>JACEHZ010000189.1:840000-1377874 GCA_017893485.1 Hemerocallis citrina | reverse complement strand
CGAATCCCCTAAGAAGTCATCGTGCCTCCGAACTTGCCAGTTAGGGATGAACATCCTCTTCAACTCATCGGTCAAAATCGACTCAGCAGCCGCGGTGAGAGGAGGAGCCTCGAGTGCAAGCATCGCGGAGAGGGGGAGATCACTCGCCGAGGGAGCTATTGGCACTGTAGGCACGGACTCTAAGTCCATGATGGGTGTGGCGACACTCTCGCTCCTAGTGGCCTTAGACGGCGACAGTCGAACGACCGTACGCTTCCTCTTCTTCTCATCGATCCGTCTAGTGCCCAATGACGAGTGCTTGCTCATAATAGCGTCGAAGTCCATGCTCAGATCTCCTGCAAACAAAAGAAATCGAGTGTTAAAAATCTTAAATCTTACAAGCTAGGAGATGGAGATTAAAACACAAACAAATTGCGTACTAGGGTTCATCAGGCTTAGACCCCCCCCCCCGCCCTAAAGAGACTCTCCTCTGAGATCTCTCTCCAACTCAACATGGGTCGATCCAAGAGAATCCCCACCATCCTGTCTTCTTCCGAACTGAGAGACGGTTCTGGTTTTGCCCTCCTCGGCACGTCGTCCCTCCAAATGGTCGGGATGTCCCATGGCACTCTACTTCGATTCAGAAAGTACTTGTACCTCCAAGATTTCACGGAGTCGGGGTTGTCAGCTAGTGCGAAGCCTTTATGAGCATTGAGATAGAACCGGTACTCTGTTCTCATCTTCTGGTGAATCTTGTACAACTTACGGAGCATGTTGACGTGAGGTGAGGCTCGATCCTGGCGGTACGGTAGTGAAGTACGAACCCCGTCACATGTCTCCACATATTCGGCATTAGTTGGATCGGGCCCACGCCATACCACCGCAGCACTTCCCTTATGAACGGGTGTAGGGGAAGTCGGAGACCCACATTCAAAGCATCATAGGGAAACATGCACACATCTGGAGGGAAAGAAGAGCAAGACCTCTCGCCAGGACCAGGGAGGAGCAGCTCAAACTCCTTGGGAATCATGAAACACGTTCTGATAGTACGAAGGTCCTCCTCGCTAAGCACAGAGACAATATCGTTCGCCTCGGTATGATCTCGCGATTCATTCTCTTCGTAATGTCGTGCCATGCCGTGCTCGACGCGTGCCAACTCTTCGGCAATGTACTGCCGAAACCCCCCCCCCCCCCCCCAAGCATGACACGGCTATGGAGTGCCTCCCAAATGCACCCATCCTTCTCTCTGTCCACGATCGTCTCTACTACGGGCGATGGCTCTACCAACAAACCCGTCCCCTTGTCGATCCTAGGAGTTAATGTCGGAGGAGTCGGTTCGGCACGATCTGAGGGAGAGGTCTCTTCGCTAGACAAAACCCTAGACATCTCTTTAAAATAAAATAAATTACCTATGAAGTGACGTGCACGGTCAGAAAGATTGCCGGAGATCGAAAAAGCACACCGGAGTCAGGGAGAGTGAATTTTTCTCGGATGGTGAAAAAGAGAGTGGAGTGAAAGTGAGGGGGGTAAAGATTTATAGTTGCCTTAGTAGGCCTGGGCCGGAAGCTCAAAAGGCCTCTGAGAATTCCAAAAGTCGCAAAGACCAAATAGTTAGAAATACCAAAAGGCGACGATCAACTCGCCAAGAAGTCAAACTGTCAGGAAGTCCAACCGCCAAGAGTTCAAACCTTCTCCAGTCATTCGCCACGCTCGACGGATTGTTAGACACGTTCAATGCTTCGTTCGACACGTTCGATGCCTTGTTCGACATGTTCATCGAACAGACGTGATTCCGAACAAAAAAGGAGCAAAAGGTGTTGACCAGTCAATGCTGCCAGTGCCACGTGGCGTTCCCTGGTCGTTCGACACGTTCGATGCCTCGTTCGACATGTTCGCCGTTGGTCGTCGAACAGACGTGATTCCGAACGAAAAAAGAGCAAAATGCATTGACCAGTCAACACTTTCAGTGCCACGTGTCATTCCCTAGTCGTTCGACACGTTCGATGCCTCGTTCGACACGTTTGCTGCAAGTCGTCGAATAGACGTGATTCCGAACGAAAAAGGAGCAAAATGCATTGAACAGTCTACGCTGCCAGTGCCTCGTGTCGTTCCCTGGTCGTTCGACATGTTCGATGCCTCATTCGACACGTTCGCCACTAGTCGTCGAACAGACATGATTCCGAACGAAAAAGGAGCAAAATACGTTGACCAGTCAATGCTGCCAGTGCCACGTGTCGTTCCCTAGTCATTCGACACGTTCGACGCCTCGTTCGACACGTTCGCCGCTGGTCGTCGAACAGACGTGATTCTGAACGAAAAAGGAGGAAAATGCGTTGACCAGTTAACGCTGCCAGTGCCACGTGTCGTTCCCTGGCCGTTCGACCCATTCGTCGCTGGTCGTCGAACAGACGAGATTCCGACCGTATTGTGAGCAAAAGACTTTGACCAATCAATGGCCCCAGTGACACGTGTCGCTCTCCTGTTGTTCGCCACGTTCTATACGTTCGACACGTTCGACGCGTGCGACACGTTCGACGTCATGTTCAACACGTTTGCCACGTTCGACACGTTCGCCATGTTCGACACGTTCGCCACGTTCGACATCACGTTCGACGCATTCTCCACGTTCAACATCATGTTCGCCACGTTCGACGTCATGTTCGACATGTTCGCCACGTTCGACGTCACGTTCGACGCGTTCGCCGCCACTTGTCAAACAGACGTAGTCCCGAACGAAAAAGGGGGGAATCGGAAGCCCACGTGCGCCGTCAAATCACCTCATAATTCGCATCGCAATCTGATCAACATCCCAAATTCAGCCACGTCGTCAACCACAGATCTACCATCTGATCGTTCAGATATTTGTGCCGATGGCCGATGGATGCTCCAGATCGCGCTACGTCCTAAATGCGGTGATTAAATTATTTTTTATTTTATTAATTCGAATTATTTATTTAAAAATTGCAAAAAAAATGATTAAAAATTTAGAAAAGTTAATTAAAAATTATAAAAACTAATTGTAAATTCGGGAAAATATTTTTGAGCCCCTGGGTAAATTATTATTGGTTAGAATAATTAATTAGTGCTATCAAAAAATAAATTATCGCTTTGCAAAATTGAATAAACGATTCGAAGAATGATTAAAAAATCGAGAAAAATCACCAAAAATCCAGAAGAGCCTAGGAACAATCTTGGGCACATTACCAGCTCAGAAAAGCACCATTACCTCTCAAACAAGATTCGAACCCCCTTTAAGAACTCCGATAAAAGCCCTATACGCCATTAAAACAACAAAACTACTATCCAAAGGCTGTAATACACAGTCTATGAGAGTGGGGGGGCTCGTGATATAGCTAAAAATGGGGTTAAATCGGAACCGTTTAAATAGGGCACGAATCTTAAAGTTCACAGGGGCAAAACGGTAATTTCACCTACAGACGGGTCCGAAATAGGAACCGGATCTCTTCTCTTGGGCCCAATAACCCGTAAACGGATCTATCCAACTAAGAGCGGGTCACAACTCGTTAAGGACCAGTTCAACAGGATATGAGAAAATCCTGGCCCGTCCTTATCTCTAGGAGGTGGTTCTAACCACCCCTATCCAGCCACACCGGGGAATAGGGATTCGTTCTTATCCTGAAGCAGATCTCCAAGGCGACTATAAAAAACCCCTACCTCCTACCGTTACTAGGTGATCATTCTTTGCCTACCTAAAGCTCTTTACTATTCTTTTCTGAGTACTGACAAGAGCGTCGAAGGGTTCTTCACCGGGATCAACCCCGGTATTTTGAACGTTTGTGCAGGTCAGCAGGAGCACCAAGGAGCCAGCCTATCAATAAGGGAAAAGGGCAGATTTGACCCATTCGAGTTCCCGCGATTCCACAAATTCATCTGATTGCCTCCACACCGAAATTAGCGGCAACATATCTCAAGCAACTTAGATATAGATATTAACCCTAATTCCCATTATTAATTTCTCACAAAACCTAACAATCTTGAGATATTATTATTAACCAATTTGTGAGATTAATCAAGAGGATTACTGGATCTCGTCGAAACTCATCGAAGCCGTCAAAGCCTTCGTCACCAACCATTGCCATCGCCGCCATCGTGGTCGGTGTCGTCGCACCCTGGAGCCGTTCGTCGTGTGTTGTCGACCCGCAGTCGAGGCAGTCGACTGGCAGACGACTCGAGATCCATCAGGATTTGATTGCCAACGCCGCTCTCACTCCTCTTGACCGATTGCAGATCACGGCAACGGCGCAGCTTCCCCTCAGTCGTCGTGCCCAGTCATGCTCCCTCTTCTTCATCCTGGTTGATTAAGTTCTGTGTGTCAGACCTAATCACAGCAACCCAATCTGTGAAGAAGACAGTGCGGTTTTTCGGATTTGTGAAGAAGACAGTGGGGGTTTTTCATCTCATCATCAGATCTGGTATTTCTAAACTTTACAATTTATCTAATTTATTTACTCTGTTATTAGTTGGCAGATTTACAGATAAATCCTCTTCTTTCTCTAAATTACTTGTGTAGTAATAATTCAGAGCATACTCTCAAACTTTAGGAACTCATCGTTTATTCCTTGAGATGGAAAAACATGATCGATTGTATGAGGTTCCTAAACTAGAGGTGTTTAGTAGTTTTGAATTCAATAGCTGGAAGAGAAAAACACGGTATGGAATGAAATTCATGAAGATTTTCTATACCTGTCAAATGACTTATGATGAGTGTACTGAAGATGTGGATGATGCCACTTGGATCAAAGACGAGGACTTGTGTAGGGAGTTTCTGTTGAACAGTATTTCAGATCGGTTAGCAGATGTTTACATGAAGTACAGAACAGCTAAGGAAATATAGGATAATCTGCTGGATGAATTCAAAAAGGAGGAGAAGATCTCCAAGAATCACTTGGTCGATAAGTTCATGAGTTTTGAATTCAGAGAGGAGAAAGACATTCTCCCTCAGGTAACTGATCTTGAAAACTTAGTAGCTAAATTGAAAACTGAAGATATCATTGTGTGTGATGCTTTTCTTACTGGGGCAATAATTTTTAAACTACCTGCATCATGGCTTACATTTAAGACTGAAATGTATAGACTACCGAAACAAATTAAGCTTGTACAACTCAACCGATGTATTAAAGTTGAGGATGAGACTAGAACTAGGATCAATTTAGAGTTGGCTAAGAAACAACTTTCTCATGCTAATGCGCTAACCAATACCAAATATGTTCCTAATTAAGTTTAAAAAGAACAAGCTTAATAACAAGGGTGAACCATCTAAGTTGGAAGTTACTAAAACTATTGTGAAAAAGAAAGGAAAGTGCTACAACTGTAGAAAGTGGGGTCGCCATGCTATCGAATGTAAGCTACCCAAAAGAGAACAACCTATCAATGAAAAGGTGAACTTGTTAGAAGGCAACACTGAACCCACCAATTTTTATGTGTTGTTGGTGACGATAAGGTCAGTACCTCTACTAGTTGGTTGTTGGACTCGGGGGCTACATGCCATGCTTGCAATAATAAGAACTTGCTAACTGATCTCAAAGGTTTGGGGGGCCGGTCCCGGGTTGAGCCCGCCAAACAGCGGTCCGGGCCGGCACGGACCTGATGCCACCCCTAAATTTTATGTCGTACTGACCCACTTTTTGAAAATATTGAGGGATTTGACCCACTTTTGAAAATAATTAGCGATCTGACATAATTTTGGACACCTCAGCATAAACCATTATTGGGAATAACGACATAAGTTATTTATATGTCGTTGTTTTCAATAGTGACACATGTTTAAAAATAATATCTCGTGCCGCTATTTGGTGTAATGGCATTAGCTATATCATTCTCAATCGTTTGCTCTCTCATTTGCGAACAAATTTGCAAGTATGAAAAAGCCTATAACAGATGCCACTATCACCAACAACGACATTCGTATTACAGATGCCATTGTTAGGGATAACGGCATAAGTTACAGGATTTTTGGCATATAAATAGTGACCCCCTCTTCTCCTTCCCCCTTTCACTTTACATCTACTTCCTTTCTCTCTCTCACTCCCGAAACCCAAAAAACCTAGAACTCTAAAACCCAAAATCCCACAATTGTATCCTTTCAAACTTCATATATCCTACCTTCTCACTCTCACTCTCATCTCATTCCTCATCCATGACGTATTTTCAAGCTATCCAAGATACACTCTTATTTGAAGGTATTATTATAACCATATGTTTGATATGTATGCACAGGTTATGCTTATGACTAGTTAATGACTTGAATATGTTTGAATCTTTATGTTTAGGTATGGAATATGATATACCTATTTGGTTATATTTTGGGGGTGAAATAATTAGTGATCCGAAGATTGGATATTGTTATAGTGATGTTGAACCGGTCATTATTTGGGCTTCCGGTAACTTTATATACTCACAACTGATATATAAGATATTTGAAGTTACTAATTGGGATAAAAGTGAATTAAGTGTCAAAATCAAAGCCGGTTATGCTGCCGGTAAAGGCGAAGGGCAATATTTCATGGTGGTTCTCATAGATAATGCTAATTCATTGAGGTCCATGATTGCTAGGTCACTTGATCCAAATTGTAGTTGAACTACAATGGAGATATATATTGAGCAAATGAAGCTTCCAAACACTAGGACAGTTGTTATTCCAAGTCCAAGCCAAGCTGAGAGTTTGAAACCATTTGCCGAGTCACACGCAAGAATACCAAATATAGAAGAAGACATTAGTACAACTCCAACAGAACCTATTACCACAGAATTTGAGCCGGTACATCCGTCCACCTCGACACAAAATATTGTCTACATCGATATGGTAATGCAAGACTTTAACAACATGATTGTAAATAATGATTTGGTAGAAGAGGAAGAAGATGAGGATCACGGTCTTGAAGTTGAGGAGGAGGATGATGCCGATGAAGCTCCGGTTAATGATTTCAACCTTCATGTGCCAGTGAACAATGTGGTATTGCCCAATCAATCCATTAGTGCATATGTACATGAGGTTCAATCGTGTGAATGGATGTCCCGTGCAACCGTACACGTACATGCACAGTCTTCTCTTCGAACACGGATGAAATGTCCATAGGTCAGAGATTTCCAACTAAATATAGTATACAACATCAAGTAAGGATGTATTCGGTGAAGAACCATCGAGAATTTGTGATGGTGAAATCGACCCCTAGTTTATACTATGTCAAATGTAAATATGCGCCAATCAAACATTCAGCTGAGGACATTGAAGAAAATTTGAAACTTGTAAATGTAGTGGGTTGTCCCTGGTGATTGCGTGCATTGTCTTAAAAGGTCGTACTTATTTTGTGGTAAAGAAGATTGAAGGTCCGCACACATGTGTGAATCCGACATTGAATCAAGATCATATGAAAATTGATTGTACGATTGTATCAACGATCATATTGAATGTTATGAAGGCACAACTAGGAGTAACACCAAGAGCCATAATTGATTCAGTCAAGCTTCAGTTCTGTAGCACCCCGAATTTTCAATAAATAAAATTAGAAATACGTGGCACAAATTTCATATGCAACTTCAATTGCAATTATAAACATAGCACAAACAGAGGGAAAATTAAAACTTTTCATTTCATAACACTTTTTACAATAGCACAGCGGAATTTAAACACTTTGAATCACATTTCTTTTTACAACACAATGGTATTTAAAAGCACCATAAATACAATTTTCTTTTTAAAATCATTCCTTTTAGAAGATATGCATAAACATTTACTAATCTACCACATGCTCCCAACTCCATGCAATTGGTACCTACCTGTAAAACATGAGGCTTGAGATAACCCTAACCCCCAAAACTACAGGGGTCAGCCATAACGGTGTGAGTGATATTCAAAGGAAATATAAACTTAAATGGAGGCATAAGAAATAAAATCATAAGTCAACAAGTGAAACATATTAATGCAGTATTAACAAATGGAACAAGAAATAACAATAAATGAAGCATAAATCATCAAGTAAAACTAGACTAAGTGTCAAGTGTAAGAAAACAGAAAACAAGCATGCATAATACAAGTCAAGAAAATACAAATGCACATGATGATTACTAATGCATACTTGTCGGATTCTATGCATCCCACTCTATATAGGTCCGGTGCAAGCCCTTATCGTTCTCCATTTTATAGGGTTTAATCCCTCATTATGCAACTAATCCTACTACGGTGACTACCACGAGATTAAGACATTCTGCTCGTATTTAGCCCATGCCCCGATAATTTCGGAGGTCAATCTCTATCCACAGATAATTCTAGAGACTATTTTACTCACACCAGAAAATTTTCGAGAATACCCCACACCGCAAGCAATGGCGCCTCACCACACACAGACGTCCCGTGAGCGTCGCCTCAATCCCGATAATTCCGGAGATCGGTCCCACACCGCAGGTAATTTCGGAGACGTTCACTCACACCTCGATAATTTTGGGGGGGACTATCTCGCACTGTAGATCAACCTGAGCCCCCCACGTTTGCTCTCATTTCATCACAACTCCAACTAGTGCATGTCCTTAGATTTATTATTATTAGTTAAGTCACAATTCCCCCTAGAGTTGGTGTACCCTACCGGACATATCTTTTACAAAATTAGCAACAAATGCCTCACTGGACAAAATCCCACAAAATGTCATTTGCCGGTATGCTAGGGTCCCATTCAACCTCTAATGTCTTATAACTCAAAATATCATTAACAATCTTTCGAGGTAGCACATCATAACCTCAATCCTCAAATCAAAACTCAACTTGGTTTAATTTTACAAATTTCTCTTCATTAATCACATTTCTTTTAATCAACCAATATTTCCATTAGAACTCGTTTATATGTTTGGAAGCACATTTCATCTATGAAAAATAGATTTTTACAAAAATCTAAAAATTATACGATTTTGTTACTCAAAACAGTACATTCTAAAATCAATATTAAATTCTGAAAAAAAATAAATTAAACCCAGCACATATCAAGGAATCTACCATAAAAATCTGGGCTCAAATAAATTAGTTTAAAGGAATGATATTCAATAAATTCTGAAAACTATCTTTCATCCAAAAATCTGAAAGTTACATGATTTTGTTTCTCAAAACAGTATATTCTAAAATCAATATTAAATTTTGGGAAAAAATAACTTAAATCCAGCACATATCAAAGAATCCACCATAAAAATCAGAGCTCAAATAAATTAGTTTAAAGGGTTTATATTCAATAAATTCTGAAAACTATCTGTCATCCAAAAATCTGAAAGTTACAGGACTTTGTTCCTCAAAACAGTACATTCAAAAATTAATATTAAATTCTAGAAAAATCAAACTAAATTTAGCACATATCAAGAAATCCACCATAAAAATCTGGGCTCAAATATATTAGTTTAAAGGGTTGATATTCAATAAATTCTGAAAACTAACAACTATTTTACAAATCTGAAACTACGATAGTACAGTGGTAAAAATTACATATCTTACAATCTATAAGTCAGATTGAAGATCCTTCAGATGTTCTGGAAACTAGACACAGTGAGCTGCGATTTCTATTTTATAAGTTTTTGATAATTCCATCAGCAACTAGGTTGAAATCTCGTTTCAAGCTGAAATAGACAATAGTCCAAACCATACAATGTCTATAAAAACTCATCAAAACTCGATCAAACCACTCATATATATTTGTTTAATCTCATATATAGATGCTCGCATATGTATACTAGTGTCCCCCATTCATAGCACACAAATTCATGCAATAAATCACACAAAAATATCAAAACAAATAAGAAAACACCAAGGAAATCAGCAACTTAAGCTGCGGGTATGAACAGTACCCGTGGGTACTGTTCATCCATGAACAGTAACCTCAGTACTGTTCACCCAAGCCTCCCCTACCCTAACTCGGGGTTCAACCCTCTAAACCCTAACTTCTTATGTTGTGTTTTTTTAATGTAATTTCGTCTATACTTCTTTCCATATATTCTTTTGCATGCAAAAATAATTAGGGTTCATCATTAAAAATGTTATTTGCATCAAAACAACAAATTAAACATAAAAGATTCATCTTTTAATCTCTTTTAACATGCCCTTGAATTAACCATCAAGATTCAACCACTACAATCACTTATATGTTAATTTCTTTAAGCAAAAATACCAATCTTTCATGCATAAGCCACTTTATTTTAAATAAATTACTTTCAATCCATGCATAAGCCACTTTATTCTAAATAAATTACTTTCAATCCATACAATAATTATTCAAGTCCTAATGTTAGTTTCAATTTTGATGATTAAAACAACGAATAACATGGAAAGATATCATCTTTGTAATCAAATAAGCATGAATCTAAGAGCACAGAGCAAGTGTTAATTTTCTCTACATATCTTTATTAACACTACAACATAAAGAAGCTACAGCGGCATATATTCCTCGGCGTTTTGTATATCGCACCGGGGTAGGGTCGGACCCTGAAAGGGGCGGATAATCCGAACGATATACACCAGCGTTTTATGACGAACGCCTCCGTAGGGTAACATACACCGGCATTTTTTTATATAAACGCCGGTGAATGTTGGGGATAAAATATCACCGGTAACATACGGCGGCATTTTTTTGGACAACGCCGGTGTTGATATATCCTACACCGGCGTTTTCAATTAAAACGCTGGTGAATGTTGGGGATAAATTTACCCCATCGATCCCTAAATCATTAATCGATCCCCAATTCTTTTTTTCCCCCAAATTTTTCTCGCTCTCTCTCCCACGCTCTCCCACCCCTGCTTGGCCGTCATCGTTGTCCCCACCGCCGTCGTCCCGGCCGTCTGTCGTCGTCCCGCACTCGTCCTCGTCGCTGTGCCCTCCTCAAATGCAAGGTAACCCATCAATCTTCTAGGGTTTGGTTAGATTTTTAATGGGTTCGGAAAAAGAGAAAGAAGGAGTCGAATCAATCTTCTAGGGTTTGGTTATAATTAAGCATAGATGGAGAACCTTTAACTGGATTGTATTAGGAAGTGGGTTTGGGATTCATTAGTCGAATCAAATGCAGTGGACAATGAATGGGATTGGTGGTCGAATTTTTGTTTGTTTGTGTTATTGCCAACGAGAAATTGTTAGTTTAAAGTTTGTAGTTTGTGGGGTTGACCATGTGTTGTTTTGTTCGTTAAGGTTGATTTGATATATATGTATAGTCGATTAGGAAGTAGATTTGGGATGGACATTGTTGTATATAGACCGATTGCTAGCTTTGTTTGTGATACTCAATTTTGGGTGGTAATGGTTTGATACTCAATTTTGGGTGGTAATGGTGCGATTGATTCTGTGATGTTTATGTTTGTGATAGCTAGCTTCGTTGATTTTATTTTCATCAACTGAAACTTTACCATGATGGTTCAAGAGGCTTGTTGGTTCTTGTTGGTTCTTGTTGATTTTCGGCTAAAACTTTAGCAAAATCCGAGCATGATCGTAAATTAATAAACTAGCATTGGTTCTTGTTGGTTCTTCTTGTTGATTATCGGCTAAGCTAGCTTCTTGTTGGTTCTTCTTGTTGATTTTTGGCTAGGCTAGCTTCTTGTTGATTCTTGTTGAAGCTAGTGTTTTTGGTGAACATAGCATGGTTTACTCTAACTCGTTTGAGTTTGCTTTCTTATGCATTTGGAGATGGGTTAGTTGCTTTTGGAGATGGGTTATTATGCATTTGAGTTTGAAAATGAGATTGCTTGGGTTTGCTTGGATTGTTTGGGTTTGAAAATGAGATTGTTCATGCTTGTTGCTTGGGTTTTAAGTGAATTTGGAGATGCTTTTTTGTCTGAATTTGGAGATGAGATGGATCATATATCTGAAGTTGCACACTGTAATTTTTTGAGGAGCGACTAGTGATGGAAATTTTTTGAGTTTGCTTTCGTATGCATTTGGAGATGGGTTAGTTGCTTTTGGAGATGGGTTATTATGCATTTGAGTTTGAAAATGAGATTGCTTGGGTTTGCTTGGGTTGCTTGGGTTTGAAAATGAGATTGTTCATGCTTGTTGCTTGGGTTTTAAGTGAATTTGGAGATGCTTTTTTGTCTGAATTTGGAGATGAGATGGATAATGTATCTGAAGTTGCACACTATGATTTTTTGAGGAGAGACTAGTGATGGAAATTTTTTTATCTAAACTTTATATACAATTATATCATGATGTCTAGATGAGTATCAGTTTCTAAGATAATGTTCATGCATGCTTGTTGCTTGGGTTTAAAAATGAGATTGTTCTTTCTCATTGGTTTTAAGTAATGATGAGATGGATTATGTAACTGAAGTTGCATACTACGATTTACAGAGGAGTAACTAGTGATGAAATAATCCTGTTTGAACTTATGTATAAAGTATTATAAAAGTATAAGTTTCATCTCAATTAGTATCTTGTTTGCCTGAATTTGACGGTGAAAATATTATTTTTCACTCTTTATAACTCAATATTTTGAACTCCATATTTTGGTAATGAATGCGATGAGATCACATTATTATGTTTCATTATGAGATTACAATTTGATGATATTATACTATTATGCTTCATTCATATTTTAGGGATTGAAGATTTTCAGAACTGGTTTTGCAATTGGTTTTGCAATTGGTTTTGCTTCATTCATATTTTAGTGATGAAGGCATTTTTTTTTATAATTATTTTTTTATAAAATATATATATCTACCCCGGCGTTTTTACAAGCGCCAGGGTAGCCTTTTTAAAACGCCGAGGTAAACCTATACCGGCGTTTTTTTAAACGCCGGTGTAGGTGGCAGCTTGAAACGAGACCCCAAACGAGAGCACACCTTCGGTGGCGTTTTTCGACCGCCGGTGTATATTTACCATTTACCAGCGTTCGTAAAAAATGCCGATGAATGTCCCGAAGATACAGCGACACACAATTCAGCGACACTTGCACCGGCGTTTTATGAAATGCCGGTGGTATCTACGCCGGCGTTTAAAAACGCCGGTAAATGTGAAAAAAAATGCCGGTAAAGATGATTAGTGTTGTAGTGTAACTACAATTAAATCCATAGATCCCAAGTTAGATTTTTCATCCATCTTCAATATTTAACATTCAAAATTAATAAAACATGATCATCTCTCATAAAAATTGCATCTTTAGTTCATGTAAACATCTATAAGTTCATTCATCATGATAATATGAGTAAATCACATCAAAAGACTATAAGTATCACTCACCTCAAAGAAGATCAACTTGAACAATAATAATAGAAATAAAAAAAGTCTTCTCTTTGCAAAAGTCCAAGATCCAAGATTTTAACTCCAAGAAAATAATGAGAAAGAGATGTTTTGAAAGCAGAAGGAAGATGGTCGGCTGCTGCCCTTATTATAGGCCGGGATTGGTACCTAGGGTTTCACAAAAGATTACAAATTTAGCCCCCAAGAATATTATTTGTTTACATATATGGATTCCTTCCAATTTTTAGTTATTCAAATTAATTTAAAATAAAATAATTTAATCCCTACACAACCCAGATCTGGACGGCCAATACGAAGTCCGAAATTTCAAGAAAAAATTGAAGTTTTCACTCCAAGTGGCAATTTTGCACAAAAGTTCTTCATTTTTGAGTATTTGCAAATATGTCATAAATTATTCGAAAAATCCAAAAATTTTATAAATAACTTTACTAATAAATGTTAGATTTCCCAAATAGATTTTCTGACTTTTTCTCTCCAGGAGGAATATTTGCAAATAAGTCCCCAACAATCCCAAAATTGTGTAATTATATATTTATTCAATTAAATCAATAAAACCAATAAAATATGGATATAATCTAATTACATAGAGCCTTCTACTGATTAGCCAGCCCAAAATGCAGTAAAACAAATTTTAAGTTTAATTTTCACCTTTAAACCACTTTTTACAAAAAGGCCTCTTTCTTTCGAAATATTTATAAAAAATAGTTTCTTTATTCAAAAAAATCTCAAAAATTTAAATATACCCAATAACAAATAATAGAAGTTGTTCATCAACTCATAACTCTAAATTCACACTTTGAAAATATTTGCACGTATTTTGCACCTGTGAAAATGTCATGAAGCTTCCCTGAACCTCCTTCTTCAATGGTATCCCTCAACACCCCCTTCCCTGAACCTCCTTCTTCTTGCTCATGTCCAACTGTTTGAACCTGCACTGAGCCTTCGTCTTCACCTCTGAACTCTGATTGTTCCTCCTCAACTCTGACCACCTCCTTTGTCATGCTCTCCGAACTCGAGCTGAGTGGGTGCAGGCCCAATGATAGGGCCCGTCACCCCCTCGTCTCAACACCCTCAGAAGCACTTGCACCTGCTGTCCCCTGCCACCCCCTCAGCAACCGTCACCACCTCACTCAACCCCGATTTCTATACCCACTGTTTTGGCGCCCCTCACAATGCCCACACCCCCCCTTCAACTAAACCCCTCCCCTGAGAAGATGGTAGCACAGAGGCTCAGACATGCATACTTCCCGACGCGTGCACACCGAAGTGCACATCAACGCCAGGAGGGGAGGAGCTATAGTCGTCATCACCATGAAGAGGGGTCTCATAGGGACTATAGTCATCACTGCCAAGAAGAGGAGCCTTACAGGGGACAGGCCCAGAGGTAGGGTCCTCCTACTGGCTATGAAGGGCATAAGAAAACCTCTCCTACAGTCCAGCATCACCCCCACAGTGTGGGACACAACCAGGGGGGTTACGAATATGACCAACGTCGGTAAGACTGCCCTCAAACCCAATACAAGCCTCAGTGCCAACACAAGAAAACAGAATCACACACCAAAATTTTAGATTCTACCCACCACCACAAACACCACAGAGCTTACCAAAAACCTCTACAAACCTCTCTGACCAAGGTCCATCACCCCAACCATCACTCTCCTCCACCACCCAGAGGGACCCTAATCCAGCACTTAAATCCTGCCTCGAGCGGGCCCATGAGGGGATCCACAAGACGAGATTACAATGGAGGCTGAGTCCATCGAAGGTGAGGTATAGGGGGAACAGTGGGTTCAAGTGATCGGAAAAAGAAACAAGAGACAAAGTAATTCCCCCACCCCTCAACTCGAACACAAAAAGAAACAAATGAAGGGGAAACGTAAGCCTGTACCGTGCTTCAACTGTGGCGACTTGGGCCATTACAGGAAGGAATGCACAAAAGAAGTTCGATGTCTCAAATGTATGAAATGGGGGCACCTTTCATATGTGTATACTAATGTGGTAGAGACTCACAATGACGACGAATGCCCGGTGAGCCGAGGTAGGTCTCCCGATAACCCAACTTTTATTCGGCTTGCAAAGAGCTTAGTCACAATCAAGAACAAAGAGAAATGGCTTCGTCTGTGGTGTGCAATTGCCAGAGTAAGGACAGGGAGCCCATCAGAGGTGCATCTCCTTCAAGCTCTTAACGCAAAGTGGTCAATGAGGGTCCACAGAGACTGGGTTGCAAAAAAAATGTATCACTTACAATTTCTTGTCTCATTCCCATCGTTGGAGAAGGTGGTCAAAGTCACTGGCATGGGTATAGTCGACTATGGGCACTTCAGATTGGAATTCTTTGTGTGGACACCTAGCTTCAGAGCGGAGCTCCCACAAGGCGACATATACTGGATTTGGATCCACAATGTGCCCCTTCACTTTTGGAAGAGAGAGGCACTCCAAGAGATAGTCGCTGACTTCGGGTCCATTGAAGAGATTGACGAGAAGACAGTGCGCTGCTCAGAGATCGTGTCGGCAAGAATTCTCATAAGGAGTGTTGATATCTCATTGATGCCCCGGTTTGCCAAGGTATTCTCCTTCGAAGAATCGTACATGGTACGGTTCGTGCTCGACAAGCAAACGGAGCCAGAGATAGAGCATTTGGCCATTTCTTCCCCCACTCCTTCATCTGCATCTCTTATGGTCATGAAGTGCCTATTTTCTTATCTTCTGGGGATGACCAACCCAGCAAGCCGTCAAAATTTCAGTTCGAGAAAGCATGGTTAGAAATACAAGGCTTCCACCATATGGTCAACGAGAGTTGGTCCCGCCCGACCAAGGGTAGTGAGACGTCCGCTATATGGTGTGAAAAAATTAGCAGACTCAGGGGCAAGCTTAGGAAATAGAATCGGACCAGATTTGTGCTGATTTGGAGAGCAAAGGAATCTCTTCTTGAAGGAATTGAGGAACTAGAGAAGACTGAAGAATCTAGGGATCTACTACAGGAAGAGCGGAATCAATTGCTCCAATTCAGACAGAAAATTAACCAGCTCTACAGGATTGAGGAAATTAGATGGCAACAATGGTCCAGAATCTCGTGGCTCAAAGAGGAAGACGTGAACACAGCATTCTTCCACCAAGTTGCCAGCACTTGGCATAAATCTAACCTCATTCACTCAATCCACTCAGATTTCAAAATGGTACAAGGCGACGTTGCTATTAAGCTGGCTTTCTAGTCCCACTTTAAGCACCTCTTTGGGCACAAAGCGGACTTGCGAGTCCCTCTCCAACACAATTTCTGGCAAGACCAAGCAGGGACTTCAGATCCTAGGCTGCAATCCCTCGAAGCACCCTTCACTAAGAAGGAGGTCTGGAAGGCAGGCAAACAACTTGGAAAAGATAAAGCTCGAGGTCCAGATGGTTTCCCGATTCTATTCTATCAGATATTCTGGGAGGAAATCAAAGGTGACTTGTTGAAGCTGTTCGAAGACTTCTACGAGCATAATCTCAAATATTGAGATTCAACTGTGCGGAGGTTGTGCTGATTCCTAAGAAAGAAGACTCCCGACGAGTTGGAGACTTCTGCCCCATAAGCCTCCTTAACTGTTCTGTAAAGATCATTACCAAGACTCTCACTAACAGACTGGAAAAGATAATGGATAGCCTCATTAGTTAGGACCAGACGGGATTCATCAAGGGAAGATGTATTCAGGACAGTATAGCAACAGCTGAAGAGACTATCCATCAATGCCACACTTCGAATTCTAAGAGCTACCACCTGAAGCTGGATTTTGAGAAAGCCTATGACTCTGTTGAATGGGACTGTTTGTTGGAAGCGCTTCCTGGAAGGGATTTTGGGGACAGATGGATCCACACTTGTCTTACCACCAGCAGGACGGCTATTTTAGTAAATGGGATATCAGGCCACCCATTCTCCTGCAAATGGGGGCTCAGACAAGGAGATCCGCTCTGACCCCTTCTCTTTACCATCATGGCAGACGTTCTAAGATCCATGATGGCTAAATGCAGTAGAGCAAGTTGGATCGTACCAGTGGCTAAGGGAGTCAATCATCAAGGATGCTCTATACTCTAATATGCAGACGATACTCTCCTATTTGGCAATGGCAACCTAGGGGAAACTACCATCTTCAAAGGAATTCTGTATTGCTTTGAAGCTTGGTCTGGCCTCAGAGTTAATTTCCACAAAAGTGCTCTCATTCCCATTGCTCTGACTCCATAAGAGGCTCTTGATCATGCCACAATCCTCAATTGCTCCACCGAGAGTTTCCCCATTCAATACCTTGGATTGCAGCTAAGATCCGGGAAACTCAAAAAGGCGGATTGGTTACCCATCATTGACCAGGTTGAGAAACGGCTAGCAGGCTGAAAATGCAAAGCCCTATCATTGGGAGGGAGAATCACGCTTATTAATGCAGTCCTCTCAAATCTTCCTACCTATTATCTTTCCTTCTTTGAAATACCGCGATGGGTAATCCAAAGAATTGACCAAACTAGAAAACGTTTCTCATGGAAAGGGGCAGACCCGGACCGAGGAGGATATCACCTCATTAGATGGGAGAAGGCGTGCATGAAAAGATACATGGAGGCCTAGGTATAATTGACCTTCGAGATATGAATCTGGCACTACTGGGTAAATGGTGATGGAAAGTATTCCACCCGAATGGAAAAGGGTGGCAACAATTTGTTCAGGGATATATGTATGGGAATGGAACAAAAAATCTGGGCTTCAGGATAGGCCCTCAGGTATCCTGGTTCTGGAAAGGTCTTACTAAGGCATACGGACCCTTCCATAGCTATGTCAAATCAGCTGTCGGAAACGGCAGACTCACCAGATTTTGGTGGGATAAGTGGTGTGCTGATCATACACTTAGAACCCTATTCCCCGATTTATTTGAGCAGGCAACACAACCACACTGCACGGTGGCTGCAACCTGGAAAAGAGGAGCTTAGAATCCATCTTTCAAACAAACACTTGACCTAGGCTCTCAGCTCAGACTAACGGAACTTCAGGCCTACATCACCAACGCTGGAATTGGTTGCTCTCTGGGGCCCGATAAGAAATCCTGGGGATTGGAGAAGAACGGAAAGTTCACGGTTCGCTCCATGTATAATCACATCCATTTTAGGGGATATACCCCAAAGTGATCTGACGTCGTCTGGAGAACGAAAGCCCCGCTAAAAATCAAAGTTTTCTTATGGATGGTACTAAATGATGCGATCCTGACTAGAGAAAACCTCGCTAAGCGCCAACCGAATGTGGACTCCCAATGCGGGTTCTGCCACGCTACCCTGGAGACTAGAGACCACCTTTTTCTTCAGTGTCCTAGGAGCAAAGCGGTACTCGTAGAGGTACTCAGCGCCCTAGGGACATCTCAATACCCTAGTACAAACGAGGACCTGTGGGTAGGTCCAAAGTTCACGACGGAGAGGGGTGCTAAGAAAGAAGCGTGGTATATCGCTATCGCCGCAATGACCTGGGTTCTCTGGCTAGACAGAAATAATCTTTACTTTCGTAGAACTTGCAATAGTATTTCTGGAAATTTGACTCACATTATGCATTTTATTTCATTTTGGGCTAATGTGGCAGTAGCAGAACCCAGGGAAAGGATTGCGAGTGTATTCCAGATAGAGGAGTTTGATGATGAGGAGATCGAGATCGAACTGACGATCGATTGATAGCCAGCACGGTCTACGATGGTCATTGATACCCACCACCCCAGGGTTTGTTGGGGGGTATGATGTATTTCTTTGCGGCTACTCTATGTTTTTTCTTTTGTCCCATCCCCCATGTTCGGGATGGAGTTTATGTACTTCTATTTTGATTGTAGGATTTTTTTGTAGGCTCAGTACTCTGAGTTTGTTTTATTAATCACTTATTAATGAAACAGGATGGCCAGATTCCACATTTTCTTCCAAAAAAAAAACTTTACGAAAATTCAAAATAATTAAATAACTTGATTTTAAAATTATTTATTAATTTAAAATATTGTCTTAAAAATTACGGGGCGTTACAAGTTCAATTACACTATTTCATACTGGAAAGCTTGGAAGGTGAAACATAAAGCATGAGCGGTTTTATGGTTTCTTTGAAAAAGCTTACATTAAATTATCTTCTCATAGCAATTCAAGCCTCAAATCCTGGAACAACCGTTCATTGGGCCAAGATTGTGTCGGGTTTTGCCGAATAAACATTTAAGGGGATCTTTTGGGCATTCAGCCATTCGATCGAGGGGATTAAGGCATGCATACCAGTTATAAGTGTTGACGGAGCATATTTGTATAAAAAATACAAAGGTTATTTGTTGATAGTTGTTTCACCAGATGAAAACGGTAGGTTGTTTCCATTTGTGTTTGCAACAGTTGATGGAGAGAGCATAGAAACCTGGACATGGTTCATGAGTTGTATTCGGTGCTTTGTCACGGGCCGTGCAGGTCTATGTGTCATTTCTGATCGTCATGCATACATTTTGTCGGCAATGGATAATGAGTTCGGAACATGGAAGGAGCCACTTGCTTATCATCGTTATTGTATATGCCATTTCTCTAGTAATTTCCATTAAAAATTTGGTTGCAAGTTTTTGATGTACAAGCTCAAGGTGATCGTGTGTCAAAGTCAGTTTAAGAAGTTTCAGGAGAAGATTGCACAACTTGAAGTCTCTAATGTTGATGGAGCTAATTGGTTGAAGGACATGCCGATTGAGAAGTGGGCATTTCCCGCCGATGGAGGCCATCGATATGGTATAATGACTACAAATCTATCGAAAGTGTTCAATTAAGTTTTAAAAGATGTTCGTAGCTTGCCCGTCACGAAAATTGTGGAATTGATATTCTTTCGTCTTAACATGTACTTCACTGACTATCGTGAAGCGGCATAGACCCTTATTAGTGAAGGAAAATTATGGGCACCATGTGTTCAAGAGATTATTGATTTACAGCGTGAGAAATCAAATTTACATGAGACTATAATGTTTAATAGCTGGCCTGGTGTTTTCGGAGTTAAAACTGGCATTAGAATGGATAATGGACATCAAAATGGTGGACATTAGCACACTGTTGACCCCGAGAACTGTACATGTACTTGTGGAAAATTCCAGCTCTATCACATTCCATGTTCTCATGTATTGGCCGCTTGTGCCTCCCGTGAAATTGATTATCAACCTTACATTGATGCATTTTATTCTACAAGTTCATTAGCACTAGCGTGTAGTGCCCCGAATTTCCAATATAATATCTCAGAAATACGTGGCACAATTTCCAGCATCAACCTCAATTGTAATAGTAAACATAGCCAAAACACAGATAAAAATTTTCAACTTTTATTACATTAATTCTTTACAAAGCACAGTGGAAAACAAACACCTTGAATTACAAATTCTTTCTTTTACAACATAATTCTTTACAATTTACATAAGCCATAACATCAATCTAGCACATGCATCCAAATCCCAATGCTATAGGTACCTACCTGTAAAACATGAGGCTAGAGATAACCCTAACCCTCAAAACTACAGGGGTCAGCCATAACGGTGTGAGTGACATAAAAGGAAAAGCAACATGAATAAAACATAAGGTATAGAGTCATGAACAACATGTATCAATAGTAGTAACGAATGAAATAAGAAATAACAATAAATATATGAAAACATCGTGTGAAACTAGACTAAGTGTCAAGTGTAGGAAAACAGAAAACAAACATGCATAAAACCAAGTCAAGAAAAATGCAATGTTATATGCTGACTCTCTAATGCACACTTGTCGGATTCTATGCATCCCACTCTACATAGGTGGTGCAAGCCCTCATCATTCTCCACATGATAGGGTTTAATCCCCCGTTATGCAACTAATCCTAATACGATGACTACTATGAGATTTAGACATTCTGTAAGTACCGGTTCTTGCCCTTGGAATACTGGAGGCCAGTCCCACTCCGCAGATCATTCTGTGGCCCTTACGTCCATCGTCCTGAAAAACTGGGGATTGCCTCACTCCGTAGGTCATCCTGAAACCCTAATTGCACAAACATCCCATGAGCGTTGCTCTCGTCCTCGGAATACTGGAGATCAATCCCACTCCACGGATCACTTTGTGGCCCTTACATCCATCGTCCCGGAATACTGGGGAATATCTCACTCCTTGGATCATCCTGGAGTCCATAACCCATCTTTGCTCTCATTTCATCATCTCACCATCTAGTGCATGTCCTTATCTTGTTAAGTTAATTAGTTATTTAATAGATTGTGAATCTCTTAGAGTTGGTGTACCCTACCGGGCTTAACTCAATTGAAAAACAACCAAAATCTCAACCGCCAGTAGTTATGGCCCCACTCAATCTCTAAAGACTCATAGCTTAACCATCAATACCAAAACTTTCAATAAAACTCACAAATCCATCATCAAAACGATTATATGAAGAAAACTTTTTAAATCAACAAAAACCCAAATCTATATAATGTACTCATAAAATTCCAGAACTCAAATAAAATATTAAACCCATTAAATAACAGAAAACCATATTTTGAAGTCGTAGAATATCACAAAACATCAATTCCTTTGAAAACTACGAATATCTCTCTTTATAAAGTCATAGGAATGTAATTTAAATTCCATTATAAACAAAATATAACTTTCTTTAAAATACTGAAATCTGTAGTAAAACATTATCTAAAATAGTAGATCAATAATCCATAATGTCGAGGAAATAACCGTTTAAAGAAACGAAGAAAAAGTCAACAAAACGACTCAAAACAGCAGGTGTGGTCGACTGCCCAAATAGTGCAAAATAACGACAATCGACTGCCCTATTTGAAATTCTCAAAAAAAAAAAATAACACAGCGGTTGACCGCTGGCTGTTAAACAGCCAGCTTAGAAAATTCGTGCATGTTTCGACTGAGACATCGATTAAACTTTGTGAAATCAAAATTAAACTTCCTAAGATGCTAAAGTATGACTTGTACAACATATATGAGTTTATAAAACAATCAAAAACACATTAAGATCTCAAAGAAGTGATTTTTCACAAAAATTCTTCAAAACAGCCACTATATATATGTGTGTGTGTGTTCAAATAAGGATTTAAGCATCAGTTTGAGTGTCAAAATACATCAATTAGGAGTAATAAAATTTTTAAACTCATCTAAGAATCAAAACAACTGAAATCCAATCAAAACCCCATCAAAATTCACAAAATCTTCAAAAAAGTAGATATGAATGTGAATATGTATATGTGTATTTGTGCATTAGTTCAGCATCAAGAATCCATTATATATATATAGTATAAAGTTCAAAACCATCTCAGTACTAAAACAACTTAGATTAGATCAAGATTTCACAAAAACACCAAAAACCCAATTTCGATCAGCATACAAATCAGACCCGAAACTCAAAACTCCTCTTTTTACACAAAACTTGATCTTTTTAATTCAAAGCTCTTCTTGTAATTCATTTAACTCATATGCAATCACTCACCATAGTTTATTCATGAATGTAAGCAATTATAACATGTTTTTAATCAAGTTCTTATTCATCTAAAATCCAAACAGAGCATATCCATACATATACATAGCAAAAGTCCACTTTTACTCAATTTCATGAATACTCATATCATACAACTCTTTATAATGAATCAAAACAGCAAGTATATGAAGAAAAACATCCTACTCATGAGTTCTATTAGGTTCTTTAACAATCTCAAATCATCTATATGAAGTTTTAATCATCAAAGCATAGGTTTAATGAAAAGATTCAATTTTTAGTTCATCTATTCATCAAAATTTCATATTATCATCATACAATGCTTAATCATGCTTTCTAATACATAATCATCACATACAACATGTTTAGAACCAAAAGAAAACAAACATATGTCGCTCACCTTATTGAAGAATCAACCGAAATTAATAAAGAAAATAAGAAAATCCCTCCTTTCGCAAGAAAACCAAGATCCTCGTTTTGAAACTCCAAGAAAATAATAATAAAAAATCCCTTTGTGTAGTGCAGCAAGGAGATGGCTGCACCTTACCTTCAATAGGCCGAAAATAGGGTATCTAAGGTTTTTGAATAGATTTGCAAAATATCTCTTTTAAATATATCTTTACATATATAGATCCTTATACTTGGAAATTAGATAAAATCAATTCAATTTGTATTTAAAAACAAAACCAACCCTCCAGATCTGGCCAGAGCTATTGTAAAACTCAGAAAAACAAAATTGTACTTTTTTCTCTCTAAGTGGCAATTTTGCAAAAAGATCCTTCTTTATCTAAACTTGCAAAATAAACCAAATTTATTAAAACAAAAATTAAACTCTTTACCTCTAAGTTGACTAGGCATCATGCCCAGCCCAAAAATCCGAACATCTGGAGTTTTCACTCCAAATGGTAATTTTGCACAAAAATTTCTCTTTTTGTAATATTTGCAAATAGGTCAAATAATTATCAGAAAAATACAGAAAAAATAATATCTAATAATAATTAATGGGTTTCTCCAAAATAATTTCTGACTTTGAGCTTTCCAAGAAATTATTTGCACGTATTTTGCATGTGTAAAAGATAAATTTCAGAAAAATACTTATTAAATCACCAAAAAATAATTTTAATTCACTTATTAATCTTAAATGCATTATTTAAAAATCTGGGGTATTATGCTAACGTGGAAACCAACTTTTTATCATATCCAAGACGAATTTTATTGGCCGACACCGAGTGGATCGAAACTCATTGCCGATGCAAGTCTACGTAGGTTGAAAGGTTGCTTTAGGAGTACTCGTATTCGCAACGATATGGATGCTCGAGAAGGTGGGAGCACGGGTAAAATTTGTTCTGAATGCGGGTTAAGTGGACACAATAGGTGCAGATGTAAGAAGGTACCCAATGTAGGCACATCTCAAACGGTGGACATTTGAAGTTGAATCCCACATTGAATACAAAAATGTTTATATGGGTGCCTTATATTGCAGTATATTTATTTGTTTGTATCATATCCTAATATGCATAACTCTCATGAGTTACAAATTTTGCAATATGTATCCATAACTTATTATGACTTAGAGAATTTGGATATGATAAACATTTGTTGTAATATATGATAATGTCAAGTTGAGTATGATATATATGATTGTGATAAATGAAAATTAGATATGTGAATGGTTGTTCATATTTTGAAGTAAATTAAAAGTGACAGATGCCGTTGTTGTGAATAACGGCATCTGTTACCTGTAACGTTATTCCTAACAACGGCAACAGTTCAAATCATGCACAATTTATTTTAAATTTTAATCTTACTTGTTGCCGTTATTCACAACAACGGCAGCAGTTAAACTTATGTCGTTCATTAGAACAACGACATCAGTTATCTCTATTTTTTGTTTGGACAAATTGGCTGCCAAACTCTCTGCCTCCACAAACATTGTTTGCGACAACGACATAAGTGCAAACAGTGCCATTATTTTGAACAACGACATCAGTTAAATCAATATTTTCCCGCCGATTAGATTCTCTGCAAAATCCTCTGCCTCCACAAACACTACTGTAAATAATAGCATCACTTAAAAGATGCCGTTATTTAGAACAACGACAACAGTTCAAATTAATAGAGAATCTTGGTTAGTTATAAATTTGAATTTCCAAATAACAGCATCCTTTAAGTGATGTCGTTATTTACATTAACGTTTGTGGAGGCAGAGGATTTTGCAGAGAATTTAATCGGTGGGAAAATATTGATTTAACTGATGCCGTTATTCAGAATAACGACAATGTTTGCACTTATGCCGTTGTCGCAAACAACGTCTGTGGAGGCATAGAGTTTGGCAGCCAATTTGTCCAACCCAAAAAATAAAGATAACTGATGTCGTTATTCTGATGAACGACATAAGTTTAACAGTTGTCGTTGTTGTGAATAACGGCAACAAGTAATATTAAAATTTAAAATAAATTGTGCATGATTTGAACTGTTGCCATTGTTGGGAATAACATTACCGGTAATAGATGTCATTATTCGAAACAACGACATCTGTCACTTTTAATTTACTTCAAAACATGCACAACCATTTACATATCTAATTTTCATTAGTTTAAGACTTCAATTTGCACATGATCAACAAATGGCAACTATGAACACCATAAAATATTCATAATAAGTGACACCAACACACAATTCATTGGTAAATACATAGCATCAAGTTTTCTATTTGCAACACAATATATGAACAGCCAAAAATTGACATTCAACCAAGGTTAACAAATTAACAAAATCTAGAAAAATTTCACATTTAAAACATGTCTCAAAGATTGGGCAATTCATAGGTTACAAAATTACACATTCCCACATTTGACCTAGCTAGGTGTATAGTGTTGCAGATGCCTCCTCTTCCGAGATGAGACTCTCCTCTTACATTCTACAATATCTTGTGTCCCAGGTACACGGGGGCCCATCTCTTCTTAATGCTCCGCTTCTTCTTCTACAATCTCTTGTGATGCTAATTGAGAAGCTGCAGGAGGATGTCGGACACTCTTTCGTCGTTGCCCATGTGAAGATGGAGATTTCATATGTCTAGATGGTGGTGGAGGAGATTAACCTTGTCTTGGTGGTGGTGAGAGATGTTGAACTTGTCTTGTTGGTGGTGGTGGAGGTTGAGGTCATCTAGTGCTTGGTCAGGGCGGTTGAGTTGTAACTTAGGATGATCCTAAAAGAGCAGCGAAGGTCGGGCCGTCTCCAACCTCTTCAAGTGATAAATGATATGGATGGAGGATTTCTCAGGCTATCTGTTAGGAATTTTACTAAGGATCTTGTTGAGTTATTTGATGCAATCAACACCAACCACCAAGCACATACCATAGATCATACCAAACACACCAAAGCACATACAAGTTCTTTCCAGTTGGGGCTTTCGCCTTAATCTGGGGAGAAGAAACCCAAGATATTACTCAACTAGAGAAGATACAAGAACATTACAATTTTACATCACGACTATCTCTCATGCCTCACCAGCAAGTACTAGTTGTTTACAATTAGAGAATCACTCAATCTCTCATTCAATGAAGTACTCTCTCTCTCTTCTTGGCTCTTAATGGAGGCCAATAACAACAATATATAGAGATCTAGAGAAACCCTAGTTTGATATATTGATACAATAACCATTGGATATTGCTGAAAAGATAATGCTATGATAAGAGCCGTAAGATCTGACTAGAAGAGCAGTTGGGCTTCTCACGAATCACCAAGATCCGACCCAAATAATCCATCAGCACTGCGTTCAGTCGACCGCACCTCAATGTCGGTCGACAATCCCCCTCTCGGGAACTCTTGCATAGTAGGGTGGTCGACCGCACCCCAAGTACAGTCGACCGCAACTCCACCTGCTGCTACTGCTGCTGACTGTTTTCCTTGCTTCCACTCTGTCTCCGATCGTCTCGATTCCTTCATCGTCTCATCGTCTTCTTGTCCAACATAGTATGCAAGACATAAACCCAACACTATCTCCTTAAGAGCTTTCGAAGCATTGCTTTTCAACACACGAGCACATGTCCGTGCAATATCCCATGTGTTGTCAAACTACAACATCAATAAAATATAATAGAATAAGTAAACCAAAATTTTTCAAACAAGTAAAAGCAAAATGTCTACAAAAAATTTAATTTAATATTTTTTAACAAATGCATAATTTTACCATGACTCGGTACGAGGCCTTTGGTTGATACATATGTTGCGAAGTGGAATGTGCCAGTTGTGGTTTGACTTGGTGCTTCGGTATCGGTATTTGGATACCCGCAAGGATAGCCGATCGTGGACCAATAAACAAACATGTAATACCACGGTACCACGCCATATAAGCTTCTTGCAACTACCCGTCGTATGGTACAATCCCTTCTACCACCAAGTCATAATTTCTCACATTCCACATTGCTACATGAGAGCGGTGGTGATCGGCCCAATCCATACTTGGCAATCGACCTTGACCGGTAATATTGTGAAGTATTCGGTCATACATCCTATTCTCTGGGAGAAATTGTTGTGCATTGAATTTTTGGAGGACTCGATCGGCGTAATAGAACTCCACGACGGAGAAATTTATAAGTGGAGCTCGTGTCAACTAAAGTTGATTGTTTGTCGTGCATAGTGGGGTAGACGTTGTACCCTTTCCGCTGTGTACGGTGTCAAATTGACATACTCTTCCCAAAGCTGATCAATCTCATTCCTATAATACGTCAACACACCATGTGGGTTATCTCTCAACGTGAGTTTACCGGTCCAATACACACCTAAAGGAGCCCTCAAGACTATATTCTCCTCAAGCACTCTCCAATTATTTGAAAGAACAGTTACTCACGGCCGGCCGAGGTGTATTCGTTCCTAAAACAAAATTTCTAATATCCCCATCGGTCCTGTCATTTGGATCAACCCCATTGAACAATTGCACAGGGCACGGCAAAGGAAAGCCAACGCTGCACTTTCCCAACTATACCGGTCGGCTCTATGTATGTCATCAATCAAGGGAAGGTACATTAAATGGACTACATCACCGGAAGAATTCGGAAAGATAATACCTCCGATCATCAACATAAGATACGCCCGCGTGTAACATTGAATTTCAAAGTCGGTCGGTTCTGGTTCCTCTCCCAAACTATTGTTGAACTCTTGACAGAGCCACGAACGTCGGATTGATTTGCCGACGAATACACATTTATCTTCCTCTGTAACCTCCCTTCCAAGGCAATCTCTAACCAACGTTACTTTATTGAACATGAGGTTTTCGGTCACCGCCACCCCATCGATTGGAAGACCCGATATGACGGCTATATCTTGTAGCATGGCCGTCATCTCACCAACGGGTAGGTGGAACATGTATGTCTCCGGCCTCCATTGCTCCACAAGAGCGGTAAGTAATGAATGGTTGCATTTCACTTTGGCCAAAATGGACATTCTATAGAACCCGCAATTTACCAAATAGTTTTGTATACGAGGGTGCATCGGCGATATGGTGTCCATTCGGAAACTCATATTCTTGGTCTCTCTATTCCACACCGCCTGAAACCTATGATCTTCTTGTAAATAGAGTACGATTGGGTCTAATGGACCAGGAATTCCTTGTTGTGCGTGCAAAGATGATGCACCCACGTCATGGGAAGAAGATGGTTGGCTAGCATCCATTTATCTGTGAACATCAAATAAATGGGTGTCAACAACAATATTAATAAAAAATGTGTGAAGATAACAAAATTAATAAGCCATGTTTCTTCAACAAAATTAATAAACGATGTGTGAAGATAGCAACAACTTTTGAATACTCGTATCGAAATCCTACTCATAACAATCCCCACTGCAACATCTCCACACACTACATATCTATCTATATAAACAAATATCATATGAACATCCATTCATACATACAAAACTATGAATACAAGGATTAAAAATATAACAATTCTAATATATGACAATTTTTCTTACTTGTCTAATATACAATATTGTCAAATATCGACGTCAATGGAGATAGGAGGGATTATGGATGAGTATTTAATGAATTTGTTTGGGATGTAAAAGAGCCCTCTAATAATTGGGATTTCGGGTTTTAGAGTTCTAAGGTGTTTGGGTTTCGGGAGTGAGAAAGAGAAAGGAAGTAGCTGTAAAGTGAAAGGGGGAAGGAGAAAAGGGGGCGACTATTTATATGCCAAAAATCCTATAACTGATGCCGTTATTCCCAACAATGGCATCTGTAATGCGAATGTCGTTGTTGGTGATGGCGGCATCTGTTATAGGCTTTTTTCACACTTGCAAATTTGTTCGCAACTGAGAGAGCAAATGATTGAGAATAGGGTTTTAACATGTATGCCCCTAACAAATAAGTGAATATCATATATACCCCTCACAAAAATGTATTATCATATTTGTCCCCAACAATGTATGCTACATTTCTTAATTATCCCTCTAGCTAGGAAAAACTCAAAATGGTGGAGAATTTTAAATTTTTTTAAATGGACTTGATGAAAAATGACTGAAATATTATATTCTTTACCATTCAAACTTTATCTTCTTAATCCAACCGAAACTCATTAACTCGTCTCAAAATTTCTTTATTTTTCAAGAAATGGACAAACTAACAGTACATCTTTGAGAACTACATATTCTTCCTCACATTACTTCTCCAAATTTGTCATCAATCTTGTTTTTTAACGATAGATTATAAGCTTCATCATTTATTTTTGTTAAAACTTTTAAATCTTTTCTCGTTTGATTGTCTAATTTCATTTTTTAATTTAATTTCTATTTGTCTTGGATGGGTGAAATCATGGTTAACTTAGTGATATCCAATATAGAGATAAATATAAATATAGTCCAAATTGTTAAGGGCATATACGAAAATATACATTTGTGAGGGGTATATATGATATTATCATATTTATTAGGGGTATGCATGTTAAAAATCTTGAGAATAATATAACTACCGCCGTTACTCTAAATAGCGGCACGAGATATTATTTTTAAACAGGTGTCGCTATTGGAAACAACGGCATTTAAATAACCTATGCCGTTGTTCTCAATAACGGTTTCTGCTGAGGTGTCCAAAATTGAGTCAGATCGCTAATTATTATCAAAAGTGGATCACATTCCTCAATATTTTCAAAAAGTGGATCAGTACAGCAAAAAATTCAAATAGCAAGTACAAAGTAATTTTCTTTACCATTTAGTTAAAACTTTTGCAACTCAAGGCAAACTTGCAAGCTTACTTGCGACTATTTGCGGCAAACCAAACACTTGTGCAGTTTGGGAACGTTACTATCCCAAATTGAACAACACTGCAATTTATCGGATGTAATCAATGAAATTTTTTCTAAATGGATGTTCAAAAAGATTCAAATAAAATAGAAGGAAAATACAAATAGCAGACCCCACCCACACATAGATACACACAGCTTGTTCATTAAATTAAGAAAGATCAAAGATCGTCTATCCGCGAAAACGTTATCCTTCTAGCTGTACAAAATTGAATTTTTCAATAGCCACTTGCAGCTGTATCAATCATCTAATAGTCCAGCCAATACAATTTTCCAAATAAAAGAAATGAAATGAAAAAGACATGGAGTGCTAAGATTTATTTCTAAAAGGCTCCTAGAGCTCAATAATTTGATTGGCCTCACTATGCGACACAAATACCAGAAATCAACAGGCATAAACTTCCACAAATAGGCTGAACTGAAATCAAAGTCTCCCCCAGTTTGTGTGTACACTTCAATGAACCAATCACAGGATACTCATCACCTTAGCTTACACCTTAATTCAAATGTTTTTTTTTTAAGAATAAAGATGACCACGTCATCGTTTCATTAATGAGAGTTAACGAAACATAGTAGGACTAGTTATAAAGTTTCATACAAAATATAAAGCTAAGACAAGCATCTCAACATCCCGATGCACCAAAAAATCAAAATGAAACCCAGATACAGATACATCCAAGTGAAAGCCGTACAGTACATCCTTGTGCTCTCTGTCAACTTAGTGCTCCTCCATGCATAGCCTCTTCTTTGTCCCTACCTGACCTGCCCAGGCATAGATGAAACAAAAAAAAAATATGCATTATGATATTAAAACTCTGAGTGCAATTACGAAAATAGTAGTTATTTCGGTCTAGCCACAAGCCCCAGATTGTCGCCGCAACAGATCCCAAGCCTCCCTATCATCTTTTCTAATGTTATTCCCCCTACCCAAGTCCCAAGCCTCATTGATAGAACTAGGTGTCTCTAAGCATCCAAACCCACGACAGACTACCTCCCAAGCTAACCTAGCCCTATAGCAATTGAAAAAGATGTGATCAGTGTTCTCTTCGTCGGTGCTACATCTAGCGCATACCACCTCGATCTGCAAACCTCGCTTCCACAAATTTATTATTGATAAGATAGCGTCGTTCTCCACTAGCCAAAGGAAAGCTCTTACCTTCAAGGGCGCCTGTGTACTCCATATGGTTTTTCCATTTTTACTTCTGATTCCTCCATCTTTAAGACTCTTGTAAATTGACGGTACCGTGAAGTTGTTATTAGGTTCTAAACTCCTAGTCCTAACATCTTCTGTGTCGTTAGAATACCTTCCTTCCGATTGAATGAAATTATTTAATTTCTGCAGTTGAATGAAACTTTCTTGTGATATGTCTTCCACCACCTACAACTTAAGTCTGTCATTGCGCCAAACATCCGCGACAAGTGAGTCTACCTTTATCGTGGCCCTTGCAGCTTCCGGGAAAAGACTTATGAGGGTATTATTACCACACCATTTATCCTTCCAAAATCTTGTATTTTTTCCGTTTCCAATACTGCAGATCGTGTTTGTGTGATAAATCAAAATTTCTTCCTCCAAATCGAAATTTCTTCCTTCCCCGATAAGCCTTAAAGGATTTACACCACCAGCTATTTCGTCTCCTGCTCATTTTCCGCGACCATTTGCTCATTAAAGCCCGATTCATGTCTCTTAGATCTAGGATCCCTAGCCCGCCATATTCCTTCCTCTTGCATACGCTTCCCCACTTGACCAAATGGAGTCCCTTGTTGGATTCATCAGCTCCCTTCCATAAAAACCTTCTTCTACACTTATCAATTCTGTTGATAACCCACTTTGGGATCTCATAAATTGATATTAAGTAGATTGGTAGACTACTGAGGACAGAGTTGAGCAAAGTGATCCTTCCTCAAGCGTTAGAAACCTTCCCTTCCAACCCGCCAGTTTCTTTTTCACTATCTCTATTATCGGTTGCCACACGCAACGCTCCTGGTCTAATGGGGGTACCAAGGTATGTAAGTGGAAAGTTCACAGCCTCGCACCTGAACATGCTCTTGATCGAGCTAATCGGAGTGGATACATTATCACTTAGAGGTATCACGCAGCTTTTGTTGAGATTCACTTTCAGCCCTGTCCACGCCTGAGCACATCTCAAAACAATTGTAATTGCCAATATTTCTTCCTCCTTTTCACTTCCGAAGATGAGCGTGTCATCTGCATACTGCAAGATCGATATGGCTTCCGGAACCCCTTTTACTCGAATCCCACTATTTATCCCCTCCTCTCTACCCTTCCTAATAATCTCTGCTAAACCATCAACAATCAGGGTAAATATTAGCGAAGACAATGGGTCCCCCTGACGCAAGCCTTTCTGGCATTTAATTTTCTTTCCGGTCTTTCCGTTGAATTGAACGAAAGATTTTTCCCTTTTGAAACATTTCATAATCCAGGTTCTCCATTTGGCTCTGAATCTTTTGAGTCGCAGGACCTCGTCCACACACTCCCACTTCACTGAGTCGTAGGCTTTTTCAAAATCGAGTTTAAGCAAGAATCCATCCGCATTGTCCTTGCTACTTCTATAGACTAGCTCGAGTGCTGAAGTGACACTATCCATAATGTCCCTCCCTCTAATGAACCCACTTTGTGAGTCTCCAACCACATCCTTAAGATGAGGTGACAGTCTAGAGGCGAGGACTTTAATGATAATCTTAAATGATCCGTTTAAGAGGCCAATTGGCCTAAAATCTTCGCTCCTGAGAACCTCACTCTTTTTGGGGATAAGAATGACGTTTGTGTAGTTATGTCTGTCTATGTCCACTGTTTGGCTGTAAAATTCTTTGAAAATTTCCATGAGGTCCTTCTAGATGATTTTCCAATATAATCTATAGAAGAAGATAGGGAGTCCGTCTGGTCTTGGTGCCACGTCTTGTCCTAAGTTTGTGATCGCTTGATGCACTTCTTCCTCTGTAAATGGACCTTCTATCCCCTCACTTCCATCTAGTCTATCTTCATCCCAAAAGTTATCCTAGAGTTTACATCTATGCAGCCTGGATTGTCTCGCCAATTCCTTGAATTTTTCATCTGGATGTCTTATGATCTGTCCCTCATCCTCAGTCCATTCTGGCCCCACCTGTAGCCCACTAATGCGGTTATGTCTCCTTCTTCCGTTTGCCACCTTATGGAAGAACTTTGTATTTGCGTCACCCTCTTTAAGCCATTGAATCCTCGAGCGCTGCCTCCAATATTGCTCTTCCATTTCTGCGTATTGATGCATTTGTAGCCTTACCAATTCCTGTACCTCTGCTTCCAGCAGATCCCTCCTTTCCTCTGTACCTTCTAATTCCCTTACTCTTTCTCTCGGCTCCTCTATATTTCTTTTGATTTGGCCAAACTCCTGCCTAGCCCATTCTTTCAGACATCTACGTAGTCTTCTAGTTTTCGTGTTCCATTTTCCGACGGCATTAGTTGCTGTGGTGTCTGCATTCCATGATTCTTCTATAATCTTACGAATGTTGTTATTCATAGTCCACGCTTTCTCGAGCGGAATTGATGTGGTTTGTTGTTTTGTCCCTCGCCGCACTACAATGCTAGGGGAACATGATCGGACGTAAATCTCATGATTGACTTGACAGACGCTAACGGAAACACCTCCTCCCATTCAGTGGACACAAAAATCCTATTAAGCTTAGCTAGGATCGGATTTTGTTGCATGTTCGTCCATGTGAACCTTCTATCAGTCGGATTGAGCTCCATGAGTTCTAAGTCGTCTATCGTAGCGTTGAAGCTATTCCTGTCAGTTCTACTCGCGCCCTCTACCCCTGTGCTCGTGTAACCCCTGTTCCCGTTAATATGTATTTTTTTCAAGTATTTCTTCATATTTTAACTTCTTATTATCTTGTAACTATTTTCTTAATTGATTATATTATACAACTATCTTATAAAACCCAATTGTTCTTATAAGCCCAACTTCTTATTTTATTATCTATTAACCTGAGCCCAATTTTTATTATAAGCCCAATAATTTAATTATTTACTGTTTTAATATTTAAATGATTTGAAACCCAAGTCCAATTGTTTAATTTAAGCCCAATTATCTAATTATTTAGTATGAACCCAATTCTATGATGAACTCATTAAATTGTTTTGAGCCCATAGACCAAGCCCACCTCCTATTGGATCTTGATCCACGAACCCAAACCCAACTCTCTTTGTTGATCAGATCATTCAAATCCCCAAAATCTCTCCTTATCACTCCCCACATTCTGTAACCCCAAAATTTAAATCCCTAACAACTAGCCCTAAAATCTCTCCCCATTAAAATAGCAATTTTAACAATTTTAATTCTCCTCCACACAATCAGCCATTTGATTCCCGTAACTCCCTCCTCTCTATAATCTATTTACTCTTTATTATTATATTATTATTATTTTATACATTTATTATTTTGAATATAACCTCTCTCCCCCCCCCCCCCCCGTTATTATCTCTCTCCCTCTGGTTTTCCCCACAAAAAACTCAAAACAAACAAAAAACCCGAACCCCCAACTTCATCTTCCTCCTCCCTCCTGCTCACCCCATTGTCGAACCCAAACCACCGAAACCGCCCTAACCACTCATTGCCAAACTCCGATCGCCATCCCCGTCCACCTTCATCACCATCTTCTCCACCATCATCCTCGTCTCTTCCCATCTCCGTCATCGCGCCGTGCCAAGCCTGCACCCAACTCACCGAAACCCATTGCCTTCGCCATTATCGTCGTCGCTACTCGCCTATTGCCCCGCGATCCCTCATCCCCTCACCGTCATCGCCTCCAACCACCACCCCATTGCCCTCCATCTTCATCCCTGTCCTTGCCCAAGAACTCACCGGAACCCATCACCCACTTCGCCTGCACCCCTCATCCGCCTCGTCGTCGTCCCTTATCCTCCCCGCAACCGTCGCAGACCCCCCTAGCGTCCTCGCCGTCGGCCAAGCCGATCCCCAACTGTTTTGCCTTCCCCTGTTTTCGAGCGGAAACAGCGAGTGCGCCGTCAACGTCCTCGTGGTTGCCATCGCCGTCGTCGCTTCCCGACCGTGGTGTCATTGTCTTCGTCTTGGTCCCATCGTCGCGCCGCCCCAGTCGCAGTAGTCGCGCCGCAGTCTACCGATCTCTCTCTCTCTCTCTCCTCTCTCTCTCTCTCTCTCTCTCTTTCTCTCTCTCTGTGTGTGTGTGTGTGTGTGTGCGTGTGTCATGAGGTAGGAGGAGATCACCGATTGGCTACTTTTGGTGTTCTGTGTTTTGGGGCATCAGATCCCTTTTGTTGTCCTGTGTTTGGACTAGATCTAGTGTGTGGAATCTGAGTTGCTGTGATTGCTTTGTTTGTTGATTGTTTCTTCGCCGCTCTTCGCACGTGTTTCTTTGGGAGTTCGTTCGGGATTCTAATTCCGTCATTCTATCGTTCGCCTCGGATCAAATCAGGCAAGTATCTCTTGTACAAATTCATTTGTTCTAGTACAAGCTTATTTGCATAAATACCGCAAGTATATTCCTTGATTCTAATTCGCATTCATAAGTCGAATTGATACCTGTTGCTATACTTAATCCGTCGATCCCGTATTCGCTTATGATAGCGAATATTTTACTGTCATATGCATTACACGAACACGATGATACAAACATATGTACTTTTAAGGTTACACATAATGATGTGAATGATTATTTTACACATGATAATAGTTTGAATGTTGTTATAATATTTTTTAAAATTTTGATTAAGTTTTATACATGTCATCGATCACTTTGTAGTTGCAATATTGTTTTATATAACCCTAAAATACTGTTGACCCATACTTGAAATAAAAATTAAACCTAAGTATGACATTTTAAACTACATGTTTTGCATCTCATGACTTAGAACATATTTCATGCATAATTCCTTGATATTCCTGTCCATATCTTGACATCGTCCTCATTACATTATGATCATGTTAAATTAAAATAAAAGTAACAAGCCGGGGTATAAGGAAAAAGATTTAAGTAGTGGGAAATATAGAAGAGCGTACTCGGACGGGAGCTCGTGGTTTCCCGATGCAAGTTGCAAGTTTACAAGTTGCAAGTTTGCAAATTACAAGTTTACATATTTCACGTTACAAGTTTACACTCTACATATTTCACATTGCACGTATCTCGATACAATATTGAATGTACATATTTTTTCCGAGTACATAAACCCACCACTAAGTCTAAACGTAAGTGATTGTATGTAGTAACCATGTAGTAAAAGGATGGATATATGAAGTGCTACCTAGATAGAATCAAACATTAGACTTAAGATTAACACATGCACTTGCATGATCCAATTACATGTTACATGTTCATGTTGACTTGATATTTGTTTACTTGAATACTTGTTTACATGTTTACATGCCACTTGTTCTATAATACCTTGTTCATAATCATGTTTACATATTGCATTTCCCCTATTTCATGACTCTCGATTCCTTGCTCTTTTTCCTGTCTTCCTTTTATTTTGTTTTGTACCTGACTCCTTAGCTTGTACCACTTGCGGCCCGTGACTTGTATTAACGGGTGTCTTCTTGTCTTCTTTTCCTTCTTTTTGTAATAATATACTTGCAGGCCCGAATGGAGAGTTACCAGAGGGTATTGCTGATCAAGTGTTTTAGTTTTGTTTAATTTTTCATGTTTCTTTAGTTCATGTTTTATTTCATGCTACTCCTTATTGTAATCCGGGCTTGTTTGACCCGTAACTATTTGTATTTTCCAGTTGTTGGTTATGTTATGGACTATGTCATGAACTTTCATTATTATATTGTGATTTTACATGCCTGCGTGGTTTATTTTGTTATCTTGTTGTTGAGTTGTCTGTACAGCTTATGAATGGTGTATTCGCACCATTCGCTGGGCCTTAGTCATGGACTCATATTCCCGTATTTTGGGAAGCGGGGCATGACAGCTCGTGCTGGAATCTAGTAATATTGAAGTCTCCTCCAACCACCCGCGGGCCCTCCCATAGTTCTCTGATTGCTCTAAGCTCGTCCCACAGCTCTATCCGTCTTCTCAAATCGTATGGACCGTAAACGGCAGTGACCACATGTACCTAACTATCGTTCCGCCGCCTTAGTCTAACTGAGATGGTAAACATTCCAATACCCTCATCAATGATTTCAAACGTGGCTGAGTCAATTCCTAAGGTGATCCCCCCCGACAAACCTATAGCTGACTCATACCCTCTAAGAGATCATAGTCTATCAAAGTCCTCTACCCTTGGGTTCTCTATTCTAGTCTCTTGCAACACGCAAATTGACGGCCTATGCTTAGAGGTGGTAATGTTAATTAGCCTACTCTTCGATCCTTGTCTCATACCCCTAACATTCCAAAAGATGTATAACATTAATTACTATTTTGTTGCCCTACCATCTATCATCTACTCTCGTCTAGTTCGTAACCCAGTTAGCAGACCACCCTATTAATTTCTCCCCTAAGAGAATTCACTGTGCGAAGCTGAACCCGTGGCTAGACCGAATAGAGTATCGTAATAGAGCAGAGTATTATTAGTCTAGAAAATGATGAATTATTTGTTACTTTTATTCAAAAAAAATACCATGTATTTATACAAAACCAGAGAGGCTAAACTAGGAAACTAGGAGAAATTAGGAAACTAAGATAATTACAATTAATCCTAATTTCTAGCTAATTTACAACTAATATATTCTAACACTCCCCCTCAAGCTGGAGCATAAATGTTAATCATGCCCACCTTGTTACAAAGATAATCAACCCGCACCCCATGCAAAGCCTTTGTGAAAATGTCCCCTAATTGTTCTCCAGTCTTCACATATCCCGTAGAGATCAAGCCTTGTTGAATTTTCTCACGAACAAAATGACAATCAATTTCAATGTACTTAGTTCGTTCATGGAACACAGGATTTGAAGCAATATGAAGAGCAGCTTGGTTATCACACCACAATTTTGCTGGTACTGAAGTCTTAAGTCCTACTTCAGTCAAAAGCTGATATATCCATATTATCTCACACACAGACTGTGCCATAGCCCTATATTCTGATTTTGCACTGGATCTAGACACAACATTTTGCTTCATACTCTTCCAAGAGATCAAATTTCCCCCAACAAAGACACAATAACCGAAAGTGGATCTTCTATCTACCTTGGAACCTGCCCAATCTGCATCTGAGAAACACTCAATATGAGTGTGCCTATGATCCGTGTAAACGATACCTCATCCTGGTGCTCCTTTCAAGTAACACAAAATTTGCTCTAATGCTGCCCAATGATGAATAGTTGGAGATGACATAAACTGACTGACAACACTAACTGAGAACGCAATGTCTAGACGAGTCACAGTAAGATAATTCAACTTTCGAACCAACCGGCGATATTTTTCAGGGTCTTCAAATGGTTCCCCATCTCTTGTAAGGTGCACAGCAGGATTCATTGGAGTACTACAAGGTTTTGCTCCCAATTTTCCCGTCTCAGTCAACAAATCAAGTACATACTTTCTTTGAGATAGAAAAATACCTTGTTTACTCCGAGTGACTTCAACTCCCAAGAAATACTTGAGCACCCCTAAATCCTTCATGTGAAACTGGGTATGAATGAAAAATTTAAGAGATGAGATTCCTCTAGTATCATTTCCAGTAATAACAATGTCATCCACATACACAACTAACAAAATGATACCGGCAGTTGATCTTTTATAGAACACAGAATGGTCTGACTTACTTTTCAACATACCAAATTTCGCAATAGCCTGACTAAATTTACCAAACCAAGCACGAGGACTTTGTTTCAAACCATATAAAGATTTTCAAAGATGACAGACTCGCCTTGACTCCCCCCTAGCAACAAAACCAGGAGGTTGCTCCATATATACCTCCTCTTGAAGATCTCCATGAAGAAAAACATTTTTGATATCTAGCTGATGCAAAGGCCAATGATGAGTAGCTGCCATGGAAATAAACAGCCGAACAGATCTCAGTTTAGCAACAGGAGAAAAAGTATCACAATAGTCCACTCCATAGGTTTGAGCATAACCCTTAGCAACAAGACGGGCCTTCAATCGAGCAATTGATCCATCTGGATTGACCTTAACAGTGAATACCCATTTGCACCCTATGGCCTGTTTTCCTGAAGGTAAATCAACCAAGTCCCAAGTACTATTCGCATCTAAAGCATTCATCTCTTCTATCATTGCATCATGCCAACCAGGATGAGATATGGCTTCACGAACAGTTTTAGGAATCAAAATAGAATCAAGGGAAGCAATAAAAGAGCAAGAAGAAGAGGACAAGTGATTATAAGAAACGAAAGAAGAAATAGGATAAGTGCACTGATGTTTACCTTTACGTAGCGCGATGGGAAGATCATCGCTGGGTCCGGGTCTGACGACGAAGAAGCAGGTGCAGGACATGAAACGGGAGGTGGACGCCTAGAGTATACTTTAATAGGCGGAGGCATGTCAGGAGCTGTGGCTGAGGCAGATGGAGGAACAGGAGACTTGACATGAGTTGTGTCTGGGATAGGTGGAGAAACATAAGACTCGTCAGAACATGTGTCAGGGTCAGAAGATGTGATAGAATATACCAACAAATCATCATCCTCCCCCTGGCGAGTAGGAGTAGATGAAGACGAAAAATAGGGTGTGTTTTCCATGAAGGTAACATCAATGGAGACAAGATATTTGTTAAGATTAGGACAATAACACCTATACCCTTTCTGAAGACGAGAATAACTAAGAAAGACACACTTTAATGACTTAGGATCTAATTTGGTGACATGTGGACGAACATCTCGAGCAAAACAAATACTACCAAATATCCTAGGAGCAACTGGAAACAATGACTTACCAGTAAAAAGAATTTTACATGGGATCTCACCATTAAGAACAAAGGAAGGCATGCGATTGATAAGAAAACATGCTGTGGAAACAGCATCGGCCCAAAAATGTTTAAGAACTTGAATTTGGAACAAGAGGGCTCGTGCAGTTTCAAGAAGATGTCTGTTTTTACGTTCTGCTACACCATTTTGGGATGCAGTATCAACGCAAGAAGTTTCATGAAGCATGCCATTAGAGATCATATAAGAGTGAAATTGAGCAGATGTATATTCCTTGGCATTATCATTTCGCAAAGTACGAACTGACATATTAAATTGATTTTTAATCTTAGCACAAAATGCACAAAATATAGAAAACAACTCAGAACGATTTTTTATTAAATATAACCAAGTTACTCGAGAATAATCATCCACAAAAGTAACAAAATACCTGAATCCAGGTTTAGACAAAATAGGAGAAGGACCCCAAACATCAGAATGAACTAATTCAAAATGAACACTAGCACGTTTATTGACTGGAGGACTCGAACTATGACGGTGATGTTTGGCAAACTGACACGACTCACAATCTAATGAAGACACCTTACTATATTGGGGACAAAGTTTCTTGAGCAAAGGAAGGGATGGATGGCCCAACCGACAATGAGCCTCAAAAGCGGAAGCGACACTCGAACAAGCAATAGAAGTTGGTGGCAGTGGATCAAGAACATACAGGCCGCCAGATTCATGTCCTTTACCAATAATCTTCTTCGTCATAAGATCCTGAAATAAACAACGATCGGGAAAGAATGAGATGCAGCAATTTAGATTACGAGTGAGTTGACTAACAGAAAGCAAATTAAAGGATAAATTAGGTAAGTGTAAGACTGATGAAAAAGTAAGCAGAGGTGTAGGAGTAATAGTGCCATATCTAAGAACAGAAGATGGTGACCCATCAACTAAGATAATAGTAGAAGTGGGACTATGAGACTGAAAAGTAGAAAAGATACTGGAATAACCTGTCATGTGATCTGTGGGACCAGAATCAATGACCCATTTTGAGGATGTGGAAAAAATGCATGCATTAGATTTACCTGAACCAGCAATAGCAGTAACAGAAGGAGATGACGACTTAAGTGATTCCTGGTATCGTGAGAACTTGGCAAATTCATCAGCAGAAATAACGACCGATTTGTCAGATGCATCACTAGTGCTTGCAACATTAGCAGAGTGTTTTTGCTGATTTTTAAACTGTAGCTTCCTACACTCAAACTTGGTGTGTCCTGGCTTCTTACAATAGGTGCACATAATGCTTTCGGAATCCGATGTTCGATTTTTAGATCCTTGTGCATTGCCTCCTCTGTATCCACTTGGAGTAGAAGTTTTCCACGGTGCATAATTATTACGACTTACCAAAGCACTATTAAGAGGAGCGGATGGAGTAGTTTCCGTGCGAAGAACACGGCTAAAGACATCTTGTAAAGAGGAGACATCAGAACAAGAAAGAACCTGTGCCTTTGCAGAGTCAAATTCAGATGAGAGTCCTGCTAGAAAGCTCATGATAGCCATCTGCTCTCGCTGGCGCTGTTGAACCTTCACATCAGGGCTAAATGGCAGCAACACATTAAGCTCTTCGTACGTCCTCTTAAATGCCATAAAGTAGTGCATAAGAGACTGATCTTGTTTCTCCGCATGGTAAAAGGCTTCGCAAACATCATACATACGAGATAGATTGTCTTTTCCAGAATACAAAAATTCCAAGTAATCCATTAGTTCTTTAACCAATTCACAGTGATTGATCAAGCTAATTACCTCATTGTCAATAGAATTTCGAATTTGAAGAAACAGGCAAGCATACTCCCGTAGCCACTCTTTCTCGAATCATCTTTTTCTTCTGGAGGATCATCAATGAAATAATCATCTTTGTTAATACTTCTTAGATAAAGCCGAACCGTTTTACTCCATTCCAAATAATTCGAACCCGTCAATTTATGGTCCGTGATTTTAGACATCACAGGAACCATATCAGATACAACCACAGATTTTTTCTCTGACTTATTCTCAACCATAACGCTTAACAAAGAAACAAGGCAGCAACAAAACAAAAAACCAAAAGGTAGAATCACAACAAAGCACTAGACCAAACCTTCATAATCACAAATACGAAAAAGAAGTTGGCGAAACACGAGCACCAAACGATCAGGAAACCAGAGGTGAACAAAACAAACCCAAAGAACCCTAATCTTGAAGCAGAAATCGAATTTTGTAAGCCTAAATGGCTCTGATACCATGTAGAAAATGATGAATTATTTGTTACTTTTATTCATGAAAATACCATGTATTTATACAAAACCAGAGAGGCTAAACTAGGATACTAGAAGAAATTAGGAAACTAAGATAATTACAATTAATCCTAATTTCTAGCTAACTTACAGCTAATATATTCTAATAATTAGGAATATAATTAAGAATTGTAAGATTACAACTAGGAATACCTCCACAAGCTGAGACCGGTTCTTTTGCTTTGGCTGCCACCATAATCAAATCATCCTCGCTTGGTCCCAGCTCTCACCATTTGTCCAGTTGCCTTTTGTTTTTCCTCTGATATTCAACTGTTTTCTTGCTAGCGTTGTCCCCTCCGACTAATTCCCACACTTTTTCCTCCTATTTGTCTACATCGGTCTCTGAAACATGTGAATCCTCGCCCACTCCATCTAATGCTTCAATTCTTCCGCCTCTGTCATTGCTGACAACGTACTCCTTCGAACCATCTTCCTATATTTGAATCAGAGAGTGTGACATGTGGTGCCCCTCAAGCAGCTCCCCATTCTGATCTTGGTCCCTTTCTTCCCGAATAATCGCATTTGATCCCTGCTCATTATCTTCGCCAGATTCAATTAATTGGAGTTGGGCTTGCTCAGCACCTGCGAGAAGCTTGTGGTCCTTAACTAAAAGTTTTGAGTTGGTTGATGGGCCCAGGTCTTCAAGCTGGCGTAGCACACCTAAACCCCTGATAGCCTCTTGGACAGCTCGCCTCACAGACTCGTCGAAGTCTTCTCTAGCCATGTCATTGAAACTGTTCTGACAGAGCTATCCCATCGCCACTTCCGTAAATCTTGCATTGGACCTTTTCAGAATCCCACCACTCTTCGAAAGATTGATGGGACTAATCTTCCGTTGCACAGTGCAAACGTCTACATCAGTACCTCCTCTGTCTCCGTGTCTCTGCCCACCGTCATACTCTTTCTCCTCAAGTCGTTGTCGATTAGTATGTTGCCCAATCATAATACGATAGGCCCTGTTACCTCTTCCTTCCAGCGTGGCTTCTAGCTGTCAAGTCACCTTTTTTGGGCATGGACGTCCCTGATTATCTTCCCCTTGATCGAATGACTGTTCAGCTTCAGATGTCTTTTTTGCAGATGAAGCGCTGTGATTGCCTTTCGCCAGATCCAATGGCTGACGCTCATCTTCTACCTTGCGATTGTTGGGTTCTTGCCTATCTGAGTCAGATATCCTCACCCCCGCTCCGCTGAACGACACGCTATTCTTTCTTTCCGTAATCACCTTGACTTCATACTCCTCCTGTGTGCAAACCAATATTTTATCCACACTCGTATCTGCTACAAATATTTCTCCACCACAGGGTCTAGTTATAAAGGTATTATTTTAAACACTATCAAAGGTTCGCAGAATAACAGTAGTAAATGAGGTCATACAGAGTGTCATTATTTCTTTACGAGGATGGAAGTGAAGGAGGAGCGGAGACCATTCAAACAATACTTGTTAAACAATTCAGAAGGCCGAATTGTGTTGTCCACAGTCCACTATTGGTTATTTCTCGCCTGTAACACTGTAAATGATATGAATATTGATATGGGTCAGGAATAACGTGGCCCGTCCTGGGCCACAGGATCCCTTCAGGATACGTGCTCTTCCTGATCCTCCAGATCCGCCACGTCAGCATCGGAAAACTGCCCGGACCTCTGCCACGTCAGCCCGGAAACTGCCCCGGCGTCTGCCATGTCAGCCCTATACCGCCCGGTTTTCCACCGCTTCAGCCACTTGGGCAACCGGGTCCAGAACCGGCCCCAAATGGGCCCAAACTCGGTTGGCATCCCCTATAAATACCAGACCCTCCCCCCTGGATTCAGGTAATCAAAACTTTTCTACTCAAACCCTAGTTACTGTTACTCTCCCTTAGTGATTGACTAGATCGTCGGAGGGTCTGCCACCGGGACCAACCCCGGTGTTCCGAGACCGTCTGCAGGTACACAAGACCATCGGATCCGAGCCCCAAAGATCCAAGCCGAGCATCAGGCTCCACCTCAATACTGTCTGCCCCAGTACCGTTCGTCCAGTCGAGAGTCATCTGCATAGGAGTCTCCTCCTTCAATACAAATCGAGTACGAACTCACGCCTGGTGCATCCACACGCCTCCCAAAAACAAACCGCATCAGGATGGCGCCGTCTGTGGGAAACTATCTATCGTAGACGCCAACCTGAGCCTCGCTTCCAACGGTACCCTCGTAGATGCCGACCCGAGCTCCGCCCCCGTCGGCACCCCCGTCGACCCAAGCTCACATGGTGCCCGAGGCCGCAAAAGTTGTTACCTCCGCATGCCGACAGGACGTGCCTTCACAAGGCATCGCGGCCGATGCTCAGGGACCAAACAACAAAGGGGTCAGTCACGGGCCCCAGCCAAACGCCTCGCGTCCGGTCCAGAGCGACCTGCGGGGGGTAATCTTGAACCGACAGGCCAGCCGTGGTAGGGGAGGAGCCGCTTCCAACTCGGCTCCGAACCATCCCAGACCCCCGTCCCAAGGGCGGGAGCCTGTGCTCAGCCGGGTCGGTCGGCGACAGTCTGCCCAACCAAACCGGGCCGAAGGAGCCCCGGTTAGCCATCAGGAGTTCCAGGACTTCAGAAAGGAAATCTTGGGTGCCATCCGAGGGGTCCCCATCAATGAGAACGCCCGCCGTTCCCACACACGGTCAGAGGCCGAGGCTAGCGTGTCTTGCCCCTCAACCATCCCCTCAGAGTATGATGGTGACATTTTGAAGCGCCTCCAAGAAATGGGGGAGTGCCTCGACCACTTTGGTAATGGCGACCCAAGAGCAGCTCAGGGGTACAGGCCGGTTCGTCCTCCTTTCTCCGCCCTCATCCTGTAGGCGGAGATACCCCGCAATTTCCGTCCGCCTCAATTCGAGACATATGATGGCGAGGGCGATCCTGCTGATCACATGGAGGGCTTCAAAACCCTCATGATGATTCACAGCGCATCGGATCCCCTCCTGTGCCGAGCCTTCCCCGCAACACTCCGGGGTCCGGCTCGGGAATGGTTCTCCAAGCTCCCCCCCGGCTCCATCTATTCTTTCGACCAGCTAGAGGGCAGCTTCCTCGCCCACTTCGTAACCAGCCGAAAGGCTGAAAGAACGAGTGCGTCCCTACTTGGACTCCGGCAAAAGGAAGGGGAGCCACTCTGGGTGTTTGTCCGAAGGTTCACTGCCAAGGAGAGGTCAGTCTCATCCCTCGACCTCGGCATTGCCTCGGCAGCCTTCCGCCACAACGTCCGACATGGACAGCTGAAGGCCTCCCTGGCGAAGAAGCCGCCGATAGACTTTCCCGACCTCCTCAACCGGGTCGAAAAATATATTCGAGCCGAAGAGGCCCTCAATCCAGAGGACCAGAAGGAAGTTCCCGGGAAGGGGAAGCGCAAGGCCAATGAGGTTGAACCGGCGAAAAAAGCTCCAAGAGATGGGGGCTCCGCAAAGAAGGTTCCGCCGATCCCTCGCTTCGAGAGGTACACTCCGCTGATGCAGAACGTGTCGACAATCCTCTTAGTGATTGAAGACAGCAACCTCGTCCAGTACCCCCTCGAATGTCCAACAATACCAGTAAGAAGAAGGATCAGCGGTTCTATTGCCATTTTCACCAGGACAACGGACACGACACAGATCACTGCCGCGCCCTGAAGGACGAAAATGAGGCCCTCATCCAACGAGGGTACCTCCGAGAATTCAAACGGGAAGGCACCCGAGAACAGAGGGACAACAGAAACAGGAGGGATTCCCCTCCTCCTCGAGGGCATCGACAGCGTCCCGAGCGAGATCCGAAGCTCGAGGAGCCTGAGGGTCAGGCAATCATGCATTGCGTCCACGGAGGGCCCATAGGAGGGGAATCCAACACTTCCCGCAAGGCCTTCATCCGGGATGTCAACACCGTCCAGGGCCCTCTCTCCCCCCAGGTCCAGCAACTCCCTATCTCCTTCTCAGGAGAGGATCTGGAAGGGGTCCGGCTCCCTCATTGTGATGCGCTTGTCATCAACCTCAGCATGGCGAACTTCGAGGTCCGGAGAATCCTCGTGGACAACGGGAGCTCGGTCAACATTCTGTTCCTGGAAGCATTCGAGAACCTAAAGCTGTCCCGTGAAAAACTAAAGCCAGCCGTGTATACCCTGCACGGATTCTCCGGAGTCCCCGTGACTATAGAGGGGATCGTCACCCTAGATGTCACGGCAGGCACGACCCCGAACAGAAGGACCGAGTCCATGGATTTCATGGTTATGAATGTAAAGGCAGCCTACAACGCCATCCTCGGCTGTCCGGGGCTCTGCTCCCTCCAGGCGGTTCCCTCGGCCTACCATCAGAAAATGAAATTCCCTACCAACACTGGCATCGGAGTTGTCCGAGGGAATCAGGAAGCAGCACGTTTGTGCTAGGAAGCGGGGTGTTTCCCCTCAATGCCGTCGAGCTGGAGCCCGAAAGAACCCAGCCAGAGCCGGAGCTGGCGGACGAGCTGCAGGATGTCTCATTCGAGATAGGGGTTGCGTCGAAGCACTTCCGAGTAAGCTGCTCCCTCGCCCCCGACCTCAAGTCCGTCCTAATCGCTTGCATTCAGCGTAATGTCGACCTCTTTGCCTAGAAGCCCTCTGACATGCCCGGTATCTCCGAAGATCTCATCATGCACAAACTCAGCGTGATTCCCAAGTCGAAACCAGTCGTCCAAAAGTGGTGCAAGTTCGCTCCTGAGCGACAACAGGCAGTGAACGCAGAAGTGGACAAGCACTTGTCCGCGCATTTTGTACAAGAGGTCAGCTACCCCGAGTGGCTGGCGAACGTCGTCATGGTGAAGAAGGCGAGCGGGAGTTGGAGGATCTGCATAGATTTTACCGACCTCAACAAGGCATGCCCCAAGGATCCGTTCCCTCTCCCTAGCATCGATGCCCTGATCGATGCTACCTCGGGTCACGAGCTCCTTTTCTTCATGGATGCCTTCTCAGGCTATAACCAAATCCGGATGTTTCCTTCGGACATCGCCAAGACGTCCTTCGTCACAGACCAGGGACTGTATTGCTACCGGGTCATGTCCTTCGGGCTGAAGAACGCCGGCGCCACCTACTAGAGGCTCATCAACCGAGTCTTTAAAGATCAAATCGGGCGTAACATGGAGGTATACGTCGACAACATGCTCGTCAAAAGTCAGCACGGACAGCACCACGTCGCCGACCTGGAAGAAGCCTTTGGGGTCCTTCGAACCCACAACATGAGGCTCAACCCGGGGAAGTGCGCCTTCAGCGTCTCCTTGGGGAAGTTCTTAGGGTTCATCGTCAGCCAGCGCAGCATCGAGGCAAACCCCGAAAAAATCCAGGCCATAATGGACATGGCCCCTCCCAGGAATGTCAAAGAAGTCCAGAGGCTAACGGGTAGACTGGCGGCCATCGGCCGTTTCCTCTCCAAGTTTGGAGAGAAGTCCTTTCCGTTCTTCAAGGTGCTGCATGACACTGGAAGGTTCGAGTGGGTGCTCAACAGCAAGAGGCCTTCGCACAGTTGAAAGAGTACCTCGCTAACCATCCTCTCCTCAGCAAGCCCGAACCAAGGGAGCCACTCTGGCTCTACCTTTCCGCTTCGGAGAACGTGCTCAGCATGGTCCTCGTCCGAGAAGAGGAAGGGGTTCAAAAGCCCCTCTACTATGTGAGTAAGGTTCTGCTCGACACCGAGACCCGGTATTCCAGGATGGAGAAGGTGGCGTACGCCTTGGTCATAGCCGCGCGAAAGCTCCGCTCTTACTTTCAAGCACATTCGACCCAGGTACTCACGGATCAACCCTTGAAGGCCGTGCTCTACAAACCCGAGAGCTCTGGACGACTAGTCAAATGGTCGATCGAACTCAGCCAGTATGACATCGGCTATCAACCAAGAACGTCCATCAAAGGACAGGCCCTCGCCGAATTCATCACAGAATGCACCATCTCCGAGCAACCCGCGAGCAAAGAAGCCGACCAGATGTGGGAAGTTTACGTCGACGGCTCCTCTTGCGAAACGGGGAGTGGTGCGGGCATCATTCTTCGAGGTCCGGATGGTTTCCTCCTCTAGTATTGTCTCCGCCTCAACTTTTCGGCCTCTAACAACGAGGCTGAATACAAGGCGATGATTGCCAGGCTCAACCTGGCTCATCAAGCCGGTGTCAGACAGATCAGGGCCTTTAGCGACTCTCAGCTGGTGGTCAACCAGATCACCAGGGACTACGAGGCCCGTGACGATCGGATGATCAGGTACCGAGCCATGATCCAATGCCTATTATCGTCCTTCGACGAATCGGCTGTCGTAAGGATCCCCCGGGAGCTGAACGCCCAGTCGACGCCCTGTCAAAATTGGCTTCCTCATCCTTTGAAGGCCTCAACCACACGGTCCTGATTGAAGTCCTGTTGAAGCCAAGTACAGACTCCCCGAAGGTTCTGTGCATCGAAGACGGAGCTCCTCCTGATGACTGGACCACTCTTATTAAAAAATTTCTAGTCAAGGGAGAGCTCCCCGAAGACCGAGCTGAAGCAAGGCGGATCAGGGTCCGATCTGAAAGATTTGTGGTCATCAATGCCACCCTCTTCAAAAGATCCTATACAACAACCGATGGCATACCCTACATCCGCTGCCTAAGCCTAGACGAAGCCAAGTATGCCCTCAAGGAGCTGCACGAGGGGATCGGCGGATGTCAAATGGGAAGCCGTTCACTAGCACGGAAGGCGCTAAATCATGGGTACTACTGGCCCACTATGTTGCAAGATGCCCTCGCCCTAGTGAAGAAGTGTGGCCCCTGCCAACGGTTCTCCCCCGTGAAGAGGGCTCCTCAGGCGAACCTCCGGTCCATGGCCAGTCCGACCCCCTTTGCAATGTGGGGGATGGATTTGGTAGGCCCATTTCCAAAAGCAACGGGCCAGCGAAAGTTTCTTATTGTGGCGATCGACTATTTCACTAAGTGGATCGAGGCCGAGCCATTAGCAACGATCACCGAGCGACAGACTCAGCAGTTTTTCTGGAAACACATCGTCTGTCGGATCGGGATTCCGCAGGTACTCATCACAGACAATGAGACTCAATTTGCGGGTAAGCATTTTTGCAAGTTCTGCGAAGATCTCGGGATCTAGCAGCGCTTCTCCTCAGTGTGCCACCCCCAGTCTAACGGTCAGGCCGAGAACGCGACCGCCAAATCCTCGACAGCCTCAAGAAACGACTCGATAACTCTTCTAAGGGGTTATGGGTCGACGAACTACCTAGCATTCTCTCGGCCCACCGAACAACAAAGAGAATCCCCACGGGAGAATCCCCTTTCAATCTGACAAACGGCACAGAGGCCGTCATTCCCTTGGAGATCGGGATCCCTTCACCCCGAATCATGGCTTTCGATGAGGCCGCCAACTCCCAACAGCTGCGAGCCGACCTGGACCTCATAGACGAGGTTAGAGAAAAGTCCGCCATTAGAAGAAGCATCTACCAGCAAAGAATTGAGAAGTTCTACAACAAGAAGGTGCGCCCAACTGACATCAAACTCGGAGATCTTGTCCTCCGAAAGCTGGCGGTATCCAATCCCGACCAGAAGAGAAAGTTGGCACCAAATTGGGAGGGCCCTACAAAGTATCCGAAGTCGTGAGCCCAGGCACGTACCGCCTAACCAGTGCCAAAGGCAAGCTCAACAGCAAGAGGCCCTGGAATGCGGAACACCTAATCAAGTTCTTAGGAGGAGAGTAGCCTCCATGTAAATTATCATGATTGTAATCGGCACGTCGTGCCTGGTCTTTTGTAAAGTTCAAATATATTGTAAATAAGCCAGCTTTCTTAAAACAAGCCTACGGCTCCCTATTTGTTACAAATAAAGAACATATCTCGAGCACGGTGCTCGGATAACAGCGCGAGCCAGAAAAGCTTTCCTTACAAACTTGGGGCTCGGTGTTCGGATAACAGCGCGAGCCTGAAAAGCTTCCCTTACAAGCTTGGGGCTCGGCGCTCGGATAACAGCGCGAGCCTGAAAAGATTCCCTTACAAGCTTGGGGCTCGGCGCTCGGATAACAGTGCGAGCCAAGAAAGCTTCCCTTACAAGCTTGGGGCTCGGTGCTCGGATAATAGCGCAAGCCAGAAAAGTTTTCCTTACAAGCTTAGGGCTTGGTGCTCGGATAACAGCGCGAGCCTGAAAAGCTTCCCTTACAAGCTTGGGGCTCGGCGCTCAGATAACAGCGCGAGCCTAAAAAGCTTCCCTTACAAGCTTGGGGCTCGGTGCTCGGATAACAGCACGAGCCTGAAAAGCTTCCCTTACAAGCTTGGAGCTCGGCACTCGGATAACAGCGTGAGCCTGAAAAGCTTCCCTTACAAGCTTGGGGCTCGGCGCTTATGTAACACCTCGAATTTGTAAAATACCGAAAATGCCTGTTTTTATATATTTCGAGTGGTGAAAAATTATTTTTGATGTATTTTAATTAAATATTGATATTAGTATGAGTACTTATGGTAGATTGGTATTATTGTTATATATTAGAGTTAAGAGTTGAGATTTTGTGTGAGGAAATATAGTTTATTTTATTTTATCATTATGGGGGATTGTTATAAGATAATTTTAATGTGTTTTGTATTGTTTGTATTAAGATAGAAAAGAGTTGGGGTTTAATTGTAATAGATTGGTTTTGGAGGGCTCATGTGTGAATATACCATATTATTCTTCTTATTATTATTATTATTAAATATATTACCAAAGTAACCCTTTCCTTCCCCATTATTTCCTTTCTTCTTTTTTTCTTTCCTTTCCTTCCCGTTTCCTTCTCCCGACCGAAGAACCCCATTCGGTCCTCTCTCTCTCTACCCAAATCCGCTCCATCTCTCCATGATTTTCGAATTAATTTGGAGGGATGGCTAATTGAAGTGTTCTCTACAACGTGGTAGCATCGGATTTTCGAAAGGATTCCGAAAAGTTATACCCTATTTTATTTATTCGTATAAAATCAAGTGTGGTTAGTTTTATTGAGTAGGATTATGATGGTAGAGAGATTTAGAGGTGTTGGAAGTAGAAGATTTGGGAAATTAGTGGGTTGTTAGAGAAATTACAAGTTGTTAGTAAATTAGGATTTTGGGTTTGTAAAATAGAGATATAAATATATAAGAATTATCTCTGGTATGGTGGTAAAAATTGTAGTGAGTCATTAGAATAAAATGGGGAGTAGTGATTTTGGCATAAACTCGAATTATGGAGTTTATGAAATCGGGTAGAAAACTCGATCCAAATAATTGTAGAAAATGCATATGAGGGTGTAGAGTATTATGAAAGGATTAATATAAATTTAGGATGATTTTTATAGGCTTAAGCTCAATAAAATTGAGTGAGATAGACTATGGGTGAAAAGTGCACGCCGGGTGTTCAATGAAATGCCCGAGCGAGATTTAAGTGAGAATTTGATGGGTTCGGAGGTGTAGTTGAGTCTCATTATTATTATTAATCCTAATATGTGAGATTAGGAAAAAAAGGATTAAAGAAATTAGAAAATATAAATTTTCTTATTAGAAAGCCTCCGATCAATAAGGGAATGTTTGTATTGGGACCCAAATTCGAAATCCGTCGATGTAGCTTGGCTACTTAGGTCATTTGTAACGTGTGGGTGAAGACGGATTCGAGTTTGGAGGTTCGTAGGCCGAGTTTTGAGTTTTAAGCTAATCGGTCCTATAATTTCCTATTTAGGTGGAAAAAGTCGAACTTCGACTGGCTACAGGACAGACGTGGGACATCGTTTGCTCGATCCGTCAGGTGAGTATGTTGTATTTATAAATATTTTATATTGTGGCCGAATTTCGTGGCTTTGTGATGTATTTCGTAGAAGTTATATTAAAAACTGATTTTGAATAAAAATACAGATTTTTAAGGGCCCGAAACTGAGTTTTTGTGATATTTGAGGAAATTAACTATTTTAAGTAAAATAAAACCTATATTATGGGTTAATGTGACGTGTTGAAGTATAAAAATTAAATATATTAAATCGTTTATGCATATATTTACCCCGTGCATGTTTTGTGCATGTTTTTGGGGGTATATAGGCCGATATAGGCAATTGGGCATATGCGGAGCCTGGTGTATGGGCTAGCATGCTATGGATGGGTGTTATAAGATGTAATTAGACGAAATTAGTGATTGTGATCATGTTTTGAAAATCCGTGTAATTATAGCGCACGTTTTGTGAATGTTTTGGAGCATATAAGCCCTTATAGGTAATTTTACTTATATGAAACATGATGTATGAGCTAGTATGCTATAATTGGATATTATGAGATTTAATTAGAGGAAATAAATGATTTTGGCCCCTTTTCATGGAAACCCGCATGTGTGGTGTATGTTTGTGTATATATATATATATCATGATATTGACTCGGGATGTGATAATTGATGAAATTAGTAAGTGGGTATATGTTTACATTATAATTATGTTCGAAGTGAATTAACGGATAATAATGGATATTATAATGTGATGAAGTATACATTTTGATACTTTTACGATATGGAATAATATAATGTAGTTCTTTTATTACTATTATAATCTTGGCGCATTAATAATATGCATTGATATGATATGATGGTTTTATATGTTGAATGACAGAATGTATGCATAATGTGGTATAATGATGTGATGATTAATATTGTGGACACTAGATATGCATTAAATGGTAAGATAAAAGATAAGATGGTACGTGTTAATAAAATGTGTTATTAATTCGCGTGATTAAAGTCAAGGTCGTGGCAATTATTGAGTTCATTAGTGAAATGCGTGTGTTGATAAAGTAAGTTGAAAAGATGAAATGATTAATGCTAATAACAGATGATTTTGTTGACCAGTACCTACAGCAATCCTGGGGGTTTGGGCTAGACCTCCTAATACCCAAGGACCGCCTTGGGGTACGGTGTTTTTCCCTCTTGGCTATCGGCTGGGAGGAAGTACCCAGTATATCTGGGGTGCGGTGTTTTTCGCCCAAGCTATCGGCTTGAGGCCCGGTTTTCCTCGATGACAGCTGTCGCGAGGAAGTACCCAGTTTACCTGGGGTGCGGTGTTTTTCCCTCTTGGCTATCGGCTGGGAGGAAGTACCCAGTTTACCTGGGGTGCGGTGTTTTTTCCCTCGATGACAGACGTCGCGAGGAAGTACCCAGTTTATCTGGGGTGCGGTGTTCCCTCGCTAGTTTGGCTAGGAGGAAGACGTAGCCTCGGACGAGTAAGACTCTGTGTGAGCATCGGTCCGCGTGTTTTACTGAGCTGTCGGCTTTCAGTATATTGGGATACTGTGGCTCATTGGTCGGCAAACTAATAAAATAACTAAGTGTTAATAATAAATGTGATAGTAAAGAAAGTGGATAGTGGAATGTGAATTGTGGATGAGTAAGAAAGTGGTTGCGAATGAAGTAAATGTGAAAGAAAACGAGTTATGAGTTAGTGTATGAAAAGAAGTGATAAATGCAGTGCGTGGTTAATTTAAAATGATAATAATAGAAGAGACATGTATTCTTATGAATAATACGAAGTAATGGTATTATGTGTGTGATCATTAAAGTAAAATACAGTTGATGTGAGTTGTACCTTGGAATTGTGTCAAGGAACTACCTGCCCGCTATTTCTGTGGAAATGGTGGGAACTACCTGCCTTGGCATAATTCGCAGGGTGAGTTGTTATAATAGTGGTAATGATTGATGGAAATGAGAAATAAAGTAAAGTAAAGATGATAAGTGATTGAAGTGATTAATAACCAAGCTATCGGCTTGAGATGTGATGTGATATTACCCAAACTGTGTGTTTGGGGTGCGGTGATATTTACCCAAGCTATCGGCTATAGGGTGTGATATGTTGTGGCCCCAGATTGTGTTTAGGGATTAAGTGAAAATGAGGATAAGATATATTACTTATAAGAATGAGAATTACTAAATTGGTGTAATGAGAGGAGAATGAGCTATAAAACATGTTTTTGATGCAATGAGTATAAGCATTCTAATTATTGATATGTTAATGATGTGATGAAATGTGAGAAATTGCAATGGGCAATGAAATGTATATTTGTGTCATAAGGCATGAATGAATGTGATATTATGAGGATAGATTCATATGTTTATGATGTGATACTTGATATAATACAATAAAATAAATACCTGTGTTATGAGATTGGTTATGAAAATGGTTATTAAAGAAGGTATGATGTGATATGAGTTTGTGTATCTTGGAAGTGTGTCGGGGAACTACTCGCCCGCTATTTCCATGGAAATGGTGGGAACTACCTGCCTTGGCACCACTTTCAGGATGAGTAAGTAAGTTGTTGATAGAATTCAAGTAAATGAAATGCATGGTTAAATAGAGATGAAGAAAAGATATAGTAACATCATGGGGGTATATTCTTATGAATAATGAAATGAGGATATGATGATAATTGTGAAGGAATGAATATTCGGGCTAGGAGATTTTAATTGAAAAGGAATTGATTGAATGGAAATTCGTATTGTGCGTGTATAAAACAAGGATAAGTATGAGGTTGATGTAAAATATATAGCGGAAAGGTGTGAATTATGGGAAATTTTGTGATTCAATGCTTATTTGACAAGTATTTGGATATAATTCGTATTGATGATGTTTTTAAGTTCAGATATTCCAGGTGTACCTTCTCACATGATGTTTGTAAGTTTAAATTATTTTCTTTATGCAATTTAACTCATTTGTTAGATTTTTAAATTATACTCACACCAGAAATGGCTGACCCCTTAGTGTTTGGGGGGTTAGGGGAGTCTGAGGACTACCCTAGATTCCCCGCTGTTGCAGGTTCTCATCAGTGCAGAGGTGAGGCGTGGATTGGTAGGATAAATTTTTATTCTAAAACTTTGTACTATTTAGTTATAGGAATAGTAAAATTTATGATCTAAATTGTATTATGGGTGTATAAGCATGTATATGACGATAATGAGTATAGTGTGAGGTGGTGTGGTATGTTTGTGACCCGTACCCATCTCGTTGTGGAGTACCGGGCTCTGTGGTAGGTTTTACAAGGATTTTTCTAAAATTTTACCTCGTTTTTCAAAGAAATTTATAGTTTTTAATTGATATTTGATAATCCGTTATGAGTTTGGCCCCCAGAGCATTATATTATATTGCCTGTGTGTATCTGCTCATTTTGGCCTGGGGAGCCCATGAAAATATTATGTGGATTGTGAGCTACGGAATTTTGAGCAGAATTCCGTAAGCTTTTTGTGTTTCGGGGCAAAATTTACAGGGGAGACTCTGTCAAAATTTTTCCTGAAATATAACTTTCTTAGTTTATGATTAAAGTGATACAGAAATTGAAGGAATTGAAGTTGGAGGCTTAGTTTTCAAAAAAAAAAATTTTGGGGTGTTACAGTTTGGTATCAGAGCTTAGGTTAACTAGGAAATTGTTAATCCTAGTGATCTTGCCATGTGAGTATGGGTTCATTATTGCTTAGTTGGAGATAGAGAGTGTATTTTATGCGGGTGTTTTATTGAAGAATAGATTATAGCGTGGAATGGTACGATCCTCATTAGACTTTGGTCTGACCTTGAGTCAGCCTTTCCTTTCATGACCCTGCATATGGGTTGACCTCTGTAGAAATCCCGATGTGAATTTGCGCACTATTGGAGTATTCTATTATATTGATTGCTATGTGCCGTAAGTGGCTATTCCCAGGAGATCTGGTGTAAGTCCTATGGAGGTATGTTCTATAGGTGTATATTTTATAGATTGAGGAGTGATGTGTGGTTATGGTTTTATCCCATATTTGGGGAGATTGATTGGTTGTAGAAGGTTATGTAGGCCATCTGCGTAGTTGGGGTATGGTGCAGGGAGGATTCGGGTGAGACAGCCCGATGAAACCCAGTTTTGATTATATATAGTGCCTTGGACGATGAAGATTATGCCCGTTGGGTTTGGTGGAAACATTTAATGCAAAGATTGAGATTATTGATGTGGTTTGCAAAGTTTCTGGTATATTCGATGGGGTTTTTGGTCCCCCACCTTGGTGAACTCGGGAGTTCAAGATTGATTTGATATTTGGTATGACTCCAATCTCTAAATCAACTTGTGGTATAGTACCTTAGGAATAGGTAGAGATAAAAAGAGTTTGAGGTGATGTTTCTAGAAAAGGATATCGGTTCAAATGATATGCCGTGGGGCGCGCCGACAGTTTTGTAACAAGGAAGATGGTTCACCGAGAAGGTGTACTGAGTAAGGTGACTATTAAGTATTCATTGTTGAGAATAGATAATTGGTTGGATGAGTTGTGGGGAGTGTCACTAATCTCCCGATTAGAGTTGCACACCGAGTACTATCAGATAATCCTCGAAGAGGGAAAAACCTCAGGAATTGTTTTTCGTACTCGGTATGAATTGGATGAGTTCTTAGTGATATCTTTTGGGCTGGCGAACGTCCCTGCAGTTTTTATGAATTTGACGAATTGGGCCTTTCACCCTTATATTAACAGGGTATGATTGTATATGTGAATGATATTTGGTGTATAATTGTTGTATGGTGGAGCACTGATCGATACGTTGGGACCAAAAGTGGTATGCTATGTCTGTAAATTGCCAATTATGGGGGCGAGAAGTATGACTTTTGGGACACATTGTGTCTATTGAAAGCGTATTTGTGGATCCGAAGGAAATTACAAAAGTTGAAAAGACGGGAAATAACCCTCGGTTGTGTTGGAAATTTCGAGTTTCTTGGTTTTCACTGGCTATTATTGGAGGTTCATTCCTCAATTTTATATTATTGCTGTACCGATGACTCATTTTATCATAAAGAATGAGCCATTGGTATGACCTGAACAGCGTGGAAAGACCTTTTCAAGAGTTAAAGGAAGAATTAGGAAGAATTAACGATAGCTTGTGTTTTGATTACTCCGAAAAGGGAGTGTCTCTCCGAGTAGATGCGGGTATATGTGGAACAGGATCAGGTGCAGTTTGATGCATGAAGGCAAGTTTGTGGCTTGTATATTGAGGCAGTTGTGGTTATACGGGGTGCGTGAATTACGCAGATTTGAAATTAGTGAGAGTAGGGCACGTATTGAAGGTGTTGAGAAAGTAGTTTTTCAGAAAATAGTTTTAGCTTTTCTGTGATCGTAAGAGTTTGAACACTCATTCTTGCAAATGATTTTAGTAGGAGGCAATAAACGTGGCTTGAGTACCTTGGTAGCTTGGTATGGAAATAAAATACCACCTGGGGAAGAAATATGGTGATGAATGCTATTAATAGAAAGAAGATGTTGGCTTTTAATGACCTCCCAGAAGTGGACGATGTTAAAGATCATTGGATAAAATTAATTTTATTTCAGTGGCAGAGGGCGGCACGATTGTAGATGTGGGCAATTGATCAATACAGCTGTTTATCCTACTGCCTACAGCTGATTGGTTGAACTTGGATTCAAAATTTCTGTTGGTGACAGAGGATGCATGGTCGAATTCTGGATGAGATTAGTGAATGTAATGTAGATTGGTCAGTAGGCAGTAGGGAAATCCTTGTTATTATCGTAGATTTGGTGTTCTTGATGTGGATGGGTTGGAGTAGTAGGCGACGGGGATTGCTTTTATATTCAGTATATCGTCTATCCCGGTGGCACGAAGATGTTTCAAGATTTCAGGAGAATATTTTAGTGGTTTGGAACGAGGAAGAATATTAATTATCAGGTGAGCATGGATAAGCCTCTTTTGAAGTGTGTAATCGGCAAAAGAAAAGGTGACGCCCATCAGCGGCGAAAGCCTCTTGAAGTTAGAAATTGAAGATTTGGGTATTCTTAAAAGTATCCTTTATTCATGGAGTACGTCGTTTTAGAAACCGGGGAAGGTTAGACCCGAGGTATGATGGCCCTTCAGAGTTATAGAAGAAATTAGAACTGTGGTATATTGTTTGAAGCTTATTTTGGAGATATCGGGTATTCGTGATGAACTTCTTATTTCTATGTTGAGAAAAGTGTGAAAGATCTATCAAGTGGTGGAGCCGTGGTACATTAAAGTCCAGCTAGAAGTGACATTGGATGTGATATATCCTATCAAACTAGTGGTTATTGTAAAGCCATAATGCAGCTAACCCGACGACCAGCCGGGTAGTTGTTAATGGTGCAATGAAGGTGTGATGTTGGTAATGTACCTGGAAATTCTAGGTAATGGTGTGGAGGAGGTATCATGAAATCGTTTGGGGAATTTTCTTAACCCCTATAGCTCGAGGACGAGCTTCTTTTGAGGTGTGTAGAATGCAACACCTCGAATTTGTAAAATACCGAAAATGCCTGTTTTTATATATTTCGAGTGGTGAAAAATTATTTTTGATGTATTTTAATTAAATATTGATATTAGTATGAGTACTTATGGTAGATTGGTATTATTGTTATATATTAGAGTTAAGAGTTGAGATTTTGTGTGAGGAAATATAGTTTATTTTATTTTATCATTATGGGGAATTGTTATAAGATAATTTTAATGTGTTTTGTATTGTTTGTATTAAGATAGAAAAGAGTTGGGGTTTAATTGTAATAGATTGGTTTGGGAGGGCTCATGTGTGAATATACCATATTATTCTTATTATTATTATTATTATTAAATATATTACCAAAGTAACCCTTTCCTTCCCCATTATTTCCTTTCTTCTTTTTTCTTTCCTTTCCTTCCCGTTTCCTTCTCCCGACCGAAGAACCCCATTCGGTCCTCTCTCTCCACCCAAATCCGCTCCATCTCTCCATGATTTTCGAATTAATTTGGAGGGATGGCTAATTGAAGGGTTCCCTACAACGTGGTAGCATCGGATTTTCAAAAGGATTCCGAAAAGGTATACCCTATTTTATTTATTCGTATAAAATCAAGTGTGGTTAGTTTTATTGAGTAGGATTATGATGGTAGAGAGATTTAGAGGTGTTGGAAGTAGAAGATTTGGGGAATTAGTGGGTTGTTAGAGAAATTACAAGTTGTTAGTAAATTAGGATTTTGGGTTTGTAAAATAGAGATATAAATATATAAGAATTATCTCTGGTATGGTGGTAAAAATTGTAATGAGTCATTAGAATAAAATGGGGAGTAGTGATTTTGGCATAAACTCGAATTATGGAGTTTATGAAATCGGGTAGAAAACTCGATCCAAATAATTGTAGAAAATGCATATGAGGGTGTAGAGTATTATGAAAGGATTAATATAAATTTAGGATGATTTTTATAGGCTTAAGCTCAATAAAATTGAGTGAGATAGACTATGGGTAAAAAGTGCACGCCGGGTGTTCAATGAAATGCCCGAGCGAGATTTAAGTGAGAATTTGATGGGTTCGGAGGTGTAGTTGAGTCTCATTATTATTATTAATCCTAATATGTGAGATTAGGAAAAAGAGGATTAAAGAAATTAGAAAATATAAATTTTCTTATTAGAAAGCCTCCGATCAATAAGGGAATGTTTGTATTGGGACCCAAATTCGAAATCCGTCGATGTAGCTCGGCTACTTAGGTCATTTGTAACGTGTGGGTGAAGACGGATTCGAGTTTGGAGGTTCGTAGGCCGAGTTTTGAGTTTTAAGCTAATCGGTCCTCTAATTTCCTATTTAGGTGGAAAAAGTCGAACTTCGACTGGCTACAGGATGGACGTGGGACATCGTTTGCTCGATCCGTCAGGTGAGTATGTTGTATTTATAAATATTTTATATTGTGGCCGAATTTCGTGGCTTTGTGATGTATTTCGTAAAAGTTATATTAAAAACTGATTTTGAATAAAAATACGGATTTTTAAGGGCCCGAAACTGAGTTTTTGTGATATTTGAGGAAATTAACTATTTTAAGTAAATAAAACCTATATTATGGGTTAATGTGACGTGTTGAAGTATATTAAATCGTTTATGCATATATTTACCCCGTGCATGTTTTGTGCATGTTTTTGGGGGTATATAGGCCGATATAGGCAATTGGGCATATGCGGAGCCTGGTGTATGGGCTAGCATGCTATGGATGGGTGTTATAAGATGTAATTAGACGAAATTAGTGATTGTGATCATGTTTTGAAAATCCGTGTAATTATAGCGCACGTTTTGTGAATGTTTTGGAGCATATAAGCCCTTATAGGTAATTTTACTTATATGAAACATGATGTATGAGCTAGTATGCTATAATTGGATATTATGAGATTTAATTAGAGGAAATAAATGATTTTGGCCCCTTTTCATGGAAACCCGTATGTGTGGTGTATGTTTGTGTATATATATATATATCATGATATTGACTCGGGATGTGATAATTGATGAAATTAGTAAGTGGGTATATGTTTACATTATAATTATGTTCGAAGTGAATTAACGGATAATAATGGATGTTATAATGTGATGAAGTATACATTTTGATACTTTTACGATATGGAATAACATAATGTAGTTCTTTTATTACTATTATAATCTTGGCGCATTAATAATATGCATTGATATGATGTGATGGTTTTATATGTTGAATGATAGAATGTATGCATAATGTGGTATAATGATGTGATGATTAATATTGTGGACACTGGATATGCATTAAATGGTAAGATAAAAGATAAGATGGTACGTGTTAATAAAATGTGTTATTAATTCGCATGATTAAAGTCAAGGTCGTGGCAATTATTGAGTTCATTAGTGAAATGCGTGTGTTGATAAAGTAAGTTGAAAAGATGAAATGATTAATGCTAATAACAGATGATTTTGTTGACCAGTACCTACAGCAATCCTGGGGGTTTGGGCTAGACCTCCTAATACCCACGGACCGGCATGGGGTGCGGTGTTTTTTCCTCCTGGCTATCGGCTGGGAGGAAGTACCCAGTATATCTGGGGTGCGGTGTTTTTCGCCCAAGCTATCGGCTGAGGCCTGGTTTCCTTCGATGACAGCTGTCGCGAGGAAGTACCCAGTTTACCTGCGGTGCGGTGTTTTTCCCTCCTGGCTATCGGCTGGGAGGAAGTACCCAGTTTACCTGGGGTGCGGTGTTTTTTTCCTCGATGACAGACGTCGCGAGGAAGTACCCAGTTTATCTGGGGTGCGGTGTTCCCTCGCTAGTTCGGCTTGGAGGAAGACGTAGCCTCGGACGAGTAAGACTCTGTGTGAGCATCGTTCCGCTTGTTTTACTGGGCTGTCGGCTTTCAGTATATTGGGATACTGTGGCTCACTGGTCGACAAACTAATAAAATAACTAAGTGTTAATAATAAATGTGATAGTAAAGAAAGTGGATAGTGGAATGTGAATTGTGGATGAGTAAGAAAGTGGTTGCGAATGAAGTAAATGTGAAAGAAAACGAGTTATGAGTTAGTGTATGAAAAAAAGTGATAAATGCAGTGCGTGGTTAATTTAAAATGATAATAATAGAAGAGACATGTATTCTTATGAATAATACGAAGTAATGGTATTATGTGTGTGATCATTAAAGTAAAATACAGTTGATGTGAGTTGTACCTTGGAATTGTGTCAAGGAACTACCTGCCCGCTATTTCTGTGGAAATGGTGGGAACTACCTGCCTTGGCATAATTCGCAGGGTGAGTTGTTATAATAGTGGTAATGATTGATGGAAATGAGAAATAAAGTAAAGTAAAGATGATAAGTGATTGAAGTGATTAATAACCAAGCTATCGGCTTGAGATGTGATGTGATATTACCCAAACTGTGTGTTTGGGGTGCGGTGATATTTACCCAAGCTATCGGCTATAGGGTGTGATATGTTGTGGCCCCAGATTGTGTTTAGGGATTAAGTGAAAATGAGGATAAGATATATTACTTATAAGAATGAGAATTACTAAATTGGTGTAATGAGAGGAGAATGAGCTATAAAACATGTTTTTGATGCAATGAGTATAAGCATTCTAATTATTGATATGTTAATGATGTGATGAAATGTGAGAAATTGCAATGGGCAATGAAATGTATATTTGTGTCATAAGGCATGAATGAATGTGATATTATGAGGATAGATGCATATGTTTATGATGTGATACTTGATATAATACATTAAAATAAATACCTGTGTTATGAGATTGGTTATGAAAATGGTTATTAAAGAAGGTATGATGTGATATGAGTTTGTGTATCTTGGAAGTGTGTCGGGGAACTACTCGCCTGCTATTTCCATGGAAATGGTGGGAACTACCTGCCTTGGGGGTTTTTTCTTATGAATAATGAAATGAGGATATGATGATAATTGTGAAGGAATGAATATTCGGGCTAGGGGATTTTAATTGAAAAGGAATTGATTGAATGGAAATTCGCATTGTGCGTGTATAAAACAAGGATAAATATGAGGTTGATGTAAAATATATAGCGGAAAGGTGTGAATTATGGGAAATTTTGTGATTCAATGCTTATTTGACGAGTATTTGGATATAATTCGTATTGATGATGTTTTTAAGTTCAGATATTCCAGGTGTACCTTCTTACATGATGTTTGTAAGTTTAAATTATTTTCTTTATGCAATTTAATTCATTTGTTAGATTTTTAAATTATACTCACACCAGAAATGGCTGACCCCTTAGTGTTTGGGGGGTTAAGAGAGTCTGAGGACTACCCTAGACTCCCCACTGTTGCAGGTTCTCATCAGTGCAGAGGTGAGGCGTGGATTGGTTGGATAAATTTTTATTCTAAAACTTTGTACTATTTAGTTATAGGAATAGTAAAATTTATGATCTAAATTGTATTATGGGTGTATAAGCATGTATATGACGGTGATGAGTATAGTGTGAGGTGGTGTGGTATGTTTGTGACCCGTACCCATCTCGTTGTGGATAACCGGGCTCTGTGGTAGGTTTTACAAGGATTTTTCTAAAATTTTACCTCGTTTTTCAAAGAAATTTATAGTTTTTAATTGATATTTGATAATCCGTTATGAGTTTGGCCCCCAGAGCATTATATTATATTGCCTGTGTGTATCTGCTCATTTTGGCATGGGGAGCCCATGAAAATATTATGTGGATTGTGAGCTACGGAATTTTGAGCAGAATTCCGTAAGCTTTTTGTGTTTCGGGGAAAAATTTACAGGGGAGATTCTGTCAAAATTTTTCCTGAAATATAACTTTCTTAGTTTATGATTAAAGTGATACAAAAATTGAAGGAATTGAAGTTGGAGGCTTAGTTTTCAAAAAAAAAAAATTAGGGTGTTACAGCTTGGATAACAGCGCAAGCCAGAAAAGCTTCCCTTACAAGCTTGGGGCTCGGCGCTCAGATAACAGCGCGAGCTTGAAATGCTTCTCTTACAAGCTTGGGGCTCGGTGCCTGGATAACAGCGCGAGCCTGAAAGGCTTCCCTTACAAGCTAGGGGCTCGATGCTCGGATAACAGTGCGAGCCAGAAAAGCTTCCTTTACAAGCTTGGGGCTCGGTGCTCGGATAACAGCGCGAGCCAGAAAATCGTCTCTCCCTGAGAACAACTGCGGGAGCTCGGCGTCGGCACCGAGCAAGGCGGGTGCCTTCTTCAAGGCATCGCGACCTTGACGCTCGGCGGCGACCCTCTGCTACGCCTGCAACTGTCTTTCTAACCGGTATGGGGGCTCGACATCCGTCCCTCGCTCGGTTTAGGCCTCTTCAAGCTCATCAGCCTATGTACGAGGCGACATCTGCCAGCCATGCCCGCACCGTCTCTCCCTGAGAACAACTGCGGGAGCTCGGCATCGGCCCCGAGCAAGGCGGGTACCTTCTTCAAGGCACCGCGACTTTGACGCTCGGCGGCGACCCTCTGCTACGCCTGTAACTGTCTTTCTCACCGGTATGGGGACTCGGCATCCGTCCCTCGCTCGGTTTGGGCTTCTTCAAGCTCATCAACCTGAGGCGACATCCGCCAGCCATGCCTGCACCGTCTCTCTCTGAGAACAACTACGGGAGCTCAGCGTCGGCCCCGAGCAAGGCGGGTTCCTTCTTCAAGGCACCGTGACCTTGACGCTCGGCGGCGACCCTCTGCTACGCTTGCAACTGTCTTTCTCACCGGTATGGGGGCTCGGCATCCGTCCCTCGCTCGGTTTGGGCTTCTTCAAGCTCATCAACCTATGTGCGAGGCGACATCCGCCAGCCACGCCCGCACCGTCTCTCCCTGAGAACAACTGCGGGAGCTCGGCGTCGGCCCCGAGCAAGGCGGGTGCCTTCTTCAAGGCACCGACCTTGACGCTCGGCGGCGACCCTCTGCTTCGCCTGCAACTGTCTTTCTCACCGGTATGTGGGCTCGGCATCCGTTCCTTGCTCGGTTTGGGCTTCTTCAAGCTCATCAACCTATGTACGAGGCAACATCCGCCAGCCACGCCCGCACCGTCTCTCCCTGAGAACAACTGCGGGAGCTCGGCGTCGGCCCCGAGCAAGGCGGGTGCCTTCTTCAAGGTACCGACCTTGACGCTCGGCGGCGACCCTCTGCTACGCCTGCAACCATCTTTCTCACCGGTATTGGAGCTCGGCATCCGTCCCTCGCACGGTTTGGGCTTCTTCAAGCTCATCAACCTATGTACAAGGCAACATCCGCCAGCCATGCCCGCACCGTCTCTTCCTGCGAACAACTGCGGGAGCTCGGCGTCGGCCCCGAGCAAGGCGGATGCCTTCTTCAACGCACCGCGACCTTGACGCTCGGTGACGACCCTCTACTACGCCTGCAATTGTCTCTCACCCACATGGGGGCTCGGTTATGACCTACTACTAGGTGTTAACAAAAACTTTTATCAAGGTTTAAACCGTCCGCCTTCGACAGACGCCCTGAGCTTCGAGTCGATTTGTTGACCACACTCTCACCCGCGAACAACTCGGGGTTTACGGCTTTCACCAGCCCAAACCCCGAATTGTTCGAGGGTGGCAGGGGGGCCATCGACCCTCTGCTCTTTCCGTCCCGAGCCAAACGCTCCGAGCCTTCGAGCCGTCAAGCTGGCCCTTCTCTCGCCCACGAACAACCCGGGGTTTACGGCTCTTACAAGCTCGAAACCCCGAACTGTTCGAGGACGGCAGGAGAACCACCACGCTTCGGCTCTATCCGACCCCCGAACCGATCGGTCGGCCCACCGCTCACCAACGAACAACCCGGGGTCTCATGGCTCTAACGACCTGAACCCCGAATAGTCCGAGGGTGATCGGTGTTCCTCCGATCCGGAGTATACGGAAATATTGTGTCATCTGGACGCCCGCCTTCCGCAGGCACCCAAATCAAGCGACTCACTGCCTGACAACCAACAAGGGAAGTGGGGATTATATAGCCCCCCGAGGCCCATATTTATTGCGTCTGCGAATATGAAACGACAGAAGGCAAAACGTCGCCATTAGTGACGCAGTCGCATCAGTGGCGACCCTTCGTAGCAGACACACCGGCCACCCTCGGCAACCGAGACAATCAAGGTTCGAGAAAATGAATGCTATTATTATTACTCATTGCTTACAACTCAATGAACGTCGGTACAAATACAAAGAACAACTCACAAACTCACTCGCACTCGGCCTATAATTCAAACTCGGTGCCTCCTTCGGGGCTCTTCCCACGCTCGGTTGGATTGGCCCGGGAAGATACTCCTGCCACCGAGCTTCCTGCATCACCGGGCTGGGCCTCATCTAACAGAAATGTCGGAGATCGCCCCGGGGTCGAGTTGCTGGCCTCTTCCATCAGACCTGCACCTAACACCAGCTTCAGCCTGCGAATCTCCAGCTCTTTCTCAACCATGGCCTCGCGAAGGAAAGACTCTGAAGCCGACCGCCCGCTCGAGGCATCCGATAGGGACCAGTCCGTCTCGATTACCCACCAGTCCCGATCGGCTATGGCCTTCTTCAGGCGCACCATCTTCAGACCGAGCTCTCTAGATCTGTTTAGAAAATAATTCTTAGTGGTCGCTCGGTCCCGAGCCTGTTTTTGTTGGCCAGCCAAAACTGCCTCCCAAGCCTCCTTCCCCGCTCGAGTCAGAGGTACATCGGCAGAAACGGGGTCGGCAATCCGGGTCCCGTGCATCTACCAAAAGATGAAAGAAAAAACACAAGTCTGGAAGGATCGACCCAAAAAGTGAATTTCATTTCTTTCAAAAGTTTGATACAAAAGCCGCGGTGGCCAGTCCGCTTAAGGCAGTTACATCAAAAATGAAAAAATAAACAGAAGCTAGTCTATTCTTGAGGGGGGGTGGCACCTCTTCGTCGTCCTGGACTCCCCCCATCTCGTCACCACCAGGGGTCAGCGGCAGGTCCGCCCGCCACCCATAGCAGAGGTGGTCCACGCTCTGCTCGGGGTAGATCTGCTTAAAATGGGACTTGGCCTGTTCGTATGCCTCGTCCTGTGCCAGCATCAAAGTCTCCCCCAAGGCCGACTCCATCTCCTCCAGGGCCTTCTTCCCCTTCTCCGCCTCGGCCGCGATCTTCGCCTCAAGATCCTCTTGGTCCTGCTTGTGGATTTTGTAGAGCGACTCTATCTGGGCCTCGTGGATGGCCACCAAGGTCCGGGCCTCTTTCAGCTCATCCGTGGCCTTGTTCAGTTCGCGGAGGTACTTCTCCGCATTCCACCTCTCGATGTATATCTCCCTCTCCAAGCACTTGTGGAAGTGCTGACCATGGAGCATCGCCTGTCCGAAGAGAGAAAGATCACAAAAACTCCAAGTTAATGAGAAAAGTGGAGCCAAGCCAACTTACCGAGAGGTGTGCCTGAGACCACCGCATGTAGGCCTGGTCCGCCGTCTGCACTGCCAGGGCCATCAAATCGCGCTCGGTGGTGGCCTTCGAGATGAACTCGACCGACACAGGCCCATCGAGCAGAGAATCCCCCCGCACGATCGACCAATCAGGGACAAAAGGCAGCGTACCCTGCTTGCCCACCATCTTCGTGGCGGTCGGTTTCCGGGGCATCCACTGTCTTACTCGAACCACCCCCAGCGTCCCGAGCTGCCCTCGACGAATGGGAGTGGTGGGAGTGGTCCCTCTTGACCCTCTTCGCCGGGGAAGGCTCCTCGGCCACCGGGGCCGGCCCCTTGGAGGACCCTCCGGCCTGCACAGCCAGCTTCTGCTTCTCGGCCGCAATCCTCTCCTGCTCGGCCTTCTTCTTCTTCTCTGTCCTCGCCTTCTCGGTGACAGCAAGCAATATCTTCTTAGCGTCGCCTTTTGAGTTGTCATCCCTGCAAAAACAGAAAGGAGAAGAGCTAACGTTAACACAAAGGCAGGAAAATGAAAAAATTCGGAAAGAAACATACTAGGGTCGGCAGGACTCAGTCCGCCCCGGGCGAGGTGTATCTCGGTCACTCGAGGCCATGCGATACTGTGCCCCCCGACTATCTTCTCCACCTTCTTCCACTCCTTGGCGGTCAAGTCACTCCGCTTCGGAGGCTTGTGGTTCGGCTTGACGAAGTTCCACCTAGTCAGAATTTCCCAAGACTCCTCAGTCCGAACCACAAAATACTTTTCTTTCCACCCCTTTATGGAGTCCGGATGACCGTGCATGACCTTCTTATGCGACCTCGGTGAAAAGTAAAAAATCCCCTCCTGATCTCCGAGCGAGCCGATCCCAAGAACAGCTCGGAAATACGTCAGCCTCGGCATCACTCCCTTCTCTTGGCACTTCAGTATAAAGCAGACTAGATGCTTCCAAGAGTTCGAACCGTACTGCATAGGGCACAGCCTCGCCCAGTTCAGAACCCTCTTAACAAAAGGATGCAGAGGCAGCCTCAGCCCCGAGAGAAAGGCATCCTCGGGGAACATACAGTAACCCGGCGCCAGAGCCGTGGTGGGCCGAATACCTGGGCTCGGAATGAAGATCTCGAACTCCCGCGGAATATAGTAGGCAGCCCTAAGAATGTTCAGATATTCTGCCTTCAAAATGCTCGGGATGCTATCAGCGTGAATCTTCACCCGAGTGTCTTCGCCCGGCACTGGAGGGATCGGTTCGATATCCTTAATATCGTCGGGATACATCCGAATCGACCCTGGATTCTTAAAGGAGACCCGAGGAAACTCGAGACCCAGTCTTGGTGCGTACTCATCTGGTGAGGAAGGGCTGTGTGGGATGGTTAAGACTTTCTTCTTCCGACGAGGGCGAGCCTTCAGCTCGGGAGACGACATCGACAAAGGGGGAAGGGGTGGAAGATCATCTCCGACCCCGATCGGCGTTCCCGCAGTGCCCTGGCCAGCCCCTCCTTAGGCAGCCTCCCGTTTGTCGACCTCATCCTCCTCGTCGTAAACATCCTGGACCTTGGGATACTGACCCTCCTCGTCTTCCTCTTCACCCTCGGTGCCCTGCTCCTCCTTGTCTTCCTCCTCACCCTCGGTGCCTTCCCCCTCCTCTTCCTCATCGCCCTCCTCCTGATCCTGCTCCTCCTCTTCCTCGCCATCCCCCTCATCCTCTTCCTCCTCTTCGCCCTCATCCATGGGCTCCTTTCCCGATTTTCTGGACCTCAGCGGGGACACCACGAAGACTACGTCGTCCCCATCGTCCGACCCAGGGTCGGTCAGAACCTCTTCCTTCACCTTATACTTGCTCAAAGACGAGGACGTCTCCTGCTCGGATTCCTCCGCGAAACGGCCTGACGAGCTAGCCTCGGATTCGGATTGAGTTCACGACATTACTAAAAAGAAAGTACTAATCTGGAGCGTAGGAATGTACGGTCACCGGAAAGTATCGCCGACGGCAAGTAAGAATCTCGCTCTTGTTAAAATTGGAAAGTGAGTAATAAAGTGAAGAAGAAATGAGGGAGGGGGAGGGGGTTTTAAAGGGAAAAGCGACTCCTCGATTTCCGCAAAAAAGATCTGGCCGTTGGATCTTAACTACCAAGATCCAGCGGTCACCAAGATCTGGAAACGCTTTGATCTTTGCGCCCATGACGTCAGCAATAGACGTAAAATTACCCCACTACCCCCTCCACTTTTTCTCTCCAAATAGGCTTTTTCGACAATTCAGAAGGGTCGACGCTCGGATAGTATCACGAGCCAATAATTCCTCTTCTATTTCACAGAAGGGTCGACGCTCGGATAGTACCGCGAGCCAATAATTCGTTTTCTATTTCACAGAAGGGTCGACGCTCGGATAGTACCGCGAGCCAATAATTTCTCTTCTATTTCCACAGAAGGGTCGACGCTCGGATAGTATCGCGAGCCAATAATTCCTCTTCTATTTCACAGAAGGGTCGACGCTCGGATAGCACCGCGAGCCAATAATTCCTCTTCTATTTCACAGAAGGGTCGACGCTCGGATAGTACCGCGAGCCGATAATTCCTCTTCTATTTCCACAGAAGGGTCGACACTCGGATAGCACCGCGAGCCAATAATTCCTCTTTTATTTCACAGAAGGGTCGATGCTCGGATAGTACCGCGAGCCAATAATTTCTATTCTATTTTCACAGAAGGGTCGACGCTTGGATAGCACCGCGAGCCAATAATTCATCTTCTATTTCACAGAAGGGTCGACGCTCGGATAGCACCGCGAGCCAATAATTCTTCTTCTATTTTCATAGAAGGGTCGACGCTCGGATAGCACCGCGAGCCAATAACTCCTCTTCTATTTCACAGAAGGGTCGACGCTCGGATAGCACCGCGAGCCAATAATTCCTCTTCTATTTTACAGAAGGGTCGACGCTCGGATAGTACCACGAGCCAATAATTCCTCTTCTATTTTTACAGAAGGGTCGACGCTCAGATAGCACCGCAAGCCAATAATTCCTCTTCTATTTCACAGAAGGGTCGACGCTCGGATAGCACCGCGAGCCAATAATTCCTCTTCTATTTCACAGAAAGGTCGACACTCGGATAGTACCGCGAGCCAATAATTCATCTTCTATTTCACAGAAGGGTCGATGCTCGGATAGTATCGCGAGCCAATAACACCTCTTCTATTTTACAGAAGGGTCGACGCTCGGATAGCACCACGAGCCAATAACTCCTCTTCTATTTCACAGAAGGGTCGACGCTCGGGTAGTATCGCGAGACAATAATTCCTCTTCTATTTCACAGAAGGGTCGACGCTCGGATAGCACCGCGAGCCAATAATTCCTCTTCTATTTCACAGAAGGGTCGACGCTCGGATAGTATCGCGAGACAATAATTCCTCTTCTATTTCACAGAAGGGTCGACGCTCGGATAGTACCGCGAGCCAATAATTCCTCTTCTATTTCCACAGAAGGGTCGACGCTCGGATAGCATTGCGAGCCAATAATTCCTCTTCTATTTCACAGAAGGGTCGACGCTCGGATAGCACCGCGAGCCAATAATTCCTCTTCTATTTCACAGAAGGGTCGACGCTTGGATAGCACCGCGAGCCAATAATTCCTCTTCTATTTCACAGAAGGGTCGACGCTCGGATAGTATCGCGAGCCAATAATTCCTCTTCTATTTCCATAGAAGGGTCGACGCTCGGATAGCACCGCGAGCCAATAATTCCTCTTCTATTTCACAGAAGGGTCGACGCTCGGATAATACCGCGAGTCAATAATTCCTCTTCTATTTCACAGAATGGTCGACGCTCGGATAGCACCGCAAGCCAATAATTTCTCTTCTATTTCACAGAAGGGTCGACGCTCGGATAGCATCGCGAGCCAATAATTCCTCTTCTATTTCATAGAAGGGTCGACGATCGGATAGAACCGCGAGCCCCAACTGCCCTCCTTTGTTCAGAAGGGCTCGGAGCTCGGATAACACCGCGAGCCCCATCTACCCTCCTTTGTTCAGAGGGGCTCGGAGCTCGGATGGCGCCGCGAGCCCCATCTACCCTCCTTTGTTCAGAGGGGCTCGGAGCTCGGATGGCACCGCGAGCCCCAACTACCCTCCTTTGATTCAGAGGGGCTCGGAGCTCGGATAGCACCGCGAGCCCCAACTGCCCTCTTTTGATTCAGAGGGGCTCGGAGCTCGGATAGCACCGCGAGCCCCAACTACCCTCCTTTGTTCAGAAGGGCTCGGAGCTCGGATAGCGCCACGAGCCCCATCTACCCTCCTTTGATTCAGAAGGGCTTGGAGCTCGGATGACACTGCGAGCCCCATGAGCCCTCCCCTTGTCACGAGGGACTCGTCTTCCGACCCCTAGTGCTCGACAAACCGAGCTCCAGAAGAGCGAGGAGATCGTCCACCGACCCTTGGTACTCAACAAAACGGGCCCCAACGGGAGACCTCGACGTCCCCTCGCTCTTCCAACTAGCGAGGGGATCGCCTACTGACCCTTGGACCTCGTCCGCCGATCCCCAGGGCTCGTCTGCCGACCCCAAGCCTCAGCAACTGTCGCTCTGGCTCTCCCCTCTCCCAGACTTGGCCTCCCGCGCAAAATCCAGTGAGGGGTCCCTTCCTCCTACCCCCTGGCCTCTTCAGGAGAAATAGCAGATCCTACCATTTACCCCACCCTCCACCCTACTCTTCCCACAGAGGCGAAGAATCACTCCTACACGGCTAGTTCACCCAGCCCTACAGGAGTGTGGGGCTTGTGATATGGGTCAGGAATAACGTGGCCCGTCCTGGGCCACAGGATCCCCTCAGGATACGTGCTCTTCCCGATCCTCCGGATCCGCCACGTCAGCGTCAGAAAACTGCCCGAACCTCTGCCACGTCAGCCCGGAAATCGCCCTGGCGTCTGCCACATTAGCCCTATACCACCCGATTTTCCACCGCTTCAGCCACTTGGGCAACCGGGTCCAGACCCGGCCCAAACAGGCCCAGACCCGGTTGGCATCCCCTATAAATACCAGACCCTCCCCCCTGGATTCAGGTAATCAAAACTTTTCTACTCAAACCCTAGTTACTGTTACTCTCCCTTAGTGACTGACTAGATCGTCGGAGGGTCTGCCACCGGGACTTACCCCGGTGTTCCGAGACCGTCTGCAGGTACACGAGACCATCGGATCCGAGCCCCAAAGATCCGAGCCGAGCATCAGCCTCCACCTCAATACCGCCTACCCCAGTACCGTTCGTCCAGTTGAGGGTCGTCTGCATAGGAGTCTCCTCCTTCAATACAGATCGAGTACAAACTCACGCCTGGTGCATCCACACGCCTCCCAAAAACAAACTGCATCAAATATATAAATAAAAGTAAGTACAAGAGCAAAGATGACTAGATGAGGCAGGGTAAATAGGAGGCAAGAGTAAAATGAGATCAAGAGAAAGTCACTAGGATTGGAGCGGTTTGTAAGTAAGAAATTAGTTTGATGTCAAGTAATTTTGACATGTTTTGGTTAAATAATTTCGAAGCGACCCATTTCAAAAAGATAATAAAATGAAACAAAATACAATTCAAAAGTCATAATAAACTAAGTGAAGAAATGGGATGTGGTTTTGTGATGAGAAGAGTATGGAGATTGGGTAACTCTATTTGTGAAAAATCTTGGTGAACTGTTATTGTCACAACCCAAGTGGAACATAAACGACAAGGAGTGACCTTCTACAGTTCTACGAATTAATCAAATATCCACATAAACGACACAAACTAGCTTGGGACACATGCAATGCGCGTGAGAGGCTACACATCCACATGGTTGAGATTTAACAAATAGGTGATTAATTTTAAGCGGATGGTTAATATAACTATAATTTTAAAATGTGTAATTGAGATTTATAAGTCGATGGTTTAATACAAAACTCACAACCCAGAATTCTGTAATTATATATAATAGCAGTCTTTATTTTCTATTATGGGGAACAAGCAGTATAAAAGAATTATCGCCCTGTTTTCAGTAGTAACTAGTAAGGGATAAAGAAACATTTGAAATCAAAAGGATACTTTCTCCTCTCCTCTTGAAATAAGAAACGGAAGTAAACGATAAATAAATACCCTGATAACCACAGCTAGCTTGCCTCCTCTATAACTACAAAATCAATAATGCTATCAATGGCAATATGCAAGACATAATATTATGCAAAACTGAGAGATACATGAACGTGTAGAGAGAGAGAGATATTAATGATACAAATTACAGGCGGGGGGGGGGGGGGGGGGGGGGGGGGATTTCAATTCGAAGGATTACCTGAACCGACTTCTTCATTTATGATCCCTTGAAAAAATACTAAAATAAAAAATTTCTTGCTCCGAAAGTAAAGAAATTCTGACTGCATCATAGAAGTGTTGGGATTGGTGGATTCAATACACGATAATGGGTAGAAGAATATTGTCAAGAAGAAGCGTCGAAGTGGGAGCAAGTCAGAGCGAGTAATCAGCCGACTCTCAACCCGAGAGTTGTGCTGTCGATCACACAATCGACTGCATCGCTCTCTGTTGGATCGATGGAAAACTGCCGTCGACCGTTTTCGCTCTCTGTTGGTTCAAATGACAATTGCAGTCGACCGTCCAAAGTGCAGTAACCGTGCAGCGCTATTTGATCAACGGTTGAGATCTAATCTTTTGTAATCTTATATATATGTATGGTGTACAATTATTAGGATTAAGGTGTGATAATTCCAAGAGAGAAAGAGAGATCTAACAGCCGTTCTTGAAAGAAGAAAAATCCTACGCCTTGGTGGTGAGATCTAGAGAGATTGTAAACTTGTTTGTTCATATTTCTAGTGAAAATTGCAGGAGTGCTTCTACGCAGAGAAGTAGTCATTACATTGGGTGAACCTGTGTTGGCTTTTGATTGTTTTTTGTTCTCTTGATTTTGATTCTATTGCTTTGCATCTCGTTAGTGAGTTATTCCGTACTTAGAACTCAACAAAGTGGCATCAGAGCACCAGGTTGGTAGCATTAATCGAGATGAGAGACAAGAATAGAGTTAAGGAGTTCGATGGAACAGATTTTATAATGTGGAAGATCCAGATGATACGTTATCTCTAACAGAAGGATATAAATGGTCCATTGTTTGTCATGAATCCAGAAGGGGCGGAGGTAGATCCGGTTGTATTGCCAGCTTGAAATAGATTGGATCATAAGATGTTTGGACAGATTCAGTTGTCGCTGAGTAGGAAGTCGCTATTTACATTGAGAAAGCAAAGACCGCAAAGGAGGCAATGGAGATCTTGACAGACATGTTTGAGAAACCAAATGCAGCGAACCATATTCTTCACCTGAAGAAGATAGTCAACATGAAGTTGTTGTAAAGGGGTTCGGTGGCGGAGCACATCAAAAAATCCTGTATGGTTTACAATCAGATGGAATCGTCGGGGTAGAAGTTTGAGGAAAGGGCACAATCATTGTTATTACTATCCAGTCTTCCTGACACAGTAGAGCAAACTGTCACAAGTACTATGAATGATGCGAAAAATATGAAGGATGTTATGAGCGGCATCATGAATGAGGATGCATGAAGGAAGAGATATGGAGAGTCTTCGACGTTATATCCTAGCAACGCCGCACTGTCAGTTGATAACCGTGGTAGAAGCAACAGAGGGAAGTGACAAAGTAGGAATTACAAGTCCAAGTCAAGAGCAAGACATCGCAAAGGTGAATGTTGGCACTGTAAGAAGCCGGGACACCGGAGAGACCAATTCGAAGAGTAGAAAGTGCAAGCAGGGTCACAGGGAGCCAATGTGGTAAGTATCGAATCCCGTTTAGATGAATTGTGTTTATTTACTGGATTTGATATTATGCAAGATGATTGATGTGTAGACTCAGGTGCTTCTTATCATTGTACACTTATGAGTGATTCTTTTGAGGATTACAGAACATGTGATTTTGGTGCAGTTACAGTTGGCAATGGGCAAGTATGTCCAGTTGTAAATGAAGGTTCGGTGAGAGTGAACGCTCGCAATGGTAGGCAACTAGTCTTGAATGACACAAGACATATTTCAGGCTTGAGGAAGAATATAATCTCGACTAGTAAATTGGACAAAGAATGATTCACGATAACCTTTGGACATGGAGAATGAAAGGTTACTACATGTGTTAGGTTGGTGGCAAATGGAATGCATGGTGACACGTTGTACTTACTCAGAGGAGGTGATTTAGGTGACATCATTGCTGCAACATCGGTGGGTAGTTCTTCTTCGATTCTATGGCTTGTCAGGTTGGGGCACCTTAGTGAAAATGGTGTCAAGGAGCATTGTTAGGGATCTTTTGTCGGGTTGAGATGGATTTCTGTGAGAACTGTGTGATGAGCAAACAGAAAACAATTAGTTTTCAGTTGAATTGGCATGAGAACAAGCTTAGGAAGCTAGAGTTAGTACATACAGATGTGCGGGGTCCGGCTAAGAAATTCTCTTATGGTTTCATCGACGATGCTACAAGGAAAGTTTGGGTTCATGCAATTCATGAGAAATCAGAGGTGTTTGAGGCAGTTAAAGTTTGGAAGGCCATGGTTGAGAATGAGATGGGTTGCAAGGTGAAATCATTAAAGCCAGACAATGATGGTGAGTACACAAGTAAAGAGTTTGTGTACTATCTGGCAAAGGAAGGTAGCTAAGGAATTAGGATAGTTTCTAGGACTCTGCATGAGAATGGGGTAGCAGAAAGAATAAACCACACGATACTCGAAAGGGTGAGATGCATGAGACTTCATGTGGGTCTTTCGATCCATCTTTGGACAGCTGTAGTAGATACAGTAGTGTACTTGATTAACCGTTGCCCATCTAGTACCCTTGATGGGGCTATTCCGCAAGAACTATGGTTAGGTAAACATGTCAATTATTCGCATTTGAATTTTTTTGGTTGTATTGCATATTCACTAATCGACAGGAAAGAAAGAAAGAAAGAAAGAAAGAAACTGGATTCGAAATCCAAAAATTGTGTATTCATTAGCTACGACGATGATAAGTTTTGTTACAAACTTTGGAATTTTGTAGACAACAAGGCCATTCGCAACAGGAATGTAGTGGTCAATGAAGAGGTCTTGTACAAGGACAATCACACAGGTCAAAGTAGTACAACTGATTCAGAGTCAGATTCAGGTTCAAACTTAGATTCAGATTTAGATTCAGATTCTAAATGCGGCCCTAGTGGTGGGGGGGCATACAATGCAGAATCAGGTGTAGGTACCATGAGCAGCATAGAAGGCTCATGATGAGCTTGTTATGAATGAGCAGGATATTCAAGACGTACAGGAATAGCCAGAGCATATTAGAGATCCTGAACCAGTTAGTGAACTTGTACCCACATTGAGAAGATCGACATGAGAGAGTAGACCAACTAAGATATTTGATCCATCAGCTAGTGTAGTTAACGAGCATATTCTGTATAAAGATTCAGGAGAGACAGAGGATCATGAGGAGGCTTTGAAGGATAAGGCTTGAATTCAGTGGGAGTCATCCATGAAGGAGATGAACTTCTTGGAACAGAACCAAACTTAGGAGTTGACCAGACATCGCACAGGCAGACATCACACAAGTAATGGGTGTTGTCAGCCAGTACATGAAGAATCCAGGTAAACAACATTGGGATGCAGTGAAGTGGATTCTCGGGTATCTTTCAGGTACGTCATATCACTCTTTTTGTTTTGGGAGACTGAAAATCAGAGAACCAAGTCTTAAAGAAAGTATATGCTTTTTAAACTTGTTCTTATTCTTCTCAAAAACAAAAGACTTGAATCAAAAATTTTGTAACATTTTCCAATTGAAATCTATACTCCTTTTATAGAGTTAGATTCTCTTGGACGTTGAGAAATAGTATCCCAACTGCCATACAACGGCAGTAAAAGTTTGAATTTGAAAAACAAGTTTTAAATTCAGAAAACTGTCAAAAACTGCTTGAACAGTCGACTGGGTTGCCATACGAGTCGACTAGTCAGAGCTTGAGTGAGTTCAGTCAATTTCGTACTCTAACAGTCGACTGCTTCCAAGAATAATTGTCGACTGGTACTCAATCAGCTGAACTTATACAAGCTTTGTTTTGACATTTTAATTTTGTAAAACATTTTCTTTATGTAAGAAATGTGCAAGTGTGTGTGTGACAAGGCTTTTACAAGATTCTAATACTCACAAATAATACAAACAATATTACAAGACATTTGTTCAATGTAGCTAATCACTTGAAGCACTTGAAAGTCTTGAATTGAAAGCTCTTGAAAGTCGTGAACTTTAACTTGAGTCTTTGTGGCTTGATCTTGCCTTTGTGGCTTAAGCAAATAATTTTGAAAGCTTCATCACATTGTATTGGCTTAGAATGCTTCATCATGGTATTGACCTTGAACACTTTTGATACACACTGCAAAAGATATGTAATATTTGTAGTCATCAAATCAAGAATCTACATTCTCCCCCTTTTGATGATGACAACACAGTAACTTAAAATAATATAGACATTAAATTTACAAATCATCGTACTCATACAAAATTTGAAAAGATATACAATTATTACAAGCTCCCCTTGAATAAAGTACAATATGCACAATATGCACACAAAAAAGTTTGAAATAAAACAACATAACATAACATGCACAAACATTCACATGCATAAAAAAAACCATATTTCTCCCCCTTTATCATCAAAAAAAAATAAGAAGGAAAGACAAACCATAGATAAAAAACCAACATTGCATAAATAGAAAACATAAATACATGATAAGTCAATTACATTGTTCATAAAGTGAAGATAGAACAACATGAGAATATAAAACATAATTTCAAAATTACAAAAACAAAACAAAAAATACATCAATCGTCTTCTTCGTCTTCATCATCACTGTTTGAGGCAAGAGGGGGTTGTGGAAACTATCTAACAAACATTTGAGTAAGGTTAGCAATGCTAGCCTCAAGAGAATCCTGTCGACCTAAGATGAAATCGGTACGATCCATGAGATAATTAGCAGACGTGTAAAGTAAGGATCAAAAAAACTATCTCTAGGAAAAGAACTAGAGGACGAACTAGAAGCAGAAGACCGACGAGGAATTGAAGTAGCTAGAGGAATAGGAGTTGCATTCCTTTGAGGAGACCAAGAGGGTGAATAAAGAATTTTCATACATGCTAGACTTGCACGATCAAAAGATTCATAACGAGTAACAACACTCGACTCGGAATCAAGATCAATTTGATAGAATTTAAAGACATGGGTAAGTAGTGCACCAAAAGGAAGAAAAGAGGAATGAGCCTTATGGAGACGATTAAAAATTACCCGACTCCAATTTATTTGAATGTTGCCGAAGATGTCATACACCGCTTGTTGCAATTCAAATGAAAATTGGTCATAGCTACCTGTTTTAGGAATAATGTTATACGATAATATGTGGGCAACAAGCTTGGCTAGAGGAGTAATCGATTTGTTGGTCATTGGAGAACCTCGATTAGGCAAAAAGATTTTTGACAAAATAGATTGATCATCCATTTCAATTTTCCCTAAATCCAACCCTTCATTAGAGATATTCAAAATATTCCCTAGTTTTTCAGCAGTTATATTCATTCGAACATTTTTTACTGTTGTAGTGAAAAATATTTCATTACCATCCTCGGATGTTGCAACCTTTATATTTGTATAAAATAAATATATGAGTTGGGGATAGTAATAGGGTTGATTGACTAAGGATAGAAATTCAAATAAACCACATTGTTCAAACAATGGGGCCATCGGAAATCTATCTAAGTTGGGGAAATTAACAAATCGACCCGGAAAGATCATTATTTGGCAAATGATAAAATACTTCTCAACAAGAGTACGGTGCATTAAGTACTGTGGATAATTTTAAGAAGATTGCTCTTCTTCCACATTAGATCCCCTAGATCTTTTGGGTTTAGGCATATTGAGAAGCAATAAAATTTTGAAAAGAGAGAGATATTGAAATATGATTACCCACAACTAAAGAGAAACAAAAGACTCAAGAAACTCTGAATAGATTCAAATATGGACTGAGAACTCAACATCAGGAGCAGCAACGAAGAGATCTTCAAGAACAGCAACTAGAGCAGCCAACTTAGGTTTGGAGAGCAAAAGTAAAAAGTGAAAAGGGGGAAGAAGAGTTTAGGATTTTTACTTGAAGTAAGTGGCTGTGATTGAAAGAGAGTTTGAATGAAGGGTCGAGATCGAAAAGAGGGTAAAAGAAAGAGTGAGATAGAAGCCTCATACTGTGACGATTCAGAATCAGAAAGTCAATTTGATGTTGCGATAGTCGGCTGGATTTTATATCAGTCGATTAAGTCGAGAGCAAATAAATCCAAACAAAAATTAAGTGAAGCTACTGTCAGTCGACTGCGTTTTGAAGACAGTCGACTTGTCAGAACACAAAATTCAGTCAGAAATATACACAACGAAAATATTGTATAAGTCGACTGGAAATCAATTATAAGTCGACTTAAACATTAAAAAAAATTCAAGAAATGTCATGAAATGAACAAATGCCTAGTTCTCTTCTAAAGTTGATAAAAATGTCTTCTTTAAGAGGTTTGGTAAACATATCTGCTACTTGTTTATCATTAGAAATAAAATTCAATATGATATCTTCCTTTAACACATGATCACGTAGAAAATAATGTCTAATATCAGTATGTTTCGTACGTGAATGTTGAATCGGATTTTTAGATAAATTAATAGCACTAGTATTATTACACATTATAGCAGGTCTTGAGAAAGAAATACCATAATCTAATAAAGTTTGTTTCATCCATAAAATTTGTGCACAAGCCAAACTTGTAGCAATATATTCAGCTTCTGTAGTAAATAGGGATACCAGATTTTTCTTTTTACTGAACCAAGATACTAGTGAATGTCCCAAAAAGTGACAAGTTCCACTAGTACTTTTACAATCAGTTTTACTACCAGCAAAATTAGCGTCACTATACGACAAAAGTTAAAAGTTATTGGTGCGTGGATAAAGCAAACCATATTCAGATGTGCCCTTTAATGTATCTTAAAATACGTTTCACTGCTTTTAAGTGAGATTCTTTTGGATTAGACTGATATCTAGCACACAAACATATGCTAAACATAATATCTGGTCTACTAGCAGTTATATATAAGAGTGAGCCAATCATACCGCGATAGAGCTTTTAATCGATACTCTTACCTAATTCATCTTTGTCAAGTGTAGTAGTAGTAGCCATAGGTGTGTTCTTACTACTAGTGCTATGTTAGGATTGTGTCTTGAATACTTGTTGTTCAGATTAGAAGAAAGTACGATGAAGAACGGAGGTTGAAGCGTCGAAGTGAGTAGAAGGAAAAACAGCAGCAGCAAGGTGCAGGCATAGTTGCTGTCGACTGTCCTATATTGTGGTCGACCGCACCCCCCGACTGCACCCCCGACCGCTCGTAGTACGGGGAATGTCAGAGAGTGGTATGGTCGACCGACTTCTTGGACGGTCGACCGCACGCAGCACTGTGTTCGTTTTTGGGCTTCGATTTGTTAGGTCGTTTCAGCCCAATCTTCAACTCTAAGTTAGATCGTGTGGTTCCTATTCAGTTACTTCTTTTCCAGGTCATATCGGACGACTGAGACTCAAGATTAAACCTAGGTTTTCTCTCTATTCTTCTATATATATTGTCAACTCCTCCAATATGAGAAAGAGTACTTCATAGATTATTTTCTCCATTGCAAAGAGAGGCTCGAGAGAGAGATAGTTCTTGGTGAGTGAGTTTAATTCCTCGTATTGAGTGAATCAATAACTCCTTGTAATCTCTTTTAGTTGAATATCAGATCTCCCTATATTTTCCCCTGGATTAAGCAAAAGCTAACTGGGATAAGTCATCGGTGTGTTTGTCTTAGTTTGGTAGATCTACTTGCTTGTTCAATTTATTTGTCTCGTCTACTTTGACTTCCTCATTGCTCTATTATTTCCGCTGCGACAACGGACGTTGGTTGATGCCCCAACCCCAACATGCTATCCATGCCAAATCATTTGAGTAATTCCTTAGCATATTTTTCTTGATTAATAAATATGTCATTTTGAGACTATTTTATTTGTAGTCCAAGGAAATAATTGAGTTCAGTAATGTGACTCATCTCAAACTCATTTTTTATGGTATTAGCAAACTCTTGACATAGATTACTATTAGTAGATCCAAAAATTTTGTCATCTACATATATTTGTATGATTAAAATATCAGTCTTTATTTTCCTAATAAACATGGTAGTATCTACTTTACCAATTTCAAAACTAGTTTCTAAGAGAAAAATTTTTAAGCGATCATACCAAGTACGAGGTGCTTGTTTAAGACCATATAAAGTATTTTTCAATTTAAAAACATGGTTTGAGAATTGTTCATGTTCGAAACCGGGTGGTTGCTTAACATAAACATCTTCCTTAATAAAACCATTCAAAAAAGCACTTTTAAATCCATTCGGACGAGTGTGAAATTCATAAAACACGCAAAAGATAATAAAATCCTAATTCATTCTAGTCTAGCAACAGGAACATATGTTTCATCAAAATCAATTCCTTCTTCTTGATTATATCCTTGAGCAACTAATCTAGCCTTGTTCCTAATGACTTGTTCTGATTTATCTAACTTATTTTAAAATACCCATTTGGTACCAATTATAGCATGATCAAGAGGTCGTGGAACTAAATCCCATACATCATTTCTTATAAATTGATTAAGTTCATCTTGCATGGCATTCAACCAAAATTCATTCTCACATGCTTCTTGTATATTTTTCGGTTTAAAATCCGACAAGAAAGCAGTATGAGAAATCATGTTAAAATGACATCTTGTTTGAATACCATGTGAAATGTCACCAATTATTAAGTCATGAGAATGATCTCGAACTTCAACAAATGACTTTGGTAAAGTTTGAGTTATCACAACATGATCAGTCGACTTAACAAGTCCATCAACCGACTGATTCACATCAGTCGACTTAGGAATCCTATCACTCGACTTGTCTAGGGTAGTTTGCTCTAGTGATTTAATAATGTTATCTAGTGGTGATGATTCAATTTCATCATCTTCAAAAATATTAGACGAAAGTAAAGATTCATCAAATGAAACATGCATAGATTCTTCAATAGTCAAAGTTGACTTATTGAAAATTCTATATGCCTTACTCCTATTTGAGTATCCAATAAAGATATCTTCATTAGATCTAGCATCAAATTTATCTAGATTATCTTTTGTGTTTAATATGAAACACTTACAACCAAATACTTTAAAATATGATACTTTAGGAATTCGTTCATAAAAAGGTTCATAACAAGTTTTCTTAAGCTTTGGCTTAATCAATATAAAATATAGCATGCTGTAGAAATAGCTTCAGCCCATAAGTATTTAGGCAAATTGCTTTCAACAAGCATAGTACATGCACATTCTTGCAATGTCCTATTCTTTCTTTCGACCACTCCATTTTGTGGTGAAGCTCTAGAAAATGCAAATGAATGTGTTATACTATTTTTGTTGCAATATTCTGAAAACGTTTCATTTTCAAATTCTCCACCATGATCACTTCTAATAATGACTATGGTTAGAGATTTTTTATTTTGAATTCGTTTGCAAAAATTTGCAAATTCTTCAAAGACTTAATTTTTATGTTTTAAAAAGAATACTCATGTAAATCTTGAAAAATTATCTACTAAAACAAATACATATCTACTTTTATTTAAAGAAACGACTTTAGTAGGACCAAATAAATTCATATGGATTAATTTGAATGGCCTACTAGTAGAAATCATTTCTTTTGTCTTAAAAGTAGATTTTACTTGTTTTCCTAGTTGACATGCATCACACATCTTATCTTTTTTAAAAGGTAATTTTAGCAGTCCTTTAACTAGGTTATTCTTAGATAATTTAGCAATGTTTTTCATATTTACATGGACAAATCTCTTATGCCAAAGCCAAGAGTCATTGTTAGAAGCAACTAAACAAAAACCATTTGAAAACTCATTTGTTTTTAAACATGATTTATATATGTTATTTTTCCTAAAACCTTGAAAGATTAAATTTTTCATGGATGAATCATAGATTAAGCATGCATCTTTTTAAAAGACTATTTTATAACCCTTATCACAAAGTTGACTAATACTTAACAAATTATGCTTTAAACCACTAACTAGAAATACATCTTCAATAGTAGGGGTAGTATTCTTACCGACCATGCCTATCCTGATAACTTTTTCTTTGTTATTGTCACCAAATGTAACAATTTCTCCATCTATCTCTTGTATATCCTATCTAACAGAACGCTATTGTATCAAATAAAGTAAGTTTGTATGGCCAGTCATGTGCTTAGAGCATCCGCTGTCAAGTATCCATCTTTCTCTTTTAGGTACCTATAAAATAAGAATTATGAATATGGTACCCTTTTTATTGGGTCTGAAAGAGATTAGTGTTTGGGAAACCAAACCCAAAGTGAGTTTGATTTACCACAAAAAGCAGACATATAATTTACAGAATTACACACATTAAGAACAAAAGAATTTATATAAGTAATCCTATCATTAAAACTCAAGTTGATTGGAACCCAAATATTTTTAGTCTGTCCAGTCGACTTTGTTATACCCTTCAGTCGACTGTTCTGTGAAGTCAGTCAACTGGGAGGTGAAACAAGTCGACTTATATGAGGTTTTCATCTTTTTGAATAAGACTCCAAACCTCTGGGCAGATGACCGAATTTTTGGTTCAGTCGACTGGTTTGATCTGAGAGATTACTCTTTTCATGGTTAAAAATATTTTTTGGTTTTTCAAAATAATCATATAACTTCTTTTTCACACTAGAACCAGTATCAATCTTATTACTACTAGTATTATTAGAAGTATGATGTTTTTCAAGAGTTTTTTGAAAACAAAGCCCAAACTTTTTATTAGATTGAACTTGATTTTTGAGAACTTCATTTAAATTATCTTTTCCTTTATTAAACCTAGATACATTCTTGGATATCTCTTCATAATTTTTCTTAAGAGATACAAGATCTATATCCAAGTTTGAAGGACGAGAATTTAAAGACTTGACTTCAACATTTAAGTCAAGATTTTCTTGAAAAAGTGTTTGATTAACTTTTTCTAGATTTTTAACTCTTATCTTCTCATTTTTTAGTTCTTGAAAAACTTCATTAAATGCTTATAATAAATCATTTGAATCAAAATTGTCACTTACTTCATTTTGAGTAGCCATGATGCACACATTTGTGACTTCATTTGATTCTTCATTCTCTTCTTCGAATGATGAGTCGCTATCATCCCAAGTTGCTTGATATGCCTTCTTGTTCTTCATGTATTTGTTCTTAGTGTACTTGTCCTTCTTGAAGTTAGGAACTTTTTCTTTTCATTTTGCATTTTCTAATGGACAGTCCTTCTTCATGTGACCTGTCTTGTTACACTTGAAACAAGTGGGAGTTCATTAGTATCTTTATACTTAGAATTGAATTTACCCTTTCGATGGAATTTCTTGAATTTTTTTAGTGAATATGGCTTTTTCTTCTTAATCTTCTTAATCGGACATGGCCTTGAAAGCAAGAGTCTTCTTCTTGGTTTGTTGAGGTTCTAGATCCTTCTTGCTTTCTTCTAGTTGTACTTCGTATGCCATTAGATTTTCCACAAGATACTCAAGAGAGAGTTGTGTTAAATCGTTGGCTTCTTCTATAGCGATGGTCTTCTTCTCTCATTCGGGGGTTAGGGCACGCAGGACCTCACCATCTCTGCTTGCGAATATGTTTTTTCAAGAGCCATAAGAGAGTTTGTGATGTCCATGAACCTTGTTATCATGTCCGACACATTTTCGTTCACCTTCATACGGAACATCTTGAACCTGTGAACAAGAACAGAGATTTTAGATTCTTTGACCTTATTTGTACCTTCATGTGTTACGTCAAGAGTGTGCCAAATTTGATAAGCCATTGTTGCGTTTGACACACGATTGAACTCCTCTTTGGTAAGTGCACAGAAGAGAGCATTCATTGCCTTTGCATTGTTCATGGTGTTGCTCTTCATGTCATCGTTCCATTGTGCATAGGGAATTGTAGGTACTATATATTCTGTCTCGGTCATGTTCCAAATCTCATAGTTGATGGACTGTAGATAGATCTTCATTCTACACTTCTAATAGTTGTAGTTTGTTCCATCAAATAGAGGTGACCTTTGTGTGGTATTGACTTGCATTTGAAGTAGATGCCATTGCACTCAACCTTGCTCTGATACCAAGTGTTGGATCCTGTATGCAAGCAAATAACACTAGAGGGGGGGTGAATAGTGTTGTAGAAAATTTAATCAATAAATTGAACTTTTCACACTGTTAAGTCGACTGAAAATAGAAAGCAGTCGACTCATGCGTCAGATAAGAAGAGTAATTTAACTGAAGAGTTACAAGTCTGTTAAGTCAACTTAGAGAGTAAAGCAGTCGACTGACCAGATTCGATTTACACAAGAAACTCAAAGAAATTAAAAAATGCAAGTTTAGAGAATACAACCACAGAGTGTCAACACAGCAAACACCACGATGTATCCTGGTTCGGTCCTCCCTACCTAAATCAAGTTCCTAAGCAACCCACTTGAGATTTTCCATTATTCTTGAAAAAAAATACAAGAATACTCTACGGCCTTTAACAACAACTATGTCAAATCCGTAGACCTTTCTCACTACTAGAGAGCAAAACCCACTCCACACCCTAGAGTAAAACCTACTCTAAACCAAGAGTCCTACTCTCCAACCGAGAGGACGACTCTCACAACCCGAGAGTGAAACAACAACAAAAAGAGATTCACAACCACCTAAAGCCTTGTATGTGAAAGGGCTTTTTGTATATTGGCTATAAGTCGACTTCTGACTTCAGTCTAGAACGAATTCAATGTTATACAAGACTGAAAATCAGAGAACCAAGTCTTAAAGAAAGTATATGTTTTTTAAACTTGTTCTTTTTCTTCTCAAAAGCAAAAGACTTGAATCAAAAGTTTTGTAACCTTTTCCAATTGAAATCTATACTCTTTTTATAGAGTTAGATTCTCTTGGATGTTGAGAAATAGTACCCCAACTGCCATACAACGGTAGTAAAAGTTTGAATTTGAAAAATAAGTTTTAAATTCAGAAAACTGTCAAAAACTGCTTGAACAGTCGACTGGGTTTCCATATGAGTCGACTGGTCAGAGCTTGAGTGAGTTCAGTCAGTTTCGTACTCTAACAGTCGATTGCTTCCAAGAGTAAGTCGATTGGTACTCAATCAGCTGAACTTATACAAGCTTTGTTTTGACATTTTGATTTTTTTAAATATTTTCTTTATGTAGGGAATGTGTGAGTGTGTGTGTGACAATGCTTTTACAAGATTCTAAGACTCACAAATAATACAAACAATATTACAAGATGTTTGTTCAATGTAGCTAATCACTTAAAGCACTTGAAAGTCTTGAATTGAAAGCTCTTGAAAGTCTTGAACTTGAATTGAGTCTTTATGGCTTGATCTTGCCTTTGTAGCTTGAGCAAATACTTTTGAAAGCTTCATCACATTGTATTGGCTTTGAATGCTTCATCATGGTATTGACCTTGAACACTTTTGATACACACAGCAAAAGATATGTAATATAGAATAATTGTGTATTGTGTTGTAGTCATCAAAATCAAGAATCTACATCAACAATATGTGGTCGACCGCACATTGTGCAGTCAACTGACATGCACAGACTCTCAACCCCAAAAGCTGTGCAGTCGACTGCACAATCAACCGTATCGCTCTCTGCCAGCCCGATGGGAAACTGCAGTCGATTGTTTCGCTCTCTGTTGGTTCGTAAGACAATTGCATTATACTGTCTAAAGTGCATTCGAATGCATGGCGTTGTTTGATCAATGGTTGATATCTAATCTTTTGTAATCATATATATATGCATGGTGTATGATTATTTAGGGTTAATGTGTGATAATTCCAAGAGACAAAGAGATCTAACAGTCATTCTTGAGAGAAGAAAAACCCTACACCTTGATGGTGAGATCTACAGAAATTTAAAACTTGTTTTTTCATATTTCTAGTGCGGAGAAGCAGCCATTGCATTTAGTGAATCCTGAAAAAAATCTCGTCTGTTATTGTGTGTTGGCTTTTGATTGCTTTTGTTCACTTACTTTTGATTTTATTGTTTTGCATCTCTTTGGTGAGTTATTCCGCAGTTAGAACTTAACAGAAACAGTACGCATCTCGAAGAACTTTCTCCTGATCACTAGTACACCATGTGTACTAGTCCAATATGATTGTGTGGACTGAGGCTGTGCATCTGGTCGGGTTTGACCCGATCCCGAACCAACCTTAGCATTTGAAACCTACCCAAACCTGATTGGGTGGGTTTTAAATGTCCATTAAAAATTCGGGTCGGGTTTGTATTTTTACGGAACCCACCCGTTCATTCCCGAATTGAACCTGCGTCACACCCGATGAAGTTTTGTATATATAATTTATATATACATTAGTTACAATTTTTAACCATTCCGATAACTTATATAATTTTAGCTCGAAAGAATGTTCTTATTTTTCATCATATTATTCTCAATCGTTAATCTTAAATGGTTAAAAATGAACAAAAATATAATTATCAAGGCCAAAAAATTGGGTCTATCTGACATAACCGACCCGACCCGTAGAACCAAAAACCCACCCATACTAACCCGAAACCGATGGGTCTGGGTTTCGGTGTAAGAAAATAAAACCCAATAGGTTTGGGTGGGTTTTGAGCATGAAAAATATAGTGGACTGGGTTTAAAATTTGTTCCAACCCTGCCCAGGCACAACCCTAGTGTGGACATGTAAACTATCACATGGGGGGGAGGTCAACTACCACATAAATTACCCGTGCCTTTTGTAGTTTAGGTACTTCAAAAATTTTAATGGCTTTTTGGAAGTAAAACAGGTGCATTGCGTTTGTGTTGTGAAACCTATAGACCTATAACACAACAAACATATGTTTAAGCATAGTTGAGAGAGATGAATGGGACACATTTTGAGATGCATATTTTCTGCTATCAAGTGGTCTCAGCTTGAACTAGTCTGTGCATTTAGAATAAGTCTTCGTTTTTCTTTTTTTTAAACCCCTGATGTGAATATTTGCAAGTGTACAAAATCGCAACAAGTAGTATAGTTTAGTGAATAGAATGTCGAACCCACAGGGACTAATTATTTTATTGAGTACCGATATTACTAGATAAATCAGTATTTGGAAGATCGAAATTAATAAAGAATAAAACAACTAAATTAAATTAATCTAATTAAAGCTAACTAAATTAGTGAAAAGGGAGCGGGCTATGAAATTATTGTAATTTGTTAATGGCAAAATTAGTTGTAAGGCTTTTGACTTCACCTAGTTTATCACACACAATTTATAACTCCTTATGAATAAAAATATTATTTTTCCAAGTTGTAGACCAAAATCCCAAAAATATTCACTACTCTTTCTCACGCAGTATCAGAATTATTCTCAATTAATTATTTGCCTTAGTTCATTCACAAATTATTAATTGAAAATTTATAGATTTCTTAACAGTCACATTCTCCTATAACGGTGTTTAATTTTTATTAACCACAAATCACCAGTTCGGTCTCTTCATGATTTAAAAGATCATACAAATGTCTATCCACCAATTATACGCATTAATAATAAAAATCAAAACACAACCATGACAAAATAGAACAATAATAAGGAATTAAAATTGTATTCTAAAAACTAGGCTACATCAAAGCCCTAGAAAAATAAATTTAGTTCATATTCAATTTGCAACTAACAAAAATTGTTTGGGATTGCATCATAAAAATTAGAGAAGAAGAGATACAAAAAAATAAAAATATTGCAAACCGAACTCCTAGAACCGAGCGCATTTCTCTCTCCTCTGTCTCTGTCTCAAAAACCGAGCAACACACAGCCCGTGTTGACGTCAGCACACCTCGGGACATGCGTCGCCTGTCAGCGTCTGGGTGGGTCCCGCCTGTCAGCGTCAGAAGGACGCCAGGTCAGCACCCTGAGCCACAGGAAAACGCGTCGTTGTTTGCTGCTACTGTCTGCGTCGCTTGGGGAACCGCGCTCCAGATCAGCAGCAATGGCCGCCACGTCAGTCGTCAGGTGGATCCGCCTGTCAGCGCATGTAGTGCGCCAGATCAGCACCGCACCTACCTCTCTCGGCTGACGTCACCGCTGTCTCTTTCGTCCCTGGATTTGCGTGTCGCCCTCACGTGTCGCTGCTGTCTTGGCCTCTCAAAAGCTGCTTCTCTCTCCCTTTGCGTCTTGAACACCACAAAAGAGAGAGAAAGAGCTTTGAGCTCTGCCGCTTCCTCCTTTTCCCTTTTTTTTTTATTTTATTTTATTTTATTTTATTATTATGAATGTAGCCGTCCTCTCTTCGTTCTCTTTGTGCGTGTCTTCATATGTATTTATAGACAAACGGGGAGGAGAATTAGGGTTTGCTCTTTGCATAAAGGTCTCTCCTTTTTCATTTATTTCCTTCATTCTTTAACCTGATATTTATTTCTTTCTCCTTCTTTTTCTCTTTCCTTTTCTTGTGAACACGTGCTGCATACACAAAATAAGACCAGAAATTAGGGTTTAAAAATAAAATAAAATAAATTAGTTTAAAAGTAATTAAACTAACTAAAAATCATATTAGCTCATTTAAACCCTTTTAAAATTATTTATCGCACTTTTAGCTCACTTAACCACTTAAGATTTCAACAAAACAATAAAAATTAATAAATCAATAGTTTTGCTTTGTTTATTGATTTATACTAAAAATTTTCACTTTTTGCATCAAAAATCTTATTTCTTCAAAAATAATTAATTAATTGAAATATTATAGAAATTAGAGGAATTATAAACAATATAAACGAAAACAAGTAATTTTAATGGGTAAATGAGTACAAATATTTATATATAAATTAGACACATCACCCAGCCTCGATAACAGGCAAATCATAAACATGAGAAAGTGATTAGGTTCTAATGATGTCTTAGTAGAAGGTGGTGTTGGGGTTTGTGGATCCAATACACGATATTGAGATTGGAGAAGATAGGCGAGAAGGAAAGTCGAAGTGGGAGCAAGTGGCTACAGCAGAGTTGCGGTCGACAGCGCAGTCGACCGCATCCCCCGACCGACGACCGGTCGACCGCGCAGTCGACCGTCCCGCTCTCTAGTTCAACCTGCAGTCTTGAAGAAGTAACCAGTCGACCGCGCAGTCGACAGACCCGCTCTCTGTTGGATTTCGTGCAGTCGAGGAAAGGACCAGTCGACCGTCCTAGAGTTGCGGTCGACCGTCCCGACGCTGAATAGATGAACGACTGATATTAGAGTTGTGGAATCCTATATATATTGTATTGTGTACGATTTTAGGGTTAAGTAAAGAGAAAATAGAGATTTACCAGCCGTCATTAAGAAAGAGGGAGATAGAGAGAAACCCTACACCTTGGTGGTGAGTTCTTGAAAGATTTGTAAAACCTAATCTTCATATTTCTAGTGAAAATCACATGAGTGCCTCTGCACGGAAAAGTAGCCATTATTTGGGTGAACCTCGATAAAAATTTTGTATGTTGCTTTTGGTTGTTATTTGTTTTCTTGTTTAGATTCTATAGTTCTTGTATCTCGTCGTCGTTATTTAGTTTATTTCGCAGTTAGAATTCAACAAGTGGATCATACACATTCACATTCACATTGATTACTTACCAAAGTTATAAGAAATAATTGAGGCTAGATAGTAAAAGAAAAGGAACGGGACAAAACATGAACATAAATGACAAAAAAAAAGACTTAAATTATCAAAAGACGTGATGACAATAACTTACAATTGAGTAATGCTTTAGCCACTACCAATTTCACTACCATTTCCTTCACTACCTTAGGTGGCATACTCCTATTGGAAAGTTTTCCCACCTACTCTATCTTTTCCTATCTATTAGAGTGTGCCACCTAAAGATGTGAACGCGGAAGTTAAAGGAAGTCAGTGACTTAAATCTTAACTGAAGTAAATGAGTCATATAAAATGGTCCTAAATAGAAGTCCGATATTTGTTCTCCGTTTGTTCATAGTACAAATGCAAATATAAGTAATGCCAAACTAGTTGGTAACATGACAAGCATTGCCTTAAAACAGAAACAAATTCCAAATACCACCTCCTACACAAAATTATAAATTATTCGCAGTAATGTTGTTGCTCCTTATGCCTTTTATCAGATTAGTCAACAGATTTAGTCCAGCATAAACAATACTGGGTAACAGCATTGTCAAATCCTTATCCCATCTCGGCATCTCTAACACTGTTTTTCCCCTGCCAACAAACTGTACATGTAACAAACAAACAACCCACCTTATCTGTACAAACTGCTAGAAGGAAAAGGTCGAGTAAAACAAAAGCTACTTAGGAAACAAGTATCAAAACATGAGAGAACACGCACCAAACAGCAATAGCAACCCTCAAACCATAACCATACTATAAGCTCGTTCAGTCAGTCTAAGGTCAGATTACATCGAAACACAATTCTCTACAAGAGTTTCTGCAGATTCTCTGTTCCAGATGTGGTACATAAAATTAGAAGTGGTTGCTTCAGTTCATCTTGTAGGCCCAGCCATGATCAGTCAGGAACGATCGGACTGCCTCTTTGATGGCCAGATTCGGTACCAACTGATGCCCCTCGAGAGGCTCTCTCGTAGTTGGGTCAAAGTTTCCCACCTGCAAAGGTTGTTGACAACATTGAGTATGTTTGGAAATTGCATTGTGAAGAGTGATTGCAAAAAATTGAACAATCATTCCCAACAATTGTGGTTGGAGTTATTTATTCGGATGCAAGCATACTAACATCTTCTCTCTCTAACCTCTTCTTTAAATCTGCCAATCAATATAAAAAAAAATTATATTCAGTATGTAGCAGTCATTTACCATTAAGATGTATAATTTTGTTTGGTCTCACATTATTGATATGCTAATAGCTGCAAGTTAAAATCCATAAATTGCTATACATCTTCTCTTTTGCAATACGGTTGCAGCAAACCAAACACCTGCAAGCTTGCAAGATTACTCAATCACCACTGCAGTGTGTGCAACTGTGAGCAACCAAACCACCACCCTAAACTGAACTAACAATAGACCATCTTCCAATGCCATTGACATGAAAAATAAAAAGTATTAAGGCATTGTTTGACATTACTTTTGACAAGCCAAAAACACTTTAGTTCTAAATACTCTTAGGCAACACCCTATCCATTGAACCAGGTTGCCGAGCCGAGTTGCAACGTTTTGGCAGGCAGCTTCGTAAATGCAACTCAAAAGCAGGTTGCAACCTGTTGCAAAGGGGAGTTCACCTACAGCCCCCAACTTGCAGTTGTTTTGGGTGCAAGGGGGATTGGCTGGTGAAATTTTGACCTCCCTTGCACTTGTAGTCATTGATGAGGACACCGGTTCGAAACGATTTGGGCACTTCAATCAGGGCAGGCCTCGTCCATCCAGGATGGCTATCCTGGTAGCCTAGTTATCTTGATTTCAGCATTTTTTTTTTGGGCAATTTAGCCAGATGTAGTAGTTTTGCAATTTACACCATTTATATTATGCACTGGAATAATTTGGAGATTCGTATTAGTTTGTTTTGAGCCTATATATAGGCCTCGCGAATAATGAGAAGGAATACTATTATTCGTTAAAAAAATTACTGTGTTGAGTTGTTGCTCTGCATTCTTTTCTTATGTGTGAGACCATAAGAAATTATTAGGGTTTGTGAGAAACCCTAAATTCTCATCTCCTTTGTTCACAGCCGTCATTCCCCTTTTCTTCTTCTTCTTTCATTTTGTTGATTCTGAAACCCGAGCCCTCTCTCTCCTCCCTCCCGCTCCCTCTTCCTGAACCCAACAACCTGAGCCTCTCTCTCCTCCCTCCCGCTACCTTTTCCCGAACCCAACAACCCGAACGCCTTCACCCTCCACTCGTAGTCAGCGTCTCCTCCAATACTAGTCGACCACCCCTCGACTTCTTCCTCCTCACCTCCATCCCGACTGCCATTCCCCCTCACCACTGCTTACCACACCCGAAACCCTCCACTCCAAATCCCAAACTTTCAATTCAAGATTCTAAACCCTAGTTCTCAAATCTCCAATTCAATTCCTAACCCTAAACTTCACATTATGAGCATGATTTGCGGAGGAGTACGGTGCTATTGATTGCGACGATTGGCATCTTCTTTCTTCATCAGTGGTGACAACCCGTTCATCGAACCCCAGTAATTTCTTTCCACTCTTCAATTATATGTGATACTGCCAATCATCTCTAGAATATTATCTGCATTTACTGTCGTCCACAAATATTGAGTGTGTGCTTCTAATTGCTAATTAGAGTACGAATCTTTAATGTATATCTAATATCTTACTTGCTAAGAACGATTAAGTATAATTGTTTATTATTAGACGTGAATCTTTAATTGGGCTTGTTAAACTTATTTCAATTCTTGAAAATCCATCAAACCAATTAGTAGTTTTAATTTCTAACTTAATCAGCATTACATGTTGGTAAACTTAATCTTTTAATATTCTTGAAAATTCTCTACTTAGGAATTAAGTTTACTTCATTTTGGTATCGGAGCAAAGATTTTTAAAAACCCTACTTCTTGCGTCATTTAGCTATAGTTTCTGCATTCATTTAGGAATTATTTGCATTCAGCACTTTAGGCCATTTAACCAAAATAAAAAAATAAATTAGTTGCATTTAGGTCACATTACCCCAAATTTCAACAAATGCACGTCCCCACCACCCTTAGTTTTCCGCCTTTGGTGAATGCATCTTCGCAGCATCATTACAAATCCCGAAGAGCCTTTCTTGTCCCTCCCAAACCACTCAATCAGGAATCCTAGAATTCAGCAGGCCTCTCTTCGAACTGAAATGGACAACTCTGACATTTCCACTACCCTCACTGTCATTCAAGCAACTCTTGCCAATATCAATCCGAGACTAGAGTAAGTGGAATTGAATCAAAATGTTGCCCTTGAGCTTCATCCTAATCGTCAGTTCCATCAAGGAAATGGTCGTGACGATCGACGACGCGATCGTGACCCTGACGAGCAATACAAAAAGAAAGTAAAAGCTGACGCTCCGCACTTTGAAGGCCACATGGAACCCCAAGCTTATCTCAATTGGATCTGTGCTATGGACCACTACTTCGTGTGGTTTGACATGAGCAAAACTGTGAAGGTCAAATTTGTAACGATGAAATTGACTGGTAAAGCTCAACACTGGACCAATTTTGAACATGTCAGCTGAGGCCGAGGCCTGACACCCATAACCACTTGGGAGACCATGAAAGAGAAGCTCACTAAGAGTTATGTGCCCTTGTCGTTCCATACCTAATTGCTAGATTCGTAAAACCAACTCTATCAAGAAAGTAAATTTACCAAAGAGTATGTGAATAAGTTCGACCACTTCCTCATTCGGTGCAATGTTTTAGCAAAAGAAAACGAATAACACCCTCTCTAGGTTCAGAATTGAACTACGAACCGATTTAAGGAACGAGCTAATCCATAAAAATATGGACTCATTGGCAGTAGCTTATTCCCTTGTCTTTGATATAGATTCCCTTAAAGCAAGTTCCTCCTATAAGTCCAGCGATTCGAGAGATCATTCCTCTAGAATGACCTCCACTGACCCCTCTAAACCTGAGCCCCCCTCTTCTTAGTATCCCAACAAGTCTTACCCAAGCAAGCCTACTTCAAATCCCTATCCACTTAGAAATGACAACATGGGTAAGAACACTAAAAAAGACTACTCTAAGATTGATCCTCTCACTAAGTGCTATAAATGTAAGGGATACGGTCATGTTGCTGGCAACTGTCCCAGCCCCAGTAGGATCAACATTGTAGAAGGTATCGTTGTCATTGCTGATTAGCCCGACAATGAGTTCTCCTCTGAACCTAATGTAAGTAATGACTTCGACGAAGAAGAAGATAACCAGTATCTCAACTGTATTCGGTCGATCCAATCACCCCTGTTGAATGTAGTCAGATGTGTTGTCCCAACTAAACGAAAAAGATGGTTAGAAACGCACTGCTATATTTCACAACTTCATGAAAATTGTGCATGGTCATCATCCTAGGTAGCCCATAAATCTTGTTCCCATGTTAGAACATCATAGAGTCTCAGAGTCTACATCCACATTTGCATCCCGCATTCATGATTTGCATAGAAAAAATTTCAAGAAAATTAATGAGAATAATTTTAACTATAAGTTAAGATAAGATACTAGAAGAAAATTTAAAACTCTTCATGTTGGTGACGAAGTGATAGTTCAGATTCATCTGAATCGGTTTCCAGCTTGATCCGTTAAGAAATTGAACACACGTGCTGCAGACCCATCTAAAATTTTGCATAAAATCAATGATAATATCTATGTCGTTAACCTTCCTGAAGGTTTTGGTATAAGACTTCCAATATCGAAGATCTAGTACCCAATGAAGGTCCAGAATTTAACCAGAAATTCTCTTATAAATGAGCCTACCCTACAGCCTACTTGTGAAATTATCATATTTTCCCCTTTACCTGACACTACATACCCACCGACAGACAAATTTGATAATATTTTAGATGATCAGATAATCTCTACTAGAGATTGTGGTATTCATAGGTATTTGGTGCGATGGAAGAACAAGCCGAATTTAGAGGACACTTGGATTGATCGTAAGGAACTCCAACGCTTGAATCCAGATGTGTTGGAGCATTATGACATAATCACTGATTTTGACTCGACTGGATCGAGCTCTCCCACCCAGAGAGAATTATGACATCGATTTGAGACAATTTGAGCGCTTCTATCAACATAGACATCGTCCAGGATGGCTATCCCAGTAACCTAGTTATCTTTATTTCAGCATTTTTTATTTGTTTTTGGGCAATTTAACCATATGTAGTAATTTTACAATTTGCACCCTTTATTTTCTGCATTGGAATATTTTGGAGATTTGTATTTAGATTTTATTTTGAGCCTATATATAGACCCTGAGAATAATGAGAATGAATTCTTTTATTGATTAAAAAAATTACTGTGTTAAGTTGTTGCTCTGCATTCTTTTCTTGTGTGTGAGACCATAAGAAATTATTAGGATTTATAAGAAACCCTAGATTCCCATTTCCTTTATTCACAGTTGTCATTCCCCTTTTCTTCTTTTTTTTTGTTGATCCCAAAACCCGAGCTCTCTCTCCTCCCTCCCGCTCGCTCTTCCCGAACCCAACAACCTTGACGCCTTCACCCTTTACTTGTAGCCGGCGTCTCCTCCAATACCAGTCGACCACCCCTTGACTTTTTCTTCCTCCTCACCTCCATCCCGATTGCCATCTCCCCCTCATCAATGCTTACCACACCCGAAACCCTCCTCCACTCCAAATCCAAAACTTTCAATTCAAGATTCTAAAGCCTAATTCCCAAATTTCCAATTCAATTCCTAACCCTAATCTTCATATCAGTAGCGACAACCCGTTCATCAAACAACGGTAATTTCTTTCCTTTTTAATTATTTATGATACTGCCAATCATCTATAGAATATTATCTGCATTTACTGCCGTCCACAAATATTGAATGTGTGTGCTTCTACTTGCTAATTAGATTACGAATCTTTATTGCATGTCTTACATGCTAAGAACAATTAAGTATAATTGTTGATTGTTAAACGTGAATCTTTAATTGGGCTTGTTATAAACTTATTTCAATTCTTGAAAATCCATCAAACCAATTATTAGTTTTAATTTTCAACTTAATCGGCATTACATGTTGGTAAACTTAATCTTTTAATATTCTTGGAAACTCTCTACTTAGGGATTAAGTTTACATCAGTCATATTTGCACAACCTGCCCCTGGTTGCAAGGTAACCAGGTTACAACTGTAATTACAAGTAGACAAGTACATGGAATGCAAAACGAGGATATACCTAAGGCAGTAAACTGTGTTGGCTCAGAACATGGTTCAAAAACTCCAAATCGGCATCGCCCTTCTACTTATGGTGTCTATTTCGACATTCTGAACATATCGACTTGTATCAGCTTATTTGGCTTATCATTCTGAATTTGAAGTACACTATTTTCTAATAGTGTACTTCTATAATTTCCTATTTCTATGGTATACGTTGCACTAAATAATTTTGTTAAATTGGAATAAGTGATTATACTCATTGTGTTTGAGTACAAAAATATGTTGCAAAAATTTTCTTTTTCTAAGATGTACCATAAAAATAGGAAATTCTAGAAGTACACTTAGAAAATACAAGCTTCAAAATTGCAAAGAAACGCAATAAATATATCTAAAATATTTCCAGTGGTGCTCCTTCAATCATGTTGTCTCTCTCAGACTCTCGCTTGTACATGTTCGGCCTAGTGCCTACTCATCACTGATAGTGCAAAATTAGGTTCTTCAGTCTTACGTTTCAACTGCTTATTATCCAATTATTTTATTTTGTTTTGTTTCTATATTTACCTTACTAACAAGCTAACTTCCAATAGGAAAATATCATATCGGACAGATCGGGAACCAAGACAGCTTGGAGTATATTCTCGGTCGACACCTATGTACAGTATATACTAGAAAGCATGGTTCAACAGCAATTTTCTACGAAGTTTTCCTCTCTTTGTTCACCACAATATGAGGTGTTTCGTATTTTTTAGAGTATCAGAAAGAAAGAAAATCTTAATTTATTCTTTTTTCCCTATACATCACTTTTAGTCAAAACACGATTTGTTCACAACAGTATAAAACAGAGCCCAACCTGTCGAAGATGGTCAAGAAGCACTGCCCTCTCATATGTAATACCACTAGGAGAGATTACAGGATCCCGGAGGATATCAAGTGTGATCTTGCAGCATAAGTAGTCTGGCACCTAAAATATTAAGAGTTAAAAACTATGCCACCATTCAATAGACTAAACTCCAGTGAAAACAGAGCCCTCACTTCTATAGGAGTGTCAACTTCTGCAGCTTTGCTGAAAACCTCCTTCAGGTGTTCAAGATCTTTTGAGTGTTCAGTAACAGCGTCTTTGATTTCATCTATATCTTCAGTAACATCTAGAAAGCGCTTCTCTAAGAGAGCCTTTTCACATGCTTCCCTACAGGAAGCACACAAAAAATAGTTGGGTTGAAATGAGTAAAATAAGTCAAACTGAAGAAAATAAATAAATTTAAGGAGGTAAAAAAAATCATCACCTACTTCAATTTTTGCAATTTCCATGATCTCTCACTAGATTCGCGTTCCCATTCGCTGTACTTTGCTTTGGCAAGAATCTGCCACACCTCCTCTACCAGGTGACCTGGGGATTTAGCACCTCTCTCAAGATCGAAAGCCTATATCAAGGGAAATTATATAAGCTACTTTTTAATAAGAATTGTCAGGTTAAAATCAGAAGCAAGGACCTTTTCTATTTATGCCTAAAGTTAAAGCAATGGCTGCCTTAGGGAAATTATTGCTAAATATAGTATAAGACAAATATTATAATACAATATTAGGAAAACAAAATAATGGCACTAAAGATATATTAAAGGCTTTTAGTGGAGATGAAATAGGATGGTCGGAGGTGATAAACATAACAAACATAACAGCTAACCTTTTCCAACTCCTTTATTCCACCAGCATGGTCTTGCTGTTCTAACAGTGCAAGCCCCAACATATAATGTGCCTGCCAACGGATAAAGAAAGAAAAGAAGAAAAAATTTTATATGAAGGGTCACAGTGAAATTTAAATTGATTCAAACAATCTAGTTACATTCATGTGAACTGTCCGTATATGCATAGACTTTTCTATTAGATTGATGAACAAAGCCTACTTGTGGAGGCAGAAAGTAAGGACATAGGTAGGCATTTTACCTACATAGCAAAGATGTACATACTAAATCCCCAGGTCTAGTATGAACAAGAGGAATAGGTAGAGAGAAAGTTGAGGCATTTTATATCACTGCTGATCTTTCGGTTAGAGTTAACCAAGATAGCTAAGCTATTGTATATAATACATGACAGAGAACTTATTGGCTTGCAACTCAACTTGATAATCGGGAACCTGTCACCTGATAACAATTAATAACATTAGGTCTAACTATAAAATACTTGTTAATTAAAGGCTAGTGTGCATAAAAGAACCGATGTTTTTACAAACTGTATCATTTTTGCAGTTCTGTCAAGAATAATATAATAATTCATTTAAACAAATGAGCTCATACTAAATTAACTTGATACCCTGGCACAGTACTCCAATATTTCTAAAAATGTTAAAACTGATAACAAAACTACAGGTTGGTACATAACCCGAGATCAAGTTTTAAACCTTGGTAATGTGGTTGTTTCAGCAAAGCAACTTATCTATCTTTAGTATTCCTATATCATGTAGAGATTAGTAGCCTTATGAAGAAAAAATTGAAAATACATAAGAATATAGAGATCCTCTAACTTGATTTTCAATAACCATATGTTCAATATTTTGTTTTACTAATTATCTAGCTTTTTATTCTAAAGCATCTATTCCAAGTTTCCAACACCATATGAAGGACAAAAGAGAAAATTTTAAGCAACTTCTGCATCCCTTGGGACTCCACGTGTCAATCACATCCAAGAAAATAACATTTTGTAAGTCTTTTGACCCCACTTCTTTCAACTGCAAGTGTCTTTGTTTTAAAGGTGAAATTAGTTCATAACATTGAGAAAAATATTCTGCCAAAATCAACAAGATTCATATAACTATGTTTAGAAATAAAGTAATAGTAGCTTGAGCTCAGCTTCTCGAGTTAATAGCATCTGCAGCTAATACAGTCTGATACCCAACTTATATCTGACCTCAAAGAATAATTCATTCGCTAATGAATATGTGTGTTGAAATGTAGGGATGCAAGTATGCATGGATGAGTGATGTGCAAAAAAATAAATTTCCAACACTACAAATGTATGCCTCCCGTCACATCAATGCATACTGACACATATGTGTGCATTTGTTATGAGAACAACTGGAGAACTTTGAAGACCATCAGTTGATGATGAAGAAAAATAAGTCTTGCTTCAGTTCATTGATCCAATTTTATAAGTCCGACTCATAGTGATCCTTAACAAAGAATGACTTTGGTTATCAAGTGATGGAACAACCAGGATCTATTTACTTAAGATACTTAATTGACATTTAGAAAGAAGTACCTAATGAATCACGAATGAAATAGATCCAGTTTAGCAGAAAGGCAGAGTGTTCCTAACTCATTATCATAAGGATAAGTTATTCACAATCCCCAAGTCGGGGTAAACCTTTTCGCCCTGCTTAGCCCTGTCCCCTTTTTGTTGTGGTTAGCCCTGCCCAATTATAGGGGTATTTTAATTAGAGCATCTATAGTAACTAGCATGAGCGCTTCTCAGCCAAAGCAAGAATGATGGAAAAATTAATAGTACTGTATGATACTCAATTAGCCCTAAGTCATCCCTCATCAAATAAATATTAGTTGACGCTCAGTCACTAACCATGTATATGTCCAATCACTAAAAAAGTAAAGTAAACGGGCAACTGATAGATTTATAATAGTAGGATATAATTAAAAGGTTCAAGCGAATGTGAAGTGCAGAAGAAAAAGAGTGGGGGGAAAAAGTAACGAGGTATACATACTTTTACAGAGTTATGATCAAGCTGAAGTGCTTTTCTGCAATCTTCTTCAACTCTTGTCCATTCGCTACCAAACCCAATGAAAAAAAGAGCCTAAAACCCAGTAAGATTGGAAGATAGAAATAGAAACTTCAAAACAGAAGCAAAAGTTTAGGGTACGAACTTTCGCTTCCGAAAGCAAAGTGCTCGATTTGTCCAGTACACCGCCACATTTGGACAGAGAGCAATAGCCTAAAAGATCAAAAAACAAAAAGAAAAAGCAAAATAGAAAAGAAAGAAAAAAAGAAGATTGTGCAATTGAAGTACTTATTAAAAAGACATATGTTCATTGAGCTCTAGAGATAACAGAAAAGTTGAATACATGGAATGCTTGGTAGTTACCACAGGTTGTGACGTAATTTAAATCTATGTTATATATATATTTCAAACTCTTGCGATCTGCAGATTAGGAACGTATATTGCATATTGTAATACTTCACAGTTTGGAATTTCAGATCTTTTGATAGATGATGACTGATGAGGACATCGGTTCAAGACGATTCGGGCGTTTCTATCAGCGTAGGCATCGTCTAGGACAGCTGCTTATTTAGTTTCGGATTTTATTTCAGTACCATCTTTATTTCTGGCAATTATAGCCATATGTAATCTTTTTTTGTAATTTTTTAGATTCTGAGCATATTTTGATATTTGTATCAAGATGTACCTTGAGCCTATTAATAAGCCTTGAGATTAATAACAAAGATATGCTATTCTTGATTTTTAAAAAATTGTGTTGAGTTTTTGCTCTCCCTCTCTCTCTTTGTGTAATACAAGTGAGATCCAAATTATTAGAGTTTGTGATGAATCCTAATATAATTTTAGGCTTAGTGATTAACTCTAAAATCTACCCCCAATTAAAATCCCCAAATAAAACCAATTCCAAAACCCTAATTTTCCTAATCCCGAATACAAACCCTAATCACCCCTGCCGCCATCCCTTCTTCCTCTTCCTTTTCTCTACCCAAAATCCCGTCGCCAGAAAAAAAACCAATGCCTTTCTTCATGCCCTTCGCAAACCCATCTCCATTAAAACCCAACTCATCTCCATCCCGACAGCCACCACCTCACTCTGCCTCCATCATCCCGCACCTCACCCCCTCTACACCTGAATCTAATCACCAACCCAAGTGCCCCGTCCTCACCTTCCACTTCCGACCGCAACCACCCCTATTGATTTCTCCCATCACCGTCGACATCTTCTCCCCTACAAATCCCCTTCAACCCCCCGACGTCGACTTCGAACCCTTGCATCCATCGACGCCAGAACTCGACCTTCCTGCACCCATCGACACCCAACGTCGAGCTCCCATACCAGCAAGCCACCATTATCGCACCTCGCCGCCGGATCTGCCAACCCCCTTGGTCTTGTTGCTGCCCTTTGTTCACTGTAATTGCTGAGTTCTTAGTTGCTTCCAACTCCGAGATCTACGCTGGTTTCTTCGCATTCGGTATACTGTTTTCATTATTAAATATTTGTGTTCTACTACCCTATTATCTATTATATTATCTGATTTGCCTGTTGTCCACAAAAATAACTGAGATCGAGTGTTCCACATGCCTGAGTAGAGTACGAATCAATATTGAACCTATCACTAGCTAAAACACCTAGGGATTTAATTATTGATTGTAGAGTTAAATTATTTAATTGGGATTGTTAACGTGATTCAGTTCTCAAAAATCCATCCAACCAATTAATTGTTTAAAATTCCTAACTTTAATCTGCATAACGTGTTGGTAAAATTAACCCATTAAGATTCTTGAAAAATTCTCTATTTTAGGGTTAGTTTTACATCATTTTGGTATCAGAACCAGGTTCTTAAAACCCTAGTTCTTGCATCGTAGGCATCAATTTTGCATTCATTTAGGATTGTGTAGTCTTTTATTTTTTCTTTCTTTTATTTTAGGTCATTTCAGATTTAAATATATATATATATAATATATATATATATATATATATATATATATTAGGACACACACGACCCCTAGTTTCCACTTTGGTGAATGCGTCTTCGCAGCACCATCACAGATCCTAAAGAGCCTTTCTTATCTCTTCCAATTCACCCAATTAGGAACCCTAGACTTCCCCGACCTGAAATGGACAACTGTGATATCTCCGCTATCCTAGCTGTCATTCAAGCAACTCTTGCCAATATCAATCAGAGGCTTGAGAAAGTGGAGTTAAATCAAACCATTGTCCCTGAGCTTCATGCCAATCGTCAGATCCCTTAAGGGAATGTTCGTGACGATCAACGTCAAGAATGCGACCCTGACGAACAATATAAGAAGAACGTTAAGGCTGACGTTCCCCAGTTTGAAGGCCACATGAAACCCCAAGCTTACCTCGATTGGATCCGTGCCATTGACCACTACTTTGTGTGGTTTGACATGAGCGAAGCCCTAAAGGTTAAATTTGCCACTATGAAATTGACGGGTAAAACTCAACAACACTAGACCAATCTTGAACATGTCTGCAGAGGCCGAGGCCTGGCACCCATAGCCACTTGGGAGGCCATGAAAGAGAAGCTCACTGAGAGATATGTACCGTTATCGTTCCATACCCGATTGCTAGATTCATGGAACCAACTTTATCAAGGAAGTAAATCCACACAATAATATGTTGATAAGTTCGATGACTTCCTTATTCGGTGCAATGCTTTAGGTAAAAAAAGTGAAGAACAAACTCTCTTTAGGTTCAGAGCTGGACTACGAGCTGACCTTAGGAACGAGCCAATCTATAGAAATGTGGACTCAATAGAGGCAGCCTACGCCCTAGTTCTCGATATGGATTCCCTTAAAGCTAGTTCTCATTCTAGGTCCAGCAACTCGAGAGATCATTCCTCTAGAATGACCTCTACTGACCCACCTAGACCTAAGCCTCCCTCTCAGCACCCCAACAAATCTTACCCCAGCAAACCTAATTCAAACTTCAATCCACATAGAGATGAACATAAGGGTAAGAACATCGAAAGAGATTACACTAGGATTGACCCTCTCACTAAGTGCTATAAATGTAAGGGATATGGTCATGTTGCTAGCAACTGTCCCAGCCCCAATCGGATCAATATAGTAGAAGATACCGCTGTCATTGCTAACGACTCTGACAATGAGTTTTCTTATGAGCCTATTGAAGGCGATGACTTCGGTGAAGAAGAGGATGACCAGTATCTCTACTGTATTCGGTCTATCCAATCTCCTCACTTGAATGTAGTCAGATGTGCCTTGTCCCAACCAAAAAAAGATGACTGGAAGCGCACTACTATATTCCACACCTTTACGACTATAGGTGGCAAAAACTACAAGGTGATTGTTGACAGTGGGAGCTACGTCAACGCTGTCTCTTCTGCGGTCTTAGCTAGGACCGGACTTAAGGCTGAACCTCATCCACGCACATACAAAGTATCTTGGATTGATGCAACAACACTCCAAGTAACACATCGATGCTTAGTCCCTGTGGACTTCAAAGCTTACAAAGAGAAAATTTGGTGTGATGTGCTCAAAATGGATGTGGGTCAAGTCATTTTAGGGAGACCTTGGTTATACGATCACGATGTGACCATTTATGGTCCATCCAACCAATGTGTGTTCCAGGACTAAAAATAAAGCTCATACCCGTGAGACCATGAATTAGTCCAGCTGAAACAACACCGGCTCCCTCGAGAAAGGGCAAGGAAGTAACGTATATGGGTGAAAAGGAACTTACAAAAGAAATCGACAGAGGGGATACCATTCTTTTACTCACAGCGAGAGAAGTCCCTAAAGATCCCAAGTCACCCATCCCGTCCTAAGTTACTCTTGTCCTACAGGAATTTGTAGATGTGTTTCCTACTGACCTCCCCAACCAGTTGCCCCTATTACGTGACATCCAACACGCTATTGATCTGGTTCCGGGAGCGAGTCTTCCTAACTTGCCACATTATCAAATAAATTCGACAGAGCATGCTGAGTTGAAAAGGCAAGTTGATAAGTTATTGGCAAAGGACTTCATCATAGAAAGCTTAAGTCCTTGCGTTGTTCCTGCTCTATTGACGCCAAAGAAAGATGGAACCTGGCGTATGTGTGTGGACAGCCGTGCCATAAACAAGATCACGGTGAAATACCGTTTTCCCATTCCTCATTTGGATGATATGTTGGACATGATGTCTAGTGCCACAATCTTTTCAAAGATTGATCTTAAAAGTGGCTAGCACCAAATACGTGTTCGTCCTGGTGATGAGTGAAAGACCGCCTTTAAGACGAAGGATGGCCTGTACGAATAGATGGTCATGCCATTTGGAATGAGAAATGCCCCGAGCACGTTTATGAGAATCATGACGCAAGTACTCCATCCCTTTTATGGGCAAGTTCCTTGTGGTATACTTTGATGATATTCTCATTTACAGTCGATCCGTTGGGTAACATCTTGACCATTTGAGATAGGTCTGCAGTGTTTTGAGAAAGGAGCTGCTTTATGCTAATCCTACCAAATGTACCTTTCTCTCCGATCAGACTATCTTTCTGGGATGTATTGTGTCTGCCAGAGGAGTATCTGCTGATCCAGAAAAGATACGAGCTATTACAGTGTGGCCTGAGCCCCGCAATATTCGTGATGTGCGGAGTTTCCATGGCCTTGCCACCTTTTATCGTCAGTTTGTGCAAGGATTTAGCACGATCATGGCTCCGATAACCGACTGTTTGAAGAAATGTGAGTTTGTCTGGTCGAAAGAAGCCACGAAAGCCTTCGAAGAGATCAAATAGAGAATGACTCAGACACCTGTCATGAGGTTGCCTGATTTCACTAAAGTCTTCGAAGTAACGTGTGATGCTTCTGATATTAGTATAGGTGGAGTCCTCAGTCAAGAGAGTCATCCTGTTGCTTATTTCAGTGAAAAGCTGAACGAAGCAAAACAAAAATACTCTACCTATGACAAGGAATTCTATGCGGTCATTCAGTCACTTCGCTATTGGCGACATTATCTCCTGCCGCAAGAATTCGTTATCTTCTCAGACCATGAGGCCTTGAGATTTCTTAATTCTCAACAAAAGTTGAATCCGGGACATGTTAGATGGGTAGAGTTCTTACAGGAATATTCATATACCATTAGGCACACGAAAGGGATTGATAATAAGGCTGCGGATGCGCTAAGTCGTTGTCACATGATCTTATCTATACTGCGCACCGAAATTATTGGTTTTGAGAGATTGAGAGATGAGTATGCCTCCTGCCCAGATTTTCACGAGATCTACACTTCTTTAAAGGATGGCATAACTCGAGTGATAGATAATTATTTCTTGAAAGACGATTATATCTTCTATCGCTCCAAACTGTGCATTCCTAGTACATCTTTACGAAAATATCTTGTTTGAGAATTGCACGCTGGTGGCCTTACTGGACATTTTGGGCATAGCAAGACCATTGATGATATAGAACATAGGTTTTACTGGCCGAAGATAAAGAGAGACGTTATGAGACTTGTTAACAGATGTCACACCTATCAACTTGCCAAGCAACAAAAACAGAACACAGGTCTGTATACTCCTTTACCTATTCTCAGCCGTCCTTGGGAAGACGTGAGTATGGATTTCGTGTTAGGCTTACCGAAAACACAAAAGAAACACGACTCCATTCTTGTCGTCGTGGACCGTTTTTCTAAATGGCTCACTTCCTCCCATGCTCGAAAACTTTCGATGCATCCCGTGTGGCTCAGATCTTCTTTGATAATATTGTGAAGCTACATAGGTTGCCAAAAACCATTGTGTCTGATAGGGATGTGAAATTCATGAGTTATTTTTGGAAGACCCTATGGCACAAGTTGGGTACAAAACTGAAGTTTTCGTCAGCGTTCCACCCACAGACAGATGGACAAACTGAGGTTGTCAATCGGAGTCTTGGCAATCTCTTACGTACTCTTGTGGGAGAGAACTTGGGAACATGGGATTTAAAATTAACGATTGCTGAATTTGCGTATAACACATCTAGAAATAGAACCACTGGCATGAGTCCACACAAAGTTGTACACGGTTATCGTCCTAGGCAGCCCATAGATCTTGCCCCCATGTTAGAACATCACCGAGTCTCCAAGTCTGCATCTGCATTTGCATTCCGCATTCATGACTTACATAGAGAAATTTCCAAAAAAATTAATGAAAATAATTTTAACTACAAGTTACGAGCTGATATTAGAAGGAAGTTTAAAACTTTTAATGTGGGTGACGAAGTGATGGTTCGGATTCGTCCGGAATGGTTTCCAGCGGGATCCGTTAAGAAATTGAATGCACGTGCTGCAGGCCCATTTAAAATTCTTCATAAAATCAATGATAATGCCTATGTTGTTGACCTCCCCGAAGGCTTTGGCATCAGTAAAACTTTCAATGTTGAGGATCTAGTACCCTATGAAGGCCCAGAATTTCACCATAGAAATCCTCTTATAGATGAGCCTACCCTGCAGCCTAATGGTGAGATTCTCCCATTACCTCCACTACCAGATACTACTTACCTATCGACAGAAGAATTGGATAATACTTTAGATGATCAGATAATCTCTACTAGAGATGGTGGTATTCATAGATATTTGGTAAGTTGGAAAAACAAGCCGGAGTCGGAGAATACTTAGATAGATCGTGGAGAGTCCACCGCTTGGATCCAGACCTTTTGGAACACTATGACAGGAGGACTGGTTTTGACTCGACTGGGTTGAGCCCTCTCCCACCCGGGGAGAATGATGAGGACATCGGTTCAAGACGATCCGGGTGTTTCTATCAGCGCATGCGTCGTCTAGGACAGCTGCTTATTTAGTTTAGGATTTTATTTCAGTACCATCTTTATTTCTAGCAATTATAGCCAAATATAATCTTTTTTTGTAATTTTTTAGATTCTGAGCATATTTTGAGATTTGTATCAAGATGTACTTTGAGCCTATTTATAGGCCTTGAGATTAATGAGAAAGATATGCTATTCTTGATTTTTTTAAAATTTGGTTGAGTTTTTGCTCTACCTCTCTCTTTGTGTGATACAAGTGAGATCCAAATTATTAGAGTTTGTAATAAATCCTAATACAATTTTAGGCTTAGTGATTAACTCTAAAATCTACCCCAAATTAAAATCCCCAAATAAAACCAATTCCAAAACCCTAATTTTCCTAATCCCGAATACAAACCCTAATCACCCCTGCCGCCATCCCTTCTTCCTCTTCCTTTTCTCTACCCAAAATCCCGTCGCCAGAAAAAAACCAATGCCTTTCTTCATCCCCTTCGCAAACCCCATCTCCATTAAAACCCAACTCATCTCCATCCCGACAGCCACCACCTCACCCTGCCTCCATCATCCCGCACCTCACCCCCTCTACACCTGAATCCAATCACCAACCCAAGTGCCCCGTCCTCACCTTCCACTTCCGACCGCAACCACCCCTATTGATTTCCCCCATCACCGTCGATATCTTCTCCCCTACAAATCCCCTTCAACCCCCCGACGTCGACTTCGAACCCTTGCATCCATCGACGCCCGAACTCGACCTTCCTACACCCATCGACACCCAACGTCAAGCTCCCATACCAGCAAGCCACCATTATCGCACCTCGCCGCCGGATCTGCCAGCCCCCTTGGTCTTGTTGCTGCCCTTTGTTCATTGTGATTGTTGAATTCTTAGTTGCTGTCCAACTCCGAGATCTACGCTGGTTTCTTCGCATTCGGTACTCTTTTCATTATTAAATATTTGTGTTCTACTGCCCTATTATCTATTATATTATCTGATTTGCCTGTCGTCCACAAAAATAACTGAGATTGAGTGTTCCACATGCCTGAGTAGAGTACGAATCAATATTGAACCTATTACTAGCTAAAACACCTAGGGATTTAATTATTGATTGTAGAGTTGAATTATTTAATTGGGATTGTTAACGTGATTCAGTTCTTGAAAATCCATCCAACCAATTAATTGTTTAAAATTCCTAACTTTAATCTGCATAACGTGTTGGTAAAATTAACCCATTAAGATTCTTGGAAAATTCTCTATTTTAGGGTTAGTTTTACATCAATGACTCTTCAAGACATGTGCATGTCAGCATGTGTAACTTGTATATAATTTACTTTGATAATTTGTTTATTTTAGAACAATGCCGTAGCCACACACTCACACACTTTTTCCCCATAAAAGGAAATGATGCAGGCAGGATTAAATCCAAACCTCTCGCTCACTAACGGGCAAGCTGACCATAGGTTGACCACTAGACCCTAGTAATACTTGCAGTTTATTTCAATAATTGGACCAACATTACACATATATCAAGAAGGAACTTGATTCTGTATTATACATTAACCTAGCATGTATCACTTTCACTTTTCACTGCTTGATATTTTGATACATGTAGATCAACATGAACAAAGAAGACAATCCAATTTGATGGTGCAAAGGCCTTGTTTGGCATATGGGTATTGAAGAGGAAAGTGAGGGAGGTGGGAGAAACTCGAATGTAAAATTGGGCGACTTCCCCAACTTTTTCACCTCAAAAACCACGTACCAAAGATAACAAAGCCACTAAGTATATCCACTTATAATATACAATAAAACTCATTTGCAGCTAAATAAAAATCATATTGTGTTTCAGATAAATGCGCCTTTTTTTTAAATTTTCAATCTTTATGTAGAAGCCTGTATCCCCCAGTATACCACATTGTAGGATTGTCAACGTTCTGCATATTTGTCTTTATTCCGCACTAAGTGATATGCTTTCCTGAAGCCCGTAAGCAGAAGAGTTTGTAGCTCTTCAATATCACAATTACTTAAATATTTAGTGACGTTTGATTGATTGTCATGGATAAATTGTTTGAACTAAGTCAATAACAACTGATTCGAAGAGCCAAAGGAACCTTTAGGTGTCACAGATATATATCTGATGAGGACATCGGTTCAAGATTATCCGGGCGTTTCTATCAGCGCAGGCATCGTCTAGGACAGCTGCTTCTTTAGTTTAGTATTTTATTCAGTACTCATATTTATTTTTTAACAATTATAGCCATATGTAGTAGTTTTACAATTTACACCATTTCTTTTATGTATTAGAATATTTTTGAGATTTGTATCAAAATTTGTTTTGAGCCTATATATAGGCCTTTGAGAATAATGAGAAGTTATGCTATTCTTGATTAAAAAAATATATATATTGTGATTGAGTTGTTGCTCTTCATTCTCTTTTTGTGTGATACAATTGAGATCCAATTTTAGAGTTTGTGATAAACTTCAAACAATACCCCCAAATCCCAAAATCAATTCAACCCAAAACCCTAATCCCCAAATCCAACTCAAAGTCTAACCCTAACTCCCGAGTCTCTCTTTCTTCCCCTGCATCCCGAAACCCTACCCCACTCCCCTTCGACATCGCCGTCACCTTGCACTTCGCCATTGCCGTCGCCTTCCCTCCCTGCTTCACACCGATGCCCTGCAAACAGCCCCGTCACCGTCGAGCCCTGCCTCCTTCCACTCTGAGCCCCGTTCCACCATCCTACAGCCGCCTCCTCGCTTCCACCGAGCCCCTCTCCTTCACCGCAACACGCCAGCACCACCTGAGTCCCCAAGCGACCACCCCGCCGCCAACTACCTCCGTCAACATCAACCACCACCTCCAATCGACTGCCCTTGTTGTTTGTTGCCTCGATTCCACAACCCGACCCCTGTAGCATCCGCCTCCTCGTTGTTCTGACATCGCGGCCGCTCCTCTTCTGCAATTACACACAACCTGCAACCCCGGTAAACTCTTTCCTCTTCTCAAATATTTGTATTACTGCTTTATCATCTCTATAATATTATTCGATTTATCTGTCGTCCACAAATATTAATTGTGCTTCTACTTGCCAATTAGAGTACAAATTATTAATGCATCTTTTACTTGCTAAGAACGCTTAGGCATATAATTATTGATTGTTAGAACTGAATCGTTATTTGGGCTTGTTAAACTTAATTCACTTCTTGAAAATCTATCGAACCGATTAACTGCTTTAATTTCTAACTTGATCCGCATTAAATGTTGGTAAACTTAATCTTTTAATATTCTTGGAAATTCTCTATTTAAGGTTAAGTTTACATCAATATCCTTCCACTCTTATACAATTATTTCAATAAAAGCAAAACCCACAAAAGGTCCAGGAAGCAGCACAACGCACAACTTATATAATTACCAAATAGGGACTGGATTTCCACATCCACAAACTAAAGATATAATTAAAAAGAAAATAGTCAAAATAAATGGACTCCGCCCCCACTCACAAAATTTTCAACACACATGCATTAGTACCTTAAAGCACCTGTAGTCGTTTGACCCAAAATTTGGGTTTTTGGCATTTGGAAATAGGAATTTGGGGTTGTAGTTCTAGTCATTAAACCCAAATTTTGGTTTTTTTCTACAGAAATGAGACAGGCGAAAGATGTAGTTTCGTCCCGTTTTAAAATATTTTTTAAAATTTAGAATGCTCTCGGACGGGGGATGATTTTGTGTCCGACAAATTTGTGGGCTAAATATACATCGGACAAAATCTGTTATTTCATCTGACACATTTTAAAATTTTTAAAAAAAAACATTTCCTTCAAATTCCTATAAAACCATGTTCACAAGTGAGTTCCATCTCAGCCCTTGAACCCAAAAAATACACCAATTGCAAAGCTAATATGTATGCATAAAAAATCCTATAGGCCTAATTTCATAAAACACACCCTTAAAAAATTGAATTAACGGACGAGAGATCAAATCACGTCCGATTTTTTTAAAAAAAAATAGAAAAAGCACAGACAGGAGATCAATTCCCGATATGTTCTTTTTTTTTGGACGAGATTTCATCTCTCGCCGATACAATTTAGGGGAAAAAATAGGAACAGTCGAAATTTCATGTCTCGTGAGCTATAATTGGCAATTCCTACTTCTCTTCCCAAATATAGCAGATTACTGTTCCTCTCAAACCCAAAATTTGGGTATTTTGTAATACCTCGCAAATTAGCATATAGCTATTTTTGCATAGTAATCTGTGCACGTCTGAGTATTGTGCACGATTACATATTTTTCTAATATTTATCAGTTTTAATTGAAAATTTTCAGACATATGAGCTGTTCTGAACCCGATGAGACAAGCTCGGGATATCTTCTCAATTTAACGGTGTATTTTTGTCCCGATTGTTTCGACCAGACAATTGTCGGGAGAAAATTATAATTTCTATAAAACATATATTTTTATAGATTTTAAATTATATATATTGGTTATTTTAAATTGAGCTAGTGCTTGAATTGAATAGGAATTGTGTTTGTGCACAAGGGTTACTATTTTTTACCTAGGGTTACTTGACCGAAACTAGGGCAAGGAACTCTAGCAACATGTGATCATAGCTTGGATCTTGATGAAGATCCAATGGTGGAAACAATTCACCATGTGTGTGTTGACTTCATGAGAATGAGAAGTTTCCAACAAACTTCCAAGAGCTTCTAGAAGATGGTGTTGGCACCTCATCTCGCCACACATCTTCACAAACCCTAGCTCCTCCCATCTTGGCCCTCAACCTCATCATCCGGCCAAAAAGAAAACCCTAACTCTCCATCTCCTATAAAGTCCCCACTCCACTTCACTTCTCATCCTTCTTATCTATTCTTGTTCTTCAAAAATAAAATAGAAGGAAAAGAGAAAGGAGGAGTCTTCGAGTGGTTGTAGAGGAGAAGAGTAGTAGAAAAGAAGGAGGTGTTGGCCAAGGCTTCTACAAAAGCAAGGAGCAAGCAAGCAAGCTAAGAGATTCTCATGCAAATCAAGTGAGTGATACTCTTAACTCTAAAATTAGTTTTTTGTTTATGTGTATAAGATTTTGTTTAGCATGTGGTAGTAATTTAGAGAAATTGATTGTCATGTATGATGTTAACATGTTAAGAAAAGATAGCTGTATGGTAGGAGCAATTTTTTTATGAGCTTTTGTTAAGAAGCATGCTTGTGAGGTGTGAGTTTGGGAATTTCTTGCTCTCAAACAGTTCGGAATTTTGGGCTCAAATTTTACGAACTTGTTCTTCTATGTATCTAGAGCATCCATGAATTTTTTCATAATATTTGGTAGAAATTTAGTAGCCCAAACACCAAGTCCAATTCAGGTCAGTGAGCAGCTGAAAATGCTGCTGGCAGTGAAAAATTTGATGTGTCTTTCCGATTTTGTAACTCAGTACAGACTGGGTATTTTGAGCTGGAAAATTTTGTAGATGCTCTTGTATGTGTCTACAACTATAGTCTTAAATTTCATATTTTTTTGAGGTCGTTTGATACCACAAAAAAATTGTAGAATGCAACTGGTCTGGAAGTTGTGGCTGAAGTTGTCTGTTTTTGGACTGAGGTTCAAAAAGTCATAACTAGTTGTGTGTATGATATTGCTATGAAAATTTTGGAGTATTTTGTGGTATGAGTCTATTTGGTGATTCTCAAATTTTAGAATTTTTAGAGGTCATCTGATGAGGTTTCAAAAATAATTAGTGTGAAGAGGAAAAAGACTGTTAAAGAGGAAGCTGAAATTTATGCTATGTTTGAGAAGTCATAACTCTCTGCGTAAGATGAATCTGAATGTAAATTTTGGACACAATGGAATGGTCTATGTGTAGTTTAAGAATCACAAATTTCATGAGCTTTGGACTTAAGATTGATTTGTTATTGAATTTCAAAGTGGACCAGGTTCAGCCTAGTTCAGTATGACTAGTCCGTAAAGATGTATAGTTCTGGAATTATTTGTTAAGAATTTGGAAAATTAATCAACTTAAGAATTGTAGTAGGGAGTCATAGCTTTCCAAAACATCCAGAATTATGCAATTCCAGTTTATGGTTTGGAAGTTATGATTTTCTAAGGACCGGGGCAGATCCAGTCTAGTTAAGACCCTGTTTGTTGAAAGAATCACTTTTTCCCTTATTGTGCACTTTATAGAGATTGGTGTTTTTGAGGACTTTAGTAATGGAATCTGAGGATGTGTTCTACTAGGAAATTGTAGTAGACACTCCTACCTTTCCATAGAACCCGGGATCGAGTAATTCCGATGAGTTAGCAAATTTTTATGACATTGGAAAAATGCAGCGAGTGCATGAAGGAATGTACAGCTGAGATTATATGAGATTTTTATGGTATCAAGATGATTGAATTCGAGGAAATGGTCAACTGAAAAATTGTAGTCTAGGATCTTAGCTTTCCGAAATGGGTAATCGCATGAAATTCCGAATTGTGTGCTGGAAGTTATGGGTGTTGCAAGATCGGCAACCTGCTGTTGGATCGACTCCAAGCATGTATTAACTCGGGGGACTTGAGTTCTTTAAAGAATTTGAGGGGGGTCACAACTAAGGGATTACATTAGAGTCTCCTACCCTTCTAGAAAACCTGATTTTGTTGGATTCCGTTGAGCATAGTTTGAGTCACAGCTACTGCTATTTCTTGAACTACTTTTATTGGACGATCGATGAGGAATCCTCTGCGTACCGCAGTGTGGTGATCATGAGCTATTGAGTTTTAAAAGATGTTTTTAGAACTTCATTTGGGATTTAGACCAGTCCCCGTGCCTAGTACTCATGGTGAACATGAGTGAGTTGGGAGATAGCTCGGTCGATTTGTGTTTGGTGTTTCGATACCTGAGTCTGTCAATGGTCAGAATTTGGTGGTTATGTGTGTGCTTACCTTCATTCAAATTATATTGCATCTTTTGGACGCCGTTGGACTCCTCGTTGAAGGTCACGGACCGGGGTTATTGGTCGATAACCTGTGAAGGTATTAGGAATCGATGGATGTGATTCCCGTGATAATTGTTATTTTGACAGACCAGTCAGGCTCGACATTGTTTGATCGACGCTGTGTATAATTTGGGCAACATATTTTCAGTAAACTGCATTGATTAGGTCTTTCTTTATTGTTTTGCTTAAAGATCGAATTGGTGTTAGAGGTGATTCCCTATGATCCGACTCATTCTGAGAATTAGCACTAGGTGATGATAACCAGAGATTGTCTCTTCCTGTCATTAGGGATACGTGCTGCAGTGCGTTTCTTGCACTATTAATTCTTGAAGTACCATGGTAAGAACGGGATGTCGATTTCCTGGCGGATAGAGGGTTTTAGACCTTCGAGGTCGTCATGTTCTATGTTGGTGGACATAAACGGATCATAATGGATCTTCTGCACAATGGATATGCTGCGGTATATCTGTAAGTTCGTCATGGCTTTTGAGGATGGTCCAATGCAACAATTATTGGTGATAATGGGGTAGCTCCCCTAATTATTTCTTTTTATATACCTCCTCAATCATGTTGTACTATTAGGAACAGGAAGTGTACAATAATAGAATGCATTGCATGGCGACGGTTTGAATTCCTGAAACTGGAGAAATTGCTTGATCTGGGGCACATGTAGTATGGGATGCATGTGTATCCAGCGTCTTGCTGATATTAGATTAAGTGCATCCATTTTGTACTCTGTATATTGCATTAGACTTCAGGTCATGGCATACACAAACACTAGGAATCAAGATGCACGTTTCTTTTCCATTCAAGATGGATTGTGAGTGTGCAAGTTGGAGATCGTTGTTTTCTAATCAGCATTGCGTCAGTAGAATTACTGACGTGTCCACTTAATTAGGTACTAGATACCGGATCGAGAGGACAGGAGAGCCAACCCAGCAGGACATCCAAGTGGAGTCACAGTGTACATGCCTACCATTCGAGCGGGTGCATAAATATCAGAGTCATGCAGCCGAAGGCTAAAGCCGAGGGGCAAGTCTCAGGGAGGCAGATAGACCACTCAGCAGATTTTCGGCAGTGACCAATCGACTGCCGATCTGGAAGACAGCCGATAGCTTCGCAAGAGGAGTTTGAATATTTTTGTAATCAGTTGTAATAAGTTTATGTAATTTGTATTCCTTATTGAAGAACAAGATAAGGGTTGTAATTATTGATGTAATGATTCTATTTGGCAATAAAAGTTCTTAAATTTCCGTGTTATTTACTGTGTTGAGATGCATTCGAAAAAAAATATTCTGGTGATGTCACGGATGTCCCGTAACAAGGATCCGGGGCGTTACATATTTGGCCTACAACTGCAGCAGGTCGTTTTGGCCAAATTTGGTAAAATTTGGAAATTTAGCAGACGACTACAGATGCTCTTACATTCCAACCACCATCAACACGAAGTCTAACACCATAAGTAAATAGGAGAAAGATCATATAATTCTAGGCTTCAGCAAACTTCCATATCAATAAAATACTACATAATAAATTAATTTTTTCTTAAATCCCAAGAAAATTAGAATATCAATAAACATAATAAACACAACTTTTCTCCTCAATTTCAACAGAAACAAGACCCAGAACCCAACCGTAATACATCACACAAAAACAACAAAACCCATCTGAATAAACCAATAATAAAACCGACCCAACTCCTCAAAATTCGCACCCAACAACATAAATTATCGTTCCTAAAACGCATACAAAGTGTTCGATGTAATTCCTCAACGGAAAATAGACCAATTTCGCATTACAAAATTCAAAAAGATTACAGAAAATAAAAGACATGAAGATTACCTCGGTATAAGCGTCGATTGCGGCGCCCAACCGCTCCTTTTTGAAGTAGGTGTTGCCGTCGGCCTTCAAGATCTCCGCTTGCTTAGCGACGCTGGCCGGGACTAGCGCCATCGACCTCTTTGTCTCTCTTTCTCTCTCTTAAAGTTGGAATTTTTTTCTTTGTAAGTTTTGGAAGGAAAGGAAATGAGAGAGAATTGAAGAGGATGAAGGGAAATAGCTTGAACTTTCCTTTTACTTTTTGACTTCTCATTTCGACCAATGTAATAACTGGTTGTTTTAAAATAAGGGCAATTTGTTAGAACGGACCTCAAAAATAAAAAATTTGCCCGAACTTTTGCCCGATTCCACTTTCTTGGAAAAAATTAGCTGAAATATGTCAGAAGTCAATTGAGCGAACACCGGTTTCAGTCTTAACGAAGAACTCGACATTTCAAAAATCGGTTTCTTAGCAAGCAATGTGCTATGGCACTGAATCGACTTCTGCCAACATAGTGTCAAATATCGATTTCAGCGAATTTTTTATAGAAAAATTCAGGGACGGAAGAGAATTATTTTTTTGCGGAAAAAATAATGACAAAGAAAAATAAATCGATACAACCATGTTTCTATAAAAAATGCATTACTAATAGGGAAAGCAATAGAAAAATGTTGCAAAATATTTTTTATATTTTTAGATGATTTCCGTATATTTAGCTAAATTTTCTGTAAGAATCAAATCATCAAAATTTATATTATAGGTTCTTTGAAAAATAATAATGAAAGACCCTTAACTTTACATTAATAGGTTGAAGGTCTTTTGAATGTAATTATGCAAATCACCGTAAATCAATTACGCAAGAAATATTAGGTTTATTGACTTTGTCCAAAAAACATGGTTCCTTTATAACCAAACTCCCCAATATATAACTGCAACTCCAATACTTCAAATTTTAGTATGGCAATTGCGTACATTGGCTTCCCTCCAATCTACCCAAATGGCCTGAATCGACCCCGGTAAGGATACCGATATACCTATCTTGTGTAGCAGATCTGCCCATATAGTAGTAACAAAGTTACAATTAACAAAAAGGTGATCTACCGTTTCGTAGTCCATATTACACATTACACAATGTCCCGGATCTTGCCATTTGCACTTTGCAAGGTTATCCCGAGTGAGAATCGCATTTTTAGTCGCCAACCAATTGAAAGCGCGAATCTTTAGTGGAACTTTGACTTTCCATACGGGATCATGCACCTGCACTCCCCCATCGTTGAGCCATTCATAGGTCGATTTAACCGAGAACATCCCATCTTTCCCGGGGCCCCAAACCATTTTGTCCCGATGCTTTCCCCCTGTTGGTTTCCATGCTGCTAAGAATTGAATTAGTTGCCTCTTCTATCTCCTCGCCTCATAGCTGAGGCGTCCAGACATCCTGGGCCTCCATGCTTCGTTCCTCCATTGTCTGGAAACCCAATTGTTTTCATCTTTCACAAACCTAAATGCCTCTAGAAATCTTCTTTTAAGATTAATTGGTCCGCACCACCTATCTTGCCAGAAGCAGATATCGGCACCATTCCCAATGCAAAATGAAACTCCTGCAATAAAGATGTCTCTCGTGCGGGAGACGGCGCCTACCAGAACCCTAACATTGACCCCAAGTTTTTCTGTTTCCGGTGCATACTTCCATTCCTAACGTAGGCTTCCCTGATTAGGGTAGACCATTTTGCCTTCTTCCTTAACTTGAATTTCCACCACCACTTACACAGTAACGCCTACTTCATTTATTGGGCATTGATAATCCCCAACCCTCCAAATTCCTTTCGACTGCAGACTAACCCCCGTTTGATTAACGAGTACCCTTTCCTGTCCTCCCCCGACCCATGCCAAAGGAACCATCTCCTTAGCCTATCGATTCTCTTGATAGCCCAAACTAGAATTTCGAAGAACGACAGCCAGTGGATCGGAATGGAATTGATAACTGAATTCAGCAGAATCAGTCTACCTCCAAAGGATAACAATTTCCCCCTTCCACCCATCCAGCCTACTTGCAAATTTTTCATTGATTTCAAGCCAGACCCTCCTCCTAATTTTCCTGTTACCAATTGGTAGGCCAAGGTACTTAATTGGCAAATTCTGGATAGGACAGCTTAGAATAGCTACAACCGTAGCACCATTAACTCCTGACTCTCCTAAAAAACTGATGGTGCTTTTGTGGAAGTTCACCTTCAGACCAGACCAATCCTCGAAAAGATACAAACCCAACTTAAGCACAGATGCCTGAGCTATATCGCATTCGCCAAAGATGAGTGTGTCGTCCGCATATTAAACATTCATCACTGCAGAAACCCCCCTCCTCATTCCCAACCCTTTAATCATTCCCTTGCCCCTGTATGACTTTAACATCATATGCAGGCCGTCTGCCACCAAAGTGAACAACAATGGTGATAATGGGTCACCCTGGCGTAGACCCCGCCGACAAATAATATCTTTTCCTGGTGTTCCATTGATGATGACTCGTACCTTCGCTATTTGTAACCAGGTTTCTATCCACCCAGTCCACTTGCTCCCGAACCCTCATCTTCTAAGTACTCCAACAAGCATTTTCATTCTACCTTGTCGTATACCTTTTCGAAATCAAGATTAAGCATAAACCCCGCTATCTTGCGTCTTTTGCAATCTTGAATTACCTCCTGTACTAGAGCCACCCCTTCTAAGATATCTCTTCCTGCAATGAATCTTGTCTGGTAATCGTCGATGATCTCCCCGATAAGGCCTCTCAGCCTATTTGCTAAAATCTTAGATATAATTTTTACCGAGCAATTTAACAAACTAATTGGGCGGAAGTCCCCAACTCCAGTGGCCACCTTCTTTTTTGGGGATTAAAAAAATGTTGGCATAGTTAAGTCTACCCATATCGAATGTTCCCTCATAGAACGACTTCATGATGTCCATAAAGTCATTCTTCAGTAAGTCCCAGAATTGTTTGTAGAAAAAGATTGGAAACCCATCTAGTCCAGGAGCCTTATCCTGACCCATATTCCAGACTACGAACTTGACCTCCTCAATAGTGAAAGGATCTTGAAGTGCTGCAACTTTTCCAAGAAGGTCCTCCTGTAGGTCTTCCCAAAGTTCCTCTCCAGATCCGCATAATCCATCCCTATTGGTACCGAACAGTTCCTTGATTGTTTCGTGATTATGCTCAGAGATTTGAGGTTCATCAGAAATTGTCATTCCCGCAATATCCAACGAATGTATGTAGTTATTCCTACGCCGCATGCTTGCAGTCTTGTGGAAGTAGTTAGTATTAAAGTCCCCTTCCAAAAGCCACTTAACCCTTGATCTTTGCCGCCACATGATCTCTTCCTTATTATAGGTGTCCAATATTTCCTGCCTGCAGTTGGTCAATCTTTGAAATTTGATGTCGTCCAGCTCATCTGTCTCCTCTTTCCTCTCGAGCTCCTTAATTTCTTTCAAACTTAAGTTCTTCCTTGGTAAAATATTGCCGAGTTTGTCCCTATTCCACCTTCTTAGACTCTTTCTAAGTCTTGCGAGTTTCTTCACAAACCTAGCAGCCAAGTCAACGTGGTTAACAACCCCTTCCCAACTTGCCTTTATCAGGTCATGGCACTCCTTGTTACCCAGCCACATCTTCTCAAATCGGAACACCTTTGCCCTTCTGGTGTCCTCTTCTCCTGTGCTAATAAGGAGGGGAACATGGTCGGAGGTATTCCGGATGCAAGATCTCGCAAATGCCCAAGGAAATTTTGTTTCCCAATCATTCAAAACCAAGATTCTATCAAGTTTCGCTAGAACCGGCCTTCGACGATGATTTGACCACGTGAAACTCCTGTCGTTGACCGGATTCTCGATAAGCATGAGCATTGAAATGACCTGATTGAACTTTCTAATGTCGTTTCCATTTCTAATCCCACCTGTTCTCTCGTGCATGTGCCTAACGATATTGAAATCCCCTCCTACCAGCCATGGAATATTCCATCTGCCTCTGATGTGAACTAGTTCGTCCCAGAATTCTTGTCTGAGGTTCCGGTAGTTAGGGCCATACACAGCCGTAACTGTATCCTTCCACCCACCTTTCCTCCTCTGCACCACTACTGATACAGAAAATTTCCTGACCCAACCATCCAGTAAATCAAACTTACTGGTATTGACCCCTAACATGAACCCCCCCCCCCCCCCACGCTCCCTGAGCGTCCAAAAACCTCCACTCATTAATAAAAGGGATTTTAAGACTTGTAAGGACCCTATCTGTTGGTTGAGTTAGTTTTGTCTCCTCCAAGCAGACAATATCAATGTTGTTGCTTTTCACCACCTCTCCAACCATCCTGCGCTTGGCCGCTTGGCCAAGCCCTCTAACGTTCCAGAAAAGAACGTTAGACATAAAGACTAAAGACCCTCCCTCCCCTTGGTCAGTTGTTACCAAACTCCACTAAGTTTCGGGATACGCAATTCTCATGCGTCCCCCCCTAGAGCCATTTGAACTTTGTCAATATTGTCCAATTCTCTAACCCTAATAATGTCCATCAAGTTCGTGTGTGCACTATGATCATGATGCAGAGTGATACCATAAACATTTGCTAATTGAATTAACATGGAATCAGGAATAACACCAAAAATAGAAATGGGCGCATGTATACCTGCGATGTTCTCGTAGCTTTTCCGTTTCCCGAACCTTTGATAGGTTTCTTTAACCGTCATCACTTTATCCCTCCTGCTACGCTGCCTGTCGCTGCGCCTGTTACTCTCTTTAGTTGTGGGCCCTTTCCACTTTGTACCCTCAATTGGATTAACTTTGTACCCTCAATTGGATTAACTTCCGAGATACTCCTCCTCAGACTGCGCTTCAGCAGTCTTGATGGAATCACGATCTGACTCAGAAGACTCATCTGAGTTTCTTTTCTTTTCTGCAACCCAGCTCCCCAGCATAGCCTTCATCTTTTTATTTACTTCCCGTTTTACCCTTTTATCCACTTAAAATTTTAAAAGTGCCTCGATGATGTCGTTGCCCCCCTTTCCACCCTTTTCCTCTTCTTCCTGACGCGCTGATTTGTAAAAATTCTCCTTATCTTTTCTCCCTTCCCGAAAGATGACATTGTTCTTAGGCTCTCCCCCCAAACAATACCCAGCTCCCTCAAAATTAATATCCCCTGACTTTGTAGGCTCCAAATGCCCCCCCTTTGGCTGGCTCAGTAGAACTCGGCCCACTTCTCCCTAGCCCGACGAACTTTGATTCAAATCTCCCCCAATCTTTCATTTGAAGTTTTATCAGATCCTTACCTTCCTCTCTGTCCAATGTCCTCTCTGATACCGCATGTGCCCCCCACCTCTACCCTGTGTGGGACTTGGCTCAATGCACCCTATGACCCTAGACAAGATGGAACATGGCTCAATGCTTCCTAAAGACCTCAGAAGAGCAGATGGAGGGTCCCACAGCATGGCCTAGTCTAGTCTCCCTAGCTGTAACTAGTTCCTTATCATGATGACGTGACTCCGAAGTGGACCCCAAGTGCACCAATTTTGTTTGCTTTCCGAAAGAGAATTCCCCGTCCATCTAATCTCCTTCCAAAGCGTGCACCTCCACGTGTTGTTGCTGGATGCCGCTCCCTTCCCCCGTCTCTTGAATTGTAGTAGGTACGACGATGTGATGAGCCTCAGTCATCTTCCCCAATTTGCACGTACCTGCAGCCACCTCCGACCAAGTCGCCCCACCCCCGTTGTTGTTACCGTCAACGAAAAGTTGCTTATCCACCTTGGAATTGACGCCGACACCCTTCCCCGCAAGCTGCGATTCCTCCTCCACCGTAATTTGAATGATGTGATACTTGTTCTCCACCATAGTACGAATCGTTGCCGGAATCCTGTCACTGATTGGCGCAACCAATGCATATTCTAGCAGTCCCCCCTCGCAGCTGCGCCGAAATCGAGTCTATTTCCAGGACCACCCTAAACTTTTGCACTAGGTCCTGAAACCCAGTGACCTCCCAACAATGCAGCGGCAGTCCCGCCACATTAATCCAAGTCGACGTTGCCATCCCCTGTTCAATCGCCCCCTCCTCCATCGTCTAAGGCTGTATACAAATAATGAACCTCCTGCCCCCAATCTTGATTTCCCTCCTCCTTGCCAGTGTTGCAACCCCTTCTGGCGTCGGGAATTTTGCCACCCAGTAGTCGTGGACCCTGTGTAGGTCCCATTGCCTACGATTAAAAGACTCTGATAAGTTCCTAAGCCCCGAAACCACCTCCGACGAAGATGGCCACCCCGTAACCGCCTTTATGATACCCATCTTCTTCTTCAGTTGGCCTTGGTTCTTCTTCATTGAACCCGTAACCGATAGGATGGCATGCCCTTGCTGCTTCTTCCTTGGCAGTGATCGCCTCTCCTCCTCCTGCTTCTCCCGAAGTTTCCCTTCCGTAATAGCGCACGTTCGCACCTTGTGACCTGCGCTCTTGCATTCAGAACAGACGAAAACCTCGTAAGGGCAATCCTCCTTCTAGTGGGTATCACCGCAGAATAGACACGTCGCTGCCCTTGCTTTTCCCCGCATAACCTCCGCTTTCTTCGTAGATTTTGAATGATAAATCTTCCATGAGCCGTCACCCCCTCTACTCTGTCATGCTTGGAGCCTGCCTTACTACGCAGCTCTCGCATTGCGATAGTAACTCTTCCTCGGAGAGGTTGGCAGCTGCTTTTGATGGCGGCTTTGGAGAGGCAATAGCGGTTGGGGAGCTCTTAGGTAAGTGTTGCCGCTCTAAGATATCCCCCTTTTCCCCCTGTAACAATGCTTGATCACGGCTCTGTTGAATAAGGCTCTTACTGTTCAACGGCGGCGTTCGTGACCTCCGCCATTGGTGCTCCTTCCTCCATTGGTCACCGCCTCCTCTCCCCTGAATAGGGGAAGTTACGGTGACCATTTTCAAAGAGGAGTATCCATTTCCCCTGTTATCTTCGTGGCGTCTCACCGGCGATCTAGGACGGTGGACCTTCCTGTGGCCATCCGCTTTCTGAACAGCATGCCCATGCCTACTGCGAGGGTGGCGATGATCATCATCGCTGCTAAGGTCCCGATGGACCCACTCCCTCTCCCTCCCCCTAGCTCTGGTTTTATCCATCCTAAAACATGAAAGAGTAGGGAGTAGAAGATGGTTGATGGTGGATTCGGAATACGGAGGTTATTGTAGGATAGAAAGGTGGAGATGTTCGCTCTTGGTTTTGTAGATGAATTGATTTAAGAAGGTGGGAAGGTGGAGGAACGGTGAAGGTTGAAGGTTAGTGGGGGCGGTAGGGTGTTTTAAGTTTTGGGCTTATGGGTGGCTGTGAAGGTGGAGTAAGAGAAGGAATGGTAGAGAAAGAGATAGTCTAGGAGGTGGTGGAGGTGGAGGAGATGACGTTGGGGTGGTTGAATGGAGTGGCCATGGTAGGGGTTTAGGGAAAGGAGAGGAGAGAGAACGTCCATATTTCTGTATTCCTAATATCATCCTCCATTACTTCCCGTTCGAAAATCACCTGGTTTCTGCTTTTCCCCCAGCTCCACATAGATATGCAAAGAATGGATATTCGCTCACACCCCTAATCTGACTTGGTCTTAGTGGTGATTTTCTTTCTCTTTTAACGACTTCTAATGAAGAAATTTCTAGAGAAATAATATTATGCTAGATGAAGAGACATTTTTTATTGAAAAAGTTTATGGAGGTATCTACAGACTACAGATTTAGTTCATATTTAATTAGTTGAATTTATGTAATAGGTTAATCTAAACTCAGTTAGTGCCTTCCTTGTAGAAATATGGCACGAATGTTGCATGTGCTGTAAATTCTAGTACTTAAGATTGCAACTGAAGACTGAAGGATATAAGCAAGCAGTTTATCATAACTAGGTTGATGGGGTTCATGGTTTTCAACCATGTGATCAGAAATTCAGAATTAAGTGGGTTTTGTGATCATGATCTGATTCTGTCGTGGGCATCGTGGGACTTCGTTGTTTTCTTTGCAAGTAGAAGCAAATCCAGAAACGAACATAACTTACCGTTTCTGCTTTTACAATGGAAATGAAACCAAGTTTCATAAATTGCCACTCACCTTTGGTAATACTGGTTTGAACTTTTATGATAAAAGCTTTGGTTCCTACTGCTGCGTGTTCTTTGGTTTTACTGAAGTTAAGAAAACTTCTGTATACTATCTGATGCAAATATATCTGAGACTTGCTGCTTTTTTATGCAGATAATTTGCATATTTACGCAGTCATTTAGGCACATTTCAAAGGCATGTGGAGTATATTGATTCTTCGACATCTCACTTCATCTTTGTGAGGATTTATGATTGTTGGGGTGCCTTGGCTGTAGTCCTGAACTCGCTGTTTCTGATGTTTTTGGTTGCCTCCTTGGCTCATGGATGTATCTTGTGATGCCTCAATTTCCTTCTTCCCGAGGAAGTAAGCGTGAGAGACTCCCGGAAGGGTATAAGAGCACTTACAATAAAGAGTATCTTGGTATGGTATCTTCAAGTGCCAGATCACTTTCCTTCAAAATTTTGAATTCGGGATATCCACCAAGATACCTACACCTATTTTAATTATTTCACCCACAATAAGATGGGTATCTTCCCACATTTAATAATAATAGGTTTATTATTAATATAATTATTTAAACAAGATTTTGATTTTTAAAAAATCAAAAAGTAATGGTGGGGCCCACCCGGGAGGCTGTTAGGAGGGGGGGGAAGGGATGGCAACCGGACTGGACTGACCCACGACCTGCCCACACGAACCCGGTCCGCTATAATCCGGTTCGGGTCCGGGTCGAACCCGCGGGTTGACCCTGGTCGACCCGGGTCGGAAAAATCATGAACTCAACCCGCTCGACCCGGCCCGCCCAACCCGTTGACCAAGTCAAATCCGCCCGTCAACCCACGGGTTTGGACCCGTTTGATCCGTGGGTTTTTTTTTTTTTTGTCTTTTTTATTTATTTTTTTTGTTTTGTTTTGTTTTGTTTTTGTATTTCCCCCTATAAATACCTCCCTTAATTCATTCTAAAAAAATTCACACCTAATTCTCTTACTCTCTCTACTACTAATCTACTATTACTCAGTTCAATCTCAAAAGTTTTTTCAACAAAGAAGCAAGCAACAAAGAAATAAATAATCAATAATATATGCATTTTTTTCACTCTTATACAATTATACTTATTATATATCTATTTTTAAAGTGAAGTTGTCACCAAAAAAAAAAAAAAAAATCAAACCGGGCCAACCCGTGACCCGACCCGACCCGACCAGACCCGAAAGGGGTTCGACTCTAATGGATTCGCGGGTCGACCGGGTCAAAATTTTCAATTTTGAATCCGGCCCAACCCACCGACCCGACCCGACCCGAACCTGCCCAAGTCAGCCTTCAACCCGGACAGGCTCAACTCGACCCGGCCCGGTCGACCCGAATGCCAACCCTTGGGGGGGGGGGGTTTTCCTGGGTTTCATCTTTCAACAGGTATCCTTCATTTTTTCACAACAAGGGTATCTTCAGAAAATAACCCCACACACACAAAAACATTGTCATAAGTGGGGGATGCCAATAGAGTTAAAAAGTTGAATGGGGATCAGTTTTTGTTTTCTTAATAAAGAAGTGCCTAATAACTGAAGCTTGAGATGCACTCAAAATTCACCCAACAAATAGCCTTACCCCTTTTGCACGAAGCAAAGGGGGAGAGTTCAAGTTTTTATTTTCTTTTAATAAGTCGTATCAGTTGTTGACGGCTAATTTTACTAACCCAACTGAGATTACAGTACAGTTTAACCCTTCTAAATCTAAAAAGTGAACAATCTACCTTTATATGTACTCGGTTCTTTTTGAACGGCATAAACTGCTAGATGCTAGTTATAATTGACCGAGGATGTGTTACTATCTAATATTATATACGGATTGGAGAATTGCTTGAATGAATTCTAGAGAAACTGCACTGTTTCCAAAATCGCCCATTATTGTATTTTGTATAATACACTGTATTTTTAGTAAAATACAAAACTTTTGCCTAAATACGTATGTAGGTGGTCGAACAAAGCAACTGATAAAGACGGAAGCATGTGGACAACAACGACGGCGAGATTGGGCGATTGCAGGTGGCACTGCAGCTTGACTACGAGTCTACGACGTTGATGGCAACAGTGGGTGGTCGGGCCAACGAGTAGAAAGATTATGTGTCAAAATATGAAGACTTAGAGATTCTTAGGGGGCGCTTGGTATGCGGTAATATACAAGGGAATCTAGGATTACCCTCTGGATTACTTGGTTTGGTAAGATAAGGTATAGTTTTGGAATGATTCTTAAATTCTCATGAGAAAAAAAATCTTTTGTTGGGAAGGATATACATTGCTCTTTAAAATGTTGGGATTTGTGGATTCCTTCACATAAAAAATAACTGAGATCATCACGTTACCAAAATACCCTCTAGATTTTTGATAATCTTTATACCTTATCACTCTGCCTTATTAATGTGAGATTTGTGCATATTTGTATATAAAGAGGAATGTCCAATTAGAGACTGAACAAAATTAAATAAGTATGATATATGTTTCAATATAATGTATCAATTTTAACAATAGTACTCACCATTATTCATAAAAAAATTGAAGGGGAAATACTTTATCTACTAAGTCATAAATAATATATTTCATTGATAATTATAATTCACGCATGTCTAAGATCATGTGTTTATACTGCGTGCATTTCATTTTTTTTCTTTTGTTATATTTTTTATCTACCTGGTTGAAATATATTAGAATCATAATGTAATTTTTTGAGTCATTTATTTGTTACTGTACTCAGGTTTTATAAGATATATATCATTATTGATTTTGCACGTGTCACACATATGCATCGATTACTATAATAGATAAAAGTTATATCGGTTTTTTTTAAAATAAAGTCAAAAGGGTATTTTCGGTAATGTCTACTATAGAGAAGGATTGATAGAAATAAATAATCTATACCAAACACAATAATAAACTGCTAGTGTAACCCTGTGCAATATTGCACAAAATTTTCAAAAATGAGAAAATAACAAAGTTTTTTTGTTGTTGAAAAGTTCATATGATAACATCTATACAATATTGTAATATTTTAGGTTTGATTAACGGATATGATTCTAGTTTAAAATTTGTAAGGATAAATAGCAAGCGAGAGGTTTACCTCTAGCACTGTTATCGAGTCGGTCGGATCGAGTCTTGCACTATCGAACCTGGGCCTGCTCCTCTACTGGTCCAAATATTGGACTCAGACCCAACCCGTGAGAACTGGGTCCGAGTCCTATTAAAAAAATGCATCTCATCCGGTCCGAGTGGTGTCGGGCAGGAGAGGAAGGTTGGGCCTGCTGTTTTTGTTTGTTTTTTTTTAATTTGGGTTGGGGGGGGGGGGATTAGGTTTTTTTTTTTTTGTCCGGGTCCATTTTTGAGCTGAACCAAATCTGACCCAAAAATATGAAGGGGGTCCTATTTTAGGATCCGGATACTACCCACAATAGACCAAGTCCGTCTCCGGGTACGGGTCGGGTTCACCATTAGCAGATCCAGACTCAATTCGAAAAATATGAACGGGTCTTACTTTAGGACCCAAACTCTACCAGCAATTGACCAGGTTGTTTCTGGTCCAGTGCCATGTCCTAGTCGGTTCCAGATTTTAAATTTTGGTGACAGTGCTAGTTACCTAATACATTTGTGTTTTGTTTTTTTTTTAAAGGTGAAAGAAAAAAAATATTTAGATCAAAAGTTGTCTTAGCATATTATATTGTATAGATAGTATAACTTTATACAATATTGCACATAACTTTTAAAAATGAGAAATAATAAAACTATTATAAAAAATTTCATTTAATAGCATCTATACATTATTGCACGATTTCAGAGGTTTGATTAAGGAATATTATTCTAATTCAAAATTTGGATGGAGCAAGAGTGGAGAGTTGTCTCCTACATTTGCTCTCATTTTTTTATTTTAAAAAGAAAAAAATGATAAAAATCCTAGACAAAAGTGGTTTAGCATAATATATTGTACAGATTCCTTGCAATACAATGTCTTATATCAAACGCAGTATTGCCACATTCCTGAGAATCATAATTCATATCCTCACATTTCTGGGAATCCCCCAATTCCAAGGAATTCTCCAATCTGCAAATCAAACGCCCTCTTATAGAAATTTAGCAATAGAAAAATTATTTATATGTGGAAAATATGAAATAAAATAAAAACAAAACCCTTCCCGATAACTTTACCCACCAAGCACCGCACCTTTCACCACTACCCCCAATAAAACCTCCCAAAAAAAAGAAATTTTGGCCGTGCTAAACCAAGTTTTGAAACTATTTGCAAAAAATAGGCAACTTCCCAAAAAACTGGCAAGTTTAAGCTAGTCATTGTCACGTATACAGCGGCTGCTATTCCCATTAGTGACATCTTCCTTTCGAAGATCGCTAATGAGAATAGTGGGCGTTTGTTTAAATTTCTTTTTTTGAAATTTTGGTTTGTTGTCGCTATTCTCATTAGCGACCACAATATATGCAAAATTGTTGATGAGAATAGCGACCTTATTTGAGAAGTATTTAAACATTTGATGATTTCCAAATAGCTAGTGCTCCATGGGATTTTTTGTGTGTGCAAAAATAGGCAACTTCCCAAACTACTAGAAAGTTTAAGCTAGTCGTTGTCATGTATATTGCGGCCGCTATTCCCATTAGCGGCCTCTTCCTTTTGAAGATCGTTAATGGGAATAGCGGGCGCTCGTTTAATTTTTTTTGAAATTTTTGTTTGTTGTCGCTATTCCCATTAACGACCACAATATATGTAAAGTCGCTGATGAGAATAGCCACCTTATTTGAGAAGTATTTAGAGAATTGGCGAATTCCAGATAGCTAGTGCTCCATGGGGGAAAAAACTGAGGTCGCTAGTGGGAATAGGAAAAAAAAAAGGTCGCTAGTGGGAATAGGGACCTAATTATATTGTGGTCGCTATTCCCACTAGAGACTACAAGTTTGAGAGGATTTCATCGCAAATCTAACATAGAGCAAGGAGAAATCATAAACCACTAAGGTCGTTATTCCCAGTAGCCACCTTAGTTGTGTGAATTTTTTGCAAATCAAACAAAGAGCAATGAGAAATACCCATAACTGCGCGCGGGCGCTAGTGGGAATAATGACCTTAGTTTGAGAGGGTTTCTTTGCAAAACTAACAAAGCTAACAACGAGCTTGTCAAAATCACACACAACTAAGATCACTATTGGGAATAGCGACCACATATACAGTGGTCGCTATTCTCAATAGCAACCATAGCTATGTCAAAAATTCACACAGCTAACAGAGAGCAAGGAGAATTCATCCAAATTGAGGTCGCTATTAGGAACATTGACTTTATTTCAACTAAGGTCACTATTCCCACCAGCAACCTCACCTGAAATATTTGAATTAAGGAAAATAAATATCAAATCTTCCCCGTTTACAAGTCAAATTTTATATTCGAAAATCCACATAATCAATCAACATCACAACGCATCACAAAATACACCATCACAACTTTAACTCTCCATTTTAAATATTTCAACCGCATCATCTCACCTTATTCAAATATCAATTTCAACCAGCAAAATGACAAATTTCAACATAATTACTTCAAATCTTCATATACACATAAATACTGCAAACATCATAATATCACACATTTAACATCACACATCAAAATATATCACAAACATCACAAAATAACAAAATATCACAAACAAAAGTCAAATCTCACAAACATCCAATAACAAAAAAACAAGAATTATGTCCGAGAAGCTACAAAATAACAAAATGTCACAAATATCTACCATCGTACGGATCGACAACATCAAAAATTTTACTAATCTACCCTGAGGTGTACATGTTGGGCCTCCTCTTCCAAAAGGGTTTTTTCGCGACGAACTTGTGTAACTTGGGAAATGGGCATATCATCGGGAAATTCTTCAATTTCCTCAACTCTGCCTCTTCTCGTGCCACATCCTCTTGTTGTGCATGCACCTCTTCTTGTTACTCCTCTTCCAATCACTCTATTTCTTGTGCATGCTCTCCGCATTCTTGCTCAGCTCGTTGTGCAAATCACATTGGACGCCTATTGTCATTTGGTGGACCGGGGTTGACATCAAAGCATCGAAGTGCTCCCTCACCCACCTCCTCAATTTGCAAGCAACACGGTGCAAGAAGTTCCCGTGCGAGATCCTTGACGGCTTGAGCCACATTACTGCCTAACACTTGTGCGCATTTTCGTGCTATCGCCCATGCTTGGTCAATCTACAAAAGAGTAGAATGTATCATATATATGTATCATATATACAAGATAAATTTTATAACAAATGTTTGAAAAGGAAAAATAAAGGATAAAATTTCATACAATTTTCCGAGTGGATCATGCCGTTGGCTGATACATTGGTTGCGAAGAGGAATATGCGGGAGTGGGTTCCATCTTTCTACTTGGAACCAGTAGATGAACCCCTGCAAGCACATATGTACGGGTTGTAATCCTCCAGTACCATGATACGTATATTGCGTGAAGTGATTCATCATACAGAGGAATACCTGCAACAACAGTGTCATATCTCTGCTCATTCCAGGTGTTGACATGAGCTTGGTGATGAGAAGCCCAATTATGATCAGGCACACGATCAACCCCTTTAACCTTATGCATGAGAGTGTCATATGATCGTGGCACCGGGTTGGCCTGCTGGAGTCTGAACTGTCAAAGCACTCGATCCGGGTAGTACATCTTTGTGGTATTGAAGTTGATGAGTGGGGCTCTCGTCAACTATAGCTCTATATGTGCCGTACAAATGGGTGGTAGCCTCTCCAATCTCTCAGGTGTGTATTGCTCCCATATGACGAACTCCTCTGGTAACATATCGAGCTCATCTCTGTAGTAGGTCACCACCCCACATGGGTTATCTCTCTCTCCACATGTGTCTCCCCCACAATACACCTCGATAGGAGCCAACATCGCAACATTCGCTGCATCTATCACCCATCCATGTGACTACCTACTTACATAGGGTCGTCAGAGATATAAGTGTTCCCAACACCAAACTTGTAGTGTCAACATCGGAACCATTATCTTCTTTGCATTCAATGCTCCATAACCCAAACTCCTGTACAAGGAGGCTGTTGCAGCACTGCCCCAACTGTACTAACTAGCTCGACTTAGGTCAGTAACTAACCACAGATACATGAGCGGCATAACATATCATGTGGAGTTGGGGAAGATGACACCTCCAAATAGTGTGATCAGGTAGGCCTGGGTGTAGCACTATACTTGATACTCCGATGGATCATTGTTTAAAAAATTCTCGAAGGTACTCTTCAGCCAACTTAGTCGGATAGACACCATCAAATATATGCTCATTTGGCAGAACACCATGGAAGTCTACCACGAGCACCTCCTTATCAAATGCCATGGTTCCCTTGATGGCCAACCCATCAATCGGAAGTCCTCAGATGACCGTGATATCCTAAAGTGTCATGAACATCTCTCGTACGGGGAGATGCAATGAATGTGTCTCTGACCTCCATCGCTCTAGAAGAGCTGTAAGTAGATGACAATCGAGCTTCATTTTCCTCATCAATCCTAGTCCGTAGAAAACGGCCTCGACTATGAGATCGTGTATCATTGGGTGCATTGGCAACAAAGAGTGCGTATGAAAAATGCACTCCATGGACATACTTTCCTACACTAACTGAGATCTATATGTCTGTTGCAACGTCAACAAGGTCAGGTCATCAGGATTTGGTCCTCCAGGTGCAACAATGGACAAAGATGCGGGCCTAGCATCGGCAGACGAAGAAGAACCCTCTCCTCGACCACCCATCGATGGCCATCCCTGTCCACGACCACTAGTACTAGGTCCTTCGTCAGCAGCGTCCTACATAAATACACTAATGTTTAGTCAACAATGCATATGAACAAATATATTATTTAAACGAACAAAAGAACACTACTTACTTGGGGCCTAGCACTGCTCGATCTCGCTCCCATCGTCCGTACCATATTTGTGATGATTACCTTGCAACGAATGATCGAAAATGTTGTTCGATTATCGCATAAATAAATGAGACAGTTTATGGCATACAATGAACACAACATAGAATTCTTTGTTTTCCAATATCAACGAACACGACACAACCTGAAACTTGTCTCACTTCGGATGTGACATTACATAAAAAATCAACACAATCATCACCTTATTTCAAATATTCCTCCCGTGCCGAAGTGACTAACACAAATGATTTTGTTTCTTTACTTATTGTCCAATCACTAACATTATAAGTAGTAAAGAATTCTCATTTATATGCTCGTTCACCAAATTTGTATATCTAAGTGCCAAGCAACTTTCAGCACTAAATGAGGGATACTTTTTAAAATTTATGCATATTTTCAACAAGTAAAATAACAAAAACCAATAACATCAATCAAACATTAGAAGTGGTAGATATTATTTATACCTCTTTAGGATTTCGAATTTGGAAGATGAATTTGGAGCTTTCGAGAGTTGGAAGAATGTGGGATTTGAAGCTCGAGGAGACAGATCTGGGAGAGATGAAGTGAGAGGAGTCATAATTTGGGATTGAATCAGTAAAATGAGTGAAGATTTTGGAAGATTTGGAGGTTAAGATTTTTGGGGTTTCGAAGTTGGAGTTGGGGAAGACGAAAAAGAAGAAATAAAATAGAGAAATCTTAAGAGAATGAGACATTTTCCGAAAGACGAATCAATTAAATTAGAATGCTTTCACTTATAATTTTTTTCAAAAGTTTGTTCAATGATCAATACGATGCTGTAATTGAATTTCTGATTTATCATTTTCGGGGTTGGTCGGGTAGTATGAGTTATATGGAATTGGAACTTTTACCAGTGAGTTGAGGGAAACTACCCCTATAATTTAGAACTTTTTTCCCGAAAATGACTTGCTTTTCGAAAATAAATACCAAACTGACCCACTTTGGAAACCAATTACCAATCTGACTCAAATAGTGAGTCTACTTCAGTTAGGGTCGCTGTTTGAAACAGCGAGTTTAGCTTTAGTGTTTGAGACTTGGCTAGATTTCTCCAAGTGTTGGAGAATTTCCTATAACTAAACTCGCTGTTTGGTTTTGAGACTTGGCTAGTGATATGGCTAAAAATAGGATTAAATCGGGACCGTTCACATTGGACACGAATCTTAAAGCTCAGGGGTAAAACGGTAATTTCACCTACTAACGGGTCTGAAATGGGATCTGGGTCTTTCTTCAAGACCCAATAACCCACGAACGGATCCATCTCCAACTGGGTGCGGGTCCCAACCCGCAGCAAACCCGGTCCAGCAGGATAAAATTAGGATCTCTGATTGATCCTAATCAACGGCCCTGATTCACATCTATCCTTTCACTGGGAATTAAGGATTACATTCCTAATCTGATTACAGGGATTTCATTCCTTATCAGATTACGAGGGTTACATTCCTAATCTGATCCCTAAGGCGACTATAAATACCTTCCATCCACCACTATTAAGAGGTAATCAATCTTTTGCCATTTTACGCTCTTTCATAATCATTCCTGATTACTGACTTGAGCGTCGGAGGGTGCGTCGCCGGGATCAACCCCGGTGTCTCGCACTTTTTGCAGGTGAACGGCGGGAGTCAACGGTCAAACTCCGGCGGAACAGGTTTCAGGTTTGCTATTCAGGTTTTCCAAGAATCCACAAATACTATCTGTTTGCCCCCACACCAGATTTAGCGGTAACAGATTGGCACCGTCTGTGGGAATCAAACGAATAGCAGCCTCCCCTCTTCCCGTTGGTCAGATCTTCTCCAGCCATGCCTCCTAGGAAAGTAAGATCCAGAGGGTCCAACCGTGGACCCAACCCCGTTGATCAGCAACAGGAAGTCCCCATCCAACCCACTCAGCAGCAGGGGCAACTTCCTCCTCAAGCTGAGGACCCTCTCCAACAGGACCGGCCTCCTCTTCAGAATCAGCAACCCCCTAAGGGTCCCCCCGGTCCTCAGAATGTCGGTGCAGGGGCCTCGCGTCCCAACCCGCAGAAGTAACCTCTCCATCAGGACCGCATCTCAATACACAATGCCTATACGGATTCTATGGCCTCCCACAATCTCCGAGTTTCCGACCTTCGCAATACCATCCTCAATCGGCAGAAGGATGAGGATCTTCGCCGCCGTTTGGATGAAAAGCGGGCCCGAGAAGGAGCCTCCCGCCAGCAACGTCCGAATGAGCGATCTCCTCACCGCCGAGACTACAGAAGGTCCCCTACCCGAAGAGGGCGGAGAGAGTCAGCCGAGCACCATAGGAGAAGACCTCACTCCCCTGCCGGTCGGCAACATCCGAGGAACGATGAGGCACCCATCACTCGTGCCGAGTTCCAGCAGTTCCAGGCGACTGTTTTGCAAGCCCTCAACCTCCGACCCAACAAAAACAATGCCCAAAGGGCTCCTACCCCTCCACGGGTCCAAAGTCCTCGCCATCGGTCCATAACTCCTCCTCCGGCTCCTAGCAATCAACAACACATGCCTAGCCCCCGCCGCTCCAGAGTCACCGTCGTCGTAGTCCCCGCTCCCTTTCCTATGAAGACGAGTCCAGAGGCTCGTTTGACTACTGTCAGAGGGACGATGCTCTCTACCGCCGTCTCCACGAGATGGAGAGGCGCATCGGTCGAATAGACAAGGATGAAGAGTTAAGAGGAAGGACCATCCGTCCGAGCAGACCTCCTTTCTCCCGAACCATCATGGAGGCTCCTATCCTAAGAGGTTTCAAACCCCCACAGTTCGAAACTTACTCGGGAGAGTCGGACCCCGTGGACCACATCGAAAGCTTTAAGACCCTCATGCTAATCCACCAAGCTTCCCGATGCCTTGCTGTGCAAGACCTTCTTCGCCGCTCTTAAGGGTTCGGCTCGAGAATGGTACTCCCGCCTCGCCCCGTCCTCCATATTCTCCTTCGAACAGTTTGAAACCCTCTTCATCACCTATTTTGTGAGTAGCAGACGCACGGAGAAGACCAGCATCTCGTTACTCTAGCTCTGCCAGGAGAAGGGAGATAAGTTGAGAGACTATGTGAGGAGGTTCACTGCAGAGGTTAGATCCATCGCCTCCCTCGACCAGTCAGTTGCGGCGGCTGCCTTCCAATCAAATGTCCTCAACTCTAACCTTCGCTCCTCCCTTGCCAAGAAGCCCTCGCATAATTTTGCCGACCTCCTTCTTAGGAGCGAGAAGTACATTCGAGCCGAAGAAGCCGAGAATCTCCCGGACTTTGAGGAGACATCTTCCGGGAACAAACGGAAGAGCACAAGCGAAGAGGGGTCCCAAAAATCCCAGAAGGACGGCAATGGACAGCGTCGCCCGATTCCTCATTTTGAGAAGTTCACCCCCCTAATTGCTAATATATCAGAAGTTCTTATGGAGGTGGACAAGGAAGGGCTATTCCGTGCTCTCCCTAGAATGAATACACCCGGCAAGAAAAAGGAACAAGGATAAGTGGTGCCTCTTTCACAGGGACCACGACCACGACACGGATTATTGTCGGGCTCTCAAGGAGGAGATCGAAGAACTCATACAGCGGGGACACCTGACCAAGTTCGTCCAAAAAGAGGGGGCCGAGCTTCCGCCCTGAGGAGCCTACAAACGAACAGAAGGGCCTGCCGAGCTTCAAGACTCAGAATCTCGCTGCTCCTCCCAAGAGGTCTTCACCTTATTGTAGAAGTAGGATCCTGATTTTCAATAAGGCCGATGCTTGTAACCCGGCCAATAGCATGTAATAATGGCTCGCCCTATTGAAGCAGCCACTTAGTTTATTTCAATAAAACTTTACATCTTTTCATTGAAAATTATTGCTTTTGCTTCTCTATCTCTCCGAGTCACGACTCGCAAAATGGTGAGTTTAGAATCTAGCTTCTTCTACATGGCTGTTCCCGCAACTTACTAACCTTTAACAACGAGTTCGGAGTCCAACACTTGGCTCGATTCCGTTTCAAATAACTTGCTCTTCAGCGAGTTAGAAGTGGTTTGCCATTCGGAATTGCTCCCACAACCGTTGATACCCTCTTAAACGATGAGTTCGGAGTCCAACACTTAGCTCGATTCTGTTTCGGATAACTTGCTCTTAAGCGAGTTAGAAGTGGTTTGCCATTCGGAATTGCTCCCACAACCGTTGAATCCCTCTAACGATGAGTTCGGAGTCCAACACTTGGCTTGATTCTGCTTTGGATAACTTGCTCTTAAGCGAGTTAGAAGGGGTTCGCCATTCGGAATTACTCCCACAACCATTGAATGCCTCTAACGACGAGTTCGGAGTCCAACACTTGGCTCGATTCTGCTTCGGATAACTTGCTCCTAAGCGAGTTAGAAGTGGTTCGCCATTCGGAACTGCTCCTACAACCGTTGATTCTGTCACTTAAATAGCAAGTTCGGAGCTAAAACTCTCTCCTAGAGTTGCTCCTCAAACTCGTCTTCCAGATGGCTCTCCTAAAAGCCGAGCTCTTCACTCCGCTCGCCTCCGAAGCGGACCTCTTCTTAACGAGTTCGAAGCTCACAACTCTCTCCTAGAGTTCCTCCTCACACTCGTCTCACAAATGGCTCTCTCCCAGAGCCGAGCTCTTCACTCCGCTCGCCTCCAAAGCGGATCTCTTCTCAACGAGTTCGGAGAACAACTCTCTCCTAGAGTTGCTCCTCAAACTCGTCTTCCAGATGGCTCTCCTAGAGCCGAGCTCTTCACTCTGCTCGCCTTCGAAGCGAACCTCTTCTCAATGAGTTCGAAGCTCACAACTCTCTCCTGGAGTTCCTCCTCACACTCGTCTCACAAATGGCTTTCTCCCAGAGCCGAGCTCTTCGCTCCGCTCGCCTCCAAAGCGGACCTCTTCTCAACAAGTTCGGAGCACAACCCTCTCCTGGAGTTGCTCCTCAAACTCGTCTTCCAGATGGCTCTCTCCCAGAGCCGAGCTCTTCACTCCGCTCACCTCCAAAGCGAACCTCTTCTCAACGAGTTCGGAGCACAACTCTCTCCTAGAGTTGCTCCTCAAACTCGTCTTCCAGATGGCTCTCCTAGAGCCGAGCTCTTCACTCTGCTCGCCTCCGAAGCGGACCTCTTCTCAACGAGTTCGAAGCTCACAACTCTCTCCTAGAGTTCCTCCCCACACTCGCCTCACAAATGGCTCTCTCCCAGAGCCGAGCTCTTCACTCCGCTCGCCTCCAAAGTGGACCTCTTCTCAACGAGTTCGAGCTCACAACTCTCTCCTAGAGTTTCTCCCCACACTCGTCTCACAAATGGCTCTCTCCCAGAGCCGAGCTCTTCACTCCGCTCGCCTCCAAAGCAGACCTCTTCTCAACGAGTTCGAGCTCACAACTCTCTCCTAGAGTTGCTCCTCAAACTCGTCTTCCAGATGGCTCTCCTAGAGCTGAGCTCTTCACTCCGCTCGCCTCCGAAACGGACCTCTTCTCAACGAGTTCGGAGCACAACTCTCTCCTAGAGTTGCTCCTCAAAATCACCTTCCAGATGGCTCTCCTAGAGCCGAGCTCTTCACTCCGCTCTCCTCCGAAGTGGACCTCTTCTCAACGAGTTCGGAGCACAACTCTCTCCTAGAGTTGCTCCTCAAACTTACCTTCCAGATGGCTCTCCTAGAGCCGAGCTCTTCACTCTGCTCTCCTCCGAAGTGGACCCCTTCTCAATGAATTCGGAGCACAACTCTCTCCTAGAGTTGCTCCTCAAACTTGTCTTCCAGATGGCTCTCCTAGAGCCGAGCTCTTCACTCAGCTCTCCTCCGAAGTGGACCTCTTCTCAACGAGTTCGGAGCACAACTCTCTCCTAGAGTTGCTCCTTGCACTCACTTCAAAGAATGGGTCTTCCCATGGCTCTTACGAGGATCTTCCTAGCACCTCTTCTCCACCACTAGGAGTTGAGCTCCTCTTCAAAAATCTCCAAAACCAAACAGAATAGAGGCAGAGCTCCGAAGCTCTTCACCTCTCCTATATGCCGACCCCCTTCCTCGTCGAGCTCCGACCCATCCTCTCGAGCCGAAGAGCAGAGGCAGAGCTCCGACCCATCCTCTCGAGATACCGAGCTACTATGGGCAAAGGGGGAACTACCGAGTCACCGAGCCGAGTGGACGAGGTACCGACCTCCACATATGGAGAAAAATTTTGCAGAGCCGGTTTCACCGTTGGATCATGCCAAAAAACGTGCTAGAACATGATGAACGGCTCAAATCGCGTCACGTCTCCACAAAACGACAAGATAACGTTTTCTCAAAATTTAAGCCTCCTGTCTTGTGATTCGCGCCATGATCATGATCAACCGCCCCGATTGAGCCACGTAGCTCGGATCTGAAATCCGAGCTACCGAACTAACGAAGCGCAAAGTGGCAAAAATGTGCCTCTAAACCTGCGCTCGGATTTTCCGAACAAGAAGCAGAGAAGAAGAGCTCGAATTTGCCGAACAAGAAGGAAAAAAAAAGAAAAAAAAATATTTTTGGAGAGAAGGGTCGGGTTCGGACCCGTTAGGGTCCCAAACCCAAACCCCTTCCCTTCTTCTTCTTCCCCATGCTCCCGCCAAAATAGAAACAAAACAAAAATCCCTTCTTCTTCACCGTGCGTACCTGCGCTCGTCTCCCATCGTCAAGACTCAAAGCTCCGACCAAAGCACCGAGCTACGAGCTCCCATCATCTCCTTCTTCGAGCTCTTCAATATGTCGAAGCTCCATTCCCATTGGCGGAGCTCCATCCAATATGCCGAAGCATCGAGCTCCAACGTCCCACCTCGCCAAAACTCCACCACTGGCGAGCTCCCTCCAACGCCAAACTCGCCAAGCTCCTCACCGAGCTCAAGCAAAGCCCTGACGAGCGCTTCAGGGTCGAGCCCCTCCGACAACATCAAGCACGACCCATCGCCAAGCTTGCCACCTTCGTCGCCGAACTCACATAAGCAGCCGAAGCTCATCATCGAGCCCTTCCTCGGCGATCACCGTCGCCTCCAAAGCTCCGCTATCGAGATCCAACACCGAGGTCCACACCGCCAAACTCCGAGCTCCATCACCAAGCTCGACCCATCTCTTTCCGGAGCTCCCTCTGCCGTCGAAGCTCTGAACACCTCCACTGCCGAGCTCACCTCCAACTCAGAGCTCCAAACCCAACTCCTCCAAGGCCGAGCTCCGAGCTTCACCACGTTCGTCCAAACGTCGAGCTCCTCCTCTCCTTCGCCGAACGACCCCTCACCTCGTTCACCGAGCACTCCGCTCTCCGAGCTTCACCACGTTCGCCACGATGTCGAGCTCCACTCCCTTCCGTCGAGCAGCACTCCTCCATTGTCAAAGCTCGACCTCTCCCCTCCACTGTGTCGAGCTCCAACGATGACGAGCATCGAACCCAACGTTAAGCTTCCCTTCGCGAGCTCTTCTCCTTCGCCGAACGACCTCTCGCTTCGTTCGCCGAGCTCGCCGCGTACCCTGAGCTTCACCGCGTTTGCCAAGCTCCGTCGAGCTCCCGCTAGACTTCGCTAGGACATCGAGCACCACTCCACCATTGGCAAGCTCCCTCCTTATCTTGAGCATCGAGCTCCTCATCTCCAACTCAACCCCACAGTCGAGCCCCGCATCTCTGCTGCGCCCCTCGCCGAGATCACGACAGTCGATACCCACTGTCTCCAGGCTCGAAGGTGAAGGAAGGAGAGGGAAGAAGACGTAGGGCGGAGACGAAGGAGAAGAAAGAAGGCAGAGTCGAAGAAGAAGAGAAAGAAGCAGCAAAGAAAGAAAGAAAGAAAGAAAGAAAGGAAAATAATAATAATAATAAATGCCACGTGGCAATGCCACGTGGCTTCATCTCCATGCTTCGACAGTTACGGAGGAGACGAGCCGAAGTGCCGAGCCGAGTGGACGAGGCACCGACCTTGAAATTGGAGAAAAAATCCACCGACCCATACAATCCGTCCGATCTTCTCAAAATTCGCGTCGCGACACGATCGACGTCTAGAAATGCGCCACGTGTCCAGAACGTGATCTGCTTTGCGATGCGCGCACATCTGATCATGATCGACGCTCAGAAACGCGCCACGTGTTCAGGTAATATTTAATTAATTAATTTATTTTAATTATTTAAAAAAATCTGAAAAAATATTTTAAAAATAAAAAAAAATTAATTAAAAATTCTAAAAATAATTATTAATTCAGAAAAATTATTTTAAAATTCTGAAAAATATAATTATTGAATTAGAATAATTAATTAATATTTTCGATAATTAATTATTTAATTCGAAAAATGAATAAAAAATTCAAAAAAATGAGAAAAAATTCAGAAAAATTTGGAAAAATCACCAAAAATCCAAAAAATTCTGAGGATATTTTTGGGTATTTTACAAGCCCAGAATAACACCGTTACACCCCAAGCAAGATTCCAAACTCCCTTAAGAACACTGATAAAATTCCGTACGCCATTAGAACAACAAAACTACTCCTCGAAGACTGTAAAACTCAGTCTCCAGGAGTGGGGGGCTCGTGATATGGCTAAAAATAGGATTAAATCGGGACCGTTCACATCGGACACGAATCTTAAAGCTTAGGGGTAAAACGGTAATTTCACCTACTAACGGGTCTGAAAAGGGAACTGAGTCTTTCTTCAAGACCCAATAACCCATGAACGGATCCATCTCCAACTAGGTGCGGGTCCCAACCCGCAGCAAACCCGGTCCAGCAGGATAAAATTAGGGTCTCTGATTGATCCTAATCAACGGCCCTGATTCACATCTATCATTTCACTGGGAATTAAGGATTACATTCCTAATCTGATTACAGGGATTTCATTCCTTATCAGATTATGAGGATTACATTCCTAATCTGATCCCTAAGGCGACTATAAATACCTCCCATCCACCACTATTAAGAGGTAATCAATCTTTTGCGATTTTACGCTCTTTCATAATCATTCCTGATTACTGACTTGAGCGTCGGAGGGTGCGTCGCCGGGATCAACCCCGGTGTCTCGCACTTTTTGCAGGTGAATGGCGAGAGTCAACGTCAAACTCCGGCGAAACAGGTTTCAGGTTTGCTATTCAGGTTTTCCAAGAATCCACAAATACTATCTGTTTGCCCCCACACCAGATTTAGCGGTAACAGCTAGATTTCTCCAAGTGTTGGAGAATTTCCTATAACTAAACTCGTTGTTTGGTCGCTGTTCGAAACAGCGAGTTTAACTTTAGTGTTTTGAAATTTGGCAAGATTTCTCCAAGTGTTGAAGAAATTCCTACAACTGAACTCGCTGTTTCAAAAAGCGGGTTCATTATCAAATAACTTTGATAATTAGTTTCGAGAGTGGATCAATTTGGTATTTATTTTTGATTAATTGTGGAAAAAATTCTATAATTTAATTGATTGAGTGATTGGTGCACCTCATCAATTTAGGGAGATTTGGTGTACTGACCCACTTCTGAAAATAATTAACGATCTGATCCAGTTTTGGACATGTCAGCATAAATCATTATTGGAAATAACGGCATAGGTTATTTACGTGCTGTTATTTCCAATAACGGCATTTATTTTACATTTTTTTTACCATGCCGTTATTTGGAATAACGACATCAGTATATTTCTCTTATAAGTGTGAATCTTCTAATTTTAAAAAAATTCTAAGTGTGAAAAAAACTTATAAATAATGCAGTTATCCCCAATAACGACATTCGAATGACTGATGCCGTTATTGGAGATAACGGCAACAGTTATATATAAATGAACTGTTGCCGTTGTTTGGAAACAGTGAGAATGAATAATAAGTTAATTTTTTTTAAAAAAATTAACTTATTCGTCAGAGAGGATGAATAATAAGTTATCTTTTTATATAAAAAAATTATAACTGATGTCGTTATTCCAAATAACGGCATCAGTATTGAGAATGCCGTTATTTGAAATAACGGCATATGTTATAAGGTTTTCACACTTGCAATTTTTTCTCTAAATAGAGACTACGAGCTGTCGAAAAACAAAATAACTTGTGCCATTATTCCAAATAACGGCATGACACTTTTTTTAAATATAGATGCCGTTATTGAAAAAAACGGCATGTAAATAACCTACGCCGTTTTTTCCAGTAACGATTTTTGCTGACGTGTCCAAAACTGAGTCGGTTTGCTAATTATTTTTAAAAGTGGGTAAGAGTGCCTAATATTTTCAAAAAGTGGATCAGTACGGCAAAATTTTCATCAATTTACTTGTCCATAGTTGTACTGGGGCCACATGGTTTGGACTTAAATAATGTTTTCAAGCATGATACCGGAAGCCAAATAATGAAGTGTCACACCATTTATATCCATCCATATTGATTATCTTTGACTAGGTTTGTGATGCCCAACTAATAACTGCAAGTACTAGCATAACCTCACACCTTCACAAGCCATTTCATCACTTCTTTATATATGGCTGTCATGTTCTAGGATTTGCATTAGAATATGGATTTATGCCTGAAAAATTCCAATTAAAATAAGTTTAAACTAAGCACAGCATTAGGCACAATAAGAGGGACAAGAAGCACTTAGCAAAACAGGCCGTTCAATATGCATATGATACAGATCCCTAGTCTGAGAGGAGGCTTCTCTGCATTATTGTATAACAGAAAAGTTTCTATAAAATATTAGGGAAATCCATAATAAGTTCAAAATTTGCTTCTTACAACTTGCATGTGAAACCACAATTGTCAATCAGTCGATTTGTTTTCAATCCTAGAACATTACAGACCAGACTAGAGACTAGCTTTTGTTTTCAATCTGTTTTCTACCATGTTAGTCAAGTGATTTTGTAACCTGCTAATCTGTATATGATGTATATATTATTATACGACTTCTAAATAAAAGTATATGTTTCTACTATTATTAATCATATGTTCAAATCTCAGCCTTAAAATCTCTTGCACCATCGCATGTTGTCTTGATACTCATTAGAAACTTAGATCTAGATCGAAATCAAAATCCGAGAACTTGCTTCGGAAGTACAATTAACAAGGAAGCATGCCACAAACCTAATCACCAGCGAGTAATATAGTATCAGTTTAATAACATAAGAGCAACCATACATTATCCACTCATAGTCAAATCTCTCTTGCATTGCTACTACCGGTAGTTGTTAATTAACATAAACTGGGTCATGCTAATCTAATCAAACTAACCACTTAATCTACCTGATATGGTATAAATTACGTGGTCCCATCTGGGCCCTCACATCTGTTAGGAATATTGTGTCTTGAATACTCGTTGTTCCGATTAAAAGAAGGTAATATGAAGCACGGAGGTCGAAGCGTCGAAGTGAGTAGAAGGAGAAACAGCAACAGTAGGGTGCAAGCTAGTTGTGGTCGACCGGTCTTGGTAACAGTCGACCGCACCCCCGACCGCGCCCCCCGACCGCTCGTTGTACATGGATTGTCCGAGAGAGGTACGGTCGACCGGTCTTGTTGGACGGTCGACCGACCGTGGCGCTGAATCTGTTTTGGACCCCAATTTGTTAGGTCGCTTTAGCCCAATCTTCAACTCCAAGTTAGATCATGCGGCTCCTATTCAGTTACTTCTTTTTCAGGTTTTATTGGACGACCGAGGATCAAGATTAGACCTAGGTTTTCTCTCTATTCTTCTATATATATTGTAAACCCCTCCAATATGAGAGGGAGTCCTGTTGGAATAATTTTTGGCTTACTTTCCGGGCCGTATTCCGGCGGCCTCCGGCCACCGGCCTCGCAGGATAATGATTGGATTGCAATCCTCTCGTCGAGTACTATTCCGTGATGTACTCATGTGCCAAAAATGAATTCCGTATGAATGAGAAATGTTGGTCCAAAGTTGGGTACTCTAAATGTACTAACTTGGAAATTTGGAGAAAATAGATAGTCCCATATCGAAAATGGGAAAAGTTTTTCTAGTATATATACTAAAAAATGGACTAAAGGGCGTGGCCCGGGAGTTACCACTAACGTGTAGTGCTTTTCAACTTCAGTAACTGGTACCATTACTCTGTAACAGCAGAGTAATGGCTCATCAGTTATGTCTTTGAACTATTACTTTGTTGTTACAGAGTAATGGAACCTCCCATCAGTTGCTCCACTTCTCCTATAAGACCAGGCAATTCTGTCTGCCAGAGGACACAATTTTAGTAATCCGAATCTCCTTCTTCTTCTTCTTTCTCTGGTTCAAAATCTGAGAGCGCAACACAGCAACAGGTTCGCTGAGGTCTCTGAAGTTATGGTGTTGCTCTTCAGGAAAAGGTAATACAGTTGTATCCTGGGAGACAATTCGCGAGTCACCGTCACACTACGAGGCGGATTTTGCTTTAAGGACAAAGATATTAAAATCTCGACTCTGTATTGTACTGTATGGTTTGGACTTTCATTTTCTGTATTTATAATTCTTTTCAAATATTGTTAGTATTTTTAGTTTTATGAAATTCATGTACTAACAATCTTAAAGCGGAATTTTTTCCTCTATTCTAACAGTTTTGTGAAGGTTATTTACAGGTCCTGTTATCATATCGGAAAAACACAACTAACAGTTCTATTTCAACTATTTCAGAAAATGGAAAACACACACAACGTAAGTGTCAATGGACTTATCAGTGCCGAAACACCAGTAACCCAAAATATGACTGCACAATCGGTTGCAACACATTCTGTCGTTCTGCCTACACATATAACTGTGGGAGAAAAACCATAGAAGTTCAATGGAACTGGATTCAAGAAGTGGCAAGAGAAGATGCAATTCTACCTAACCACACTGAAGTTGGACAGGTTTCTCACTGAATCTGCCCCTATGCTGGCACCAATGGAAGCACACTCCGTTGCTGCGGTTGATACATGGACTCAGGGTGACTATCTCTGCAGAAACTACATCCTGAATGGCTTGGTAGACCCGCTGTACAACGTCTACTGTGTCTTCAAGACATCCAAACTCCTGTGGGGGTCTTTGGAGAAGAAGTACAAAACAAAAGACGCCGGGTCCAAAAAGTTTGTAGTTGGCAAATTTCTGGACTACAAGATGGTTGACTCCAAGACGGTTGTGAGTCAAATTCATGAACTGCAGGTGATAATGCATGACGTCGCTGCAGAGAACATGACGCTGTGCGAACCATTCCAGGTTGCAACGTTCATCGAGAAGCTTCCACCTGGATGAAAAGACTTCAAGAACTACCTCAAGCACAAGCGAAAGGAGATGTCTCTTGAAGACCTCATTGTCAGGTTGCGTATCGAAGAAGAGAATCACAAGGCTGACAGGTCCTATGAAAATCATTCCACAGAAAAGGCAAACATGGTGGAGCATGAACAGAAAGGCAAAAAGAGAAAGTTCTTGCCACAAGTCTCGAACAAAAAGCTGGCAGCAAAGAGGTTTGCTGGAAAATACCACAAGTGTGGTAAACTGGGCCACAGAATTTCTGAATGCCGCAGCAAGGACAACAACCGGGCTGGAACCGGACAAGCAAAAAGATCCCATGCACACATAGCTGAGAACTTGTCCACCGGTCTCTCTGACCTGGACCTCTGTGCTGTTGTATTAGAGGTGAATCTGGTGGGGAGCAATCCTCGAGAGTGGTAGTACGACACTGGGGCCACCAAACACATCTGCTCGGACAAGGAGATGTTCACTTCATACCAGAAGTGCAACAAGGATGAACAACTGTTCATGGGTAATTCTTCCACCTCCAAAATTGCAGGAACTGGGAAAATAGTGTTGAAAATGACTTCATGCAAGGAACTAACACTCACAAATGTGTTGCATGTTCCAGATATTAGAAAGAACTTGGTATCAGGATCTTTGCTAAGTAAGAATGGATTTAAGATTGTTCTTGCTTCTGATAATTTTTTATTGTCTAAGAATGAAGTGTACTTGGGTAAAGGATATATAAAGGATGGACTGTTCAAGTTTATTGTAAAGACAGTCATCCCTAAAACTATTGTTCCTGTTGTTCCCAAAGTTAATGAAATTACTCATATTACTTATGTTGTTGAGTCTTCTTCTGTTTGGCATGAATGTTAATTTCAATTCTATGCATAGATTAATTAACATGAATTTACTACCAAAATTTAAGATAGACAACACTGAAAAATGTGAAGTTTGCACAGAGGCCAAACACACGAAAACTCCATCACGTTCTGTAGAAAGAAACACAGAAACTCTAGCTGTAGAACCCCGTATTTTCAAATATTATTTTTATATTTGAAAATGAATTTAAATTGATTTTTGGAGATTTAATTAAAATTTTCAGAAAGATTTATCTTGTTACACGTGCAAAACACGTGCAAATACTTTTTGAGAAGTTGGAAAATTAAGTTTTCTTTATGAAAAATCATTATTTAATACTTGGGATTTATTTAGTATTTTTCCAGATTTTTCTGAAATTAATTGGAACTATTTGCAATTTTTGAGAAAAGAAGGACCTTTTTGCAAATTTGACATTTTTAGGGGTTGAAGTGCAAAATGTACATTTCTGGACGTTTTGAACAGTATTGATTGAAATTTAGAATGTATATTTTCTTTTAAATCCAAATTTAAATGAGTTTTGATGGAATTTCCGAGGATAGAACTATATATGCAAATTGTATTTTGGAAAGGGTTGTTTTGCAAAAGTGTGAGTAAAACCCTAATATTCAGTCCCGGATATTTAAGAGAATTTCTCCAGCCGTCATTTCGGAAATACAGAATTTTTGTGGAGATTTATTTTGGTGGAGAAAGGAGTTTTTGGATCTAGCAAAAAGGAGGACTTTTTCGGGGACTTTTCTCAATTCAATGTGAGTGATATAAAAATTTGTTTTGTTGTTTGTTTTGATGTTGTGAATGATAGAAATTTGTCTTGTTGTTGATCTATGTGTGCAAGTATCAATGATGTATTGATTTGATTTTGTGAACAATATAGATCTTGTATTGTGGTATGATTCATGTGAGTAATTGTGGATGGAGTAGTAGACCTTTATTATTAAAATTGTGTTGCTAAAAGCATGTTGAGGTTTGAGTATGAACATCTGGACATTAGATTTATAAATCAGATTTTGATTTAGATTTGTGAAAGAAATTTAGATCTTGTAAAACCCTAATGAAAGAATTTGTGATTTAGAACATGAGAACTTGAATTTTGACATATTGATGTTTTGAGTAATATATACATATACATGATGAGGATTTGTTGAAATTTATCATTTTTCCTGAACACGAACTATTTTCATAAACATTGAATCATTAGAAAACTCCAGATTTGATTTTGTAATCAGACCTAAATTTGAGAACTGTAGGCCGACAGTCGACTGGTACGAGTCTGATACTGTATTTTAGAATCTTTGAAATAGTCGTTCTGGACAGTCGACCTAGCTCATAGGCAGTCGACTGGTTCGCTGAGGAAATTATTTTTGTAAAAAAAAAATATATTAGTCCTTTCTGGACAGTCGACCTATAATCCTTTAAGTCGACTTATATACTTACAATAAATTTGAGAAGATTATTGGAATTTACCTTGGGTAAGTCGACTGATTCCTTTTCTTAAGTCGACTTATATGACTTAGTTTATTTTTGTAAAATTTTGGATAATTGTCCTCTGGACAGTCGACTTGCTACTGTATAAGTCGACTGGTACTGAAGGATCTTTGTAAACTTGAGTGTTATTTCGAATGATTGGTTCTCAGATAATTCAGTCTATACTTGACTCTCAGTTCAGTATTTGATTAAGCAATTGACTTTGAGATACTCAGTTAAGTATTTGAAATGAGACATTTAGTTGAGCCACTTTGTTTAGTGGAACTTTGTTTTGACATTTGAGTTGAATCTCTAGAGGCGTGTGACCCTAGTATACCGGTATTGAGTTATTTTGTTGAGGCCCATTGAGGCATTTCAGTTATTTAGATTTGAATTTAGGCCGGTAGGGTATACCACTCTAGGAGATTCGTTAAGTAATCAATTAACCCAAAATGATAAGGACAGACACTAGTGGTGATATGATGAACGGGAACATGAGTCAAGAACCTCAGTATGGCTTTCGGTGTGGGATTTAATTTCCAAAATTATCACAGTAGATTATTAGTGGTGTGGGATATGTCTCCGAAATTATCACAGTCTTGTGGTGTGGGACAATCTCCGGAATTATCACGGTAACTACTTGTGGTGTGGGATTGATCTCCGGAATTATCGGAGTCAAGGTGAAGCACATGTGGTAATCGTGTGGTGACGTGTCAATGTTTCGGTGTGGGATGATCTCCGGAATTATTCAAGTAAAATATCTTGGGTGTGGGATCCATCTCCGGAATTATCGGGCATGAGATACTATCCATAGTTTATCTTTATCTCGTAGTAGTCATCGTGTTAGGATTAGTTCATAACGCGGGGATTGAACCCTATGAAGAGAAGACGTTAAGGGCTTGCACAGAACCTATATAGAATGGGATGCATAGACTTCGACAAGTACGCATTAGAGAGTCTGCATTTAGAATCTGTATTTCTTGACTTGGTCTTATGCATATGGATTTTCTGTTTTCTACACCTGACACTTAGTTTAGTGCCACTTGATGTTTTAAGTTACCTGTCATTTCGTACTTTCCATATTCTTTCAGTACTTGTTGTTGAAGAATTTATGAGGTATGATCTTTTATGTTGTTTGTTTGTTTTTATATCTCTCACACCATTTATGGCTAACCCCTTTAGTTTTGGGGGTTAGGGATCATCTCTAGCCTCACATGTTGCAGGTAGTTGCTTAGAGTTGGAGATGGGATGCTTGAGTGGTTTTGAGACATAATTGACTCATAAGAGATTTGTGCAAACTTGTAATAGCAGTTTTGAGATAAATTTGTGTTGTAAATAAAGAAAATATTGAGTTGAGTTTGTTTAGATTTCCACTGTGCTATGTAAGTGATTGTTGTAATAAAAGTTTAAAAATTTTAGTAGTGTTGGTTGTGTTTGATATTATATTGAAGTGGATCACTGGGAAGGAGCCACGCATTTTCTAAGATATCTTATTAGAAATTCGGGGCGCTACACTAGCTAGGTTTAATTCACACGGATCTGTGTGATTTAAAATATGTGCAGACCAGAGGTGGCAAAAAGTACTTTGTGACATTCATAAACGATTGCACAAAATTCTGTTGTGTATACTTGTTATATAGCAAAAATGAGGCTTTGGATAAATTCAATGAATATAAGCTTGAGGTTGAGAATCAACTTGGCAAAACGATTAAAATCGTTAGGAGTGATAGAGGAGGAGAATATGATGTACCATTTAATATGTTCTGCTCTGAACATGGAATAGTTTATCAGACATCTGCTCCTTACTCACCTTAATCAAACGGTACTGCCGAGCGCAAGAACCGAACTCTAAAGAAGATGATGAATACCTTGTTGTTGAATTCTGGCTTACCCCAAAACATGTGGGGGGAAGCGTTGCTAACTGCCAACTATATTCTCAATAAAATACCTCATAAGAAAACTGGCAAGACACCGTACGAACTGTGGAAATGTAACGTACCTTCGTATAAATACCTCAAAGTGTTGGGGAGTCTAGCAAAAGTGGTAGTACCTAATTCAAAACAGATCACCATAGGACCTAAAATGATTGATTGCATATTCATAGGCTATGCACACAACAGTAGTGCATATCAGTTCTTGGTATATAAATCAGATATACCGGATATCCATGTGAATACAATAATGGAATCAAAAAATGCTTTCTTCTTTGAACACGTGTTTCCATGTAAGGATACTACGTATCCCAAACGTACACGTGAATAAGGGAATGCAAGCACTTCGGTTGATGAACCAGAATATGATAACGGTGAGTCTAGACGTAGTAAACGGGCTAGAACTTCAAAGTCATTTGGTCCTGACTTTGTAACGGCCTTTCTGTTAGAGAATGAGCCCAGAACATTCAAGGAAGTCATGTCTACGCCTGATGCTCCTATGTGGAAGGAAGCAATCAAAAGTGAAATAGACTCCATTATGCAAAATCATACATGGGAGTTGGTTAATTTGCCTTCTGGATGAAAAGCTCTAGGATGCAAATGGAATTTCAAACAAAAATTGAAACCAGATGGTTCAATAGAGAAACATAAGGCGAGACTTGTGGTACAAGGATTCAGGCAAAAGGAAGGCCTAGACTTCTTTGATACATATTCCCCGATAACAAGAATAACTTTCATAAGAATGTTGATAGCTATTGCAGCTCTACGTAACTTGGAAATACATCAAAATGGATGTTAAAACTGCATTTCTAAATGGGGATTTAGAAAAAAAAAATATACATGAAACAACCTGAGGGTTACGTCATTCCTGGACAGGAAAACAAGGTGTGCAGGTTCGTAAAATCCCTGTACGGACTGAAACAAGCTCCAAAGCAGTGGCATGCAAAATTTGACAATGTTATGATGTCAAATGGTTTCAAAATAAATGAATGTGATAAGTGTATCTACATCAAAGATACTACAAATGGATACATTCTGGTGTGTATGTATGTAGATGATATGCTCATTATTGGGAGCAATAATGATATTATCAAACAAACTAAGAGCATGCTTAGTGGCAAGTTTGATATGAAAGATTTGGGAGTTACAAGCGTCATACTAGGAATCAAAGTTTTCAGGACGTCTGAAGGAATTACTTTGTCTCAAGCTCATTACGCTGAGAAAGTACTTGAAAGATTCAAGAATTACTCGAATGGGACTGCCAAAAGTCCTGTGGATCTCAGTCTTCACTTGTTCAAAACTACGGCTGACAGCATATCATAACTGGAATATGCACATGTAGTCGGTAGTCTGATGTACTTAACAAATTGTACAAGACCGGACCTAGCACATTCAGTAAATGTACTAAACTGCTACACAAGTAATCCAGGACGAATTCGCTAGAAAGGAATAACTAGAGTATTGAACTACTTGCGACATACTCAGAGTTATGAGCTGCATTATACCACATATCCAGCAGTACTAGAAGGCTACAGTAATGCCAACTGGATATCGGACTCCAAGAACTCAAAATCCACAAGTGGGTATGTCTTCACACTTGGTGGTGCAGCTGTGTCATGAAAATTCTCTAAACAAACATTATTGACCAGATCCACCATGGAATCTGAGTTTATTGCTTTAGATAAAGCGACAGAGGAAGTTGAATGGCTTCGAAACTTTTTAGAGGATATTCCTATGTGGAAAAAACCAGTGCCTACTTTATGTGTACACTGTGACAGCCAATCGGCTATATCACGGGCACCGAGTTGTATGTATAATGGTAAGTCTCGTCATATCAGAAGGCGACACAAAACTATTAGACAACTGCTCTTAAATGGAGTAATTTCTATAGAGTATATAAAATAAGCCGACAACCTAGCAGATCCATTTACTAAAGGTTTGTCGCGAGAGCAAGTACGGTCCACTGGTCTTGTTGAACGGTCGACTGACCGCGGCGCTGAATCTGTTTTGGGCCCCGATTTGTTAGGTCGCTTTAGCCCAATCTTTAACTCCAAGTTAGATCGTGCGACTTCTATTCAGTTACTTCTTTTTCAGGTTTTATCAGACGACTGAGAATCAAGATTAGACCTAATTTTTCTCTCTATTCTTCTATATATATTGTAAACTCCTCAAATATGAGATGGAGTACTTCATAGATTTTTTTTTTCATTGCAAAGAGAGGCTCGAGAGAGAGATAGTTCTTGGTGGGTGAGTTTAATTCCTTGTATCAAGTGAATCAGTAACTCCTTGTAATCTCTTATAGTTGAATATCAGATCTCCCTATATTTCCCCTCGGATTAAGCAAAAGCTAACCGGGATAAGTCATCGTTGTTATGTTTGTGTTAGTTTGGTGGATCTACTTGCTTGCTCAATTTATTCGCGTCGTCTACTTCGACTTCCTCATTGCTCTAATTAGTTCCGCTGTGACCAGATGACGTTTGTTGATGCCCCAATCCCAACAACACGCTCTATGGATTTTTTGGCGTTCCCGTCCAGATCGAGGGTATTGTCATGCTTGACGTAACGGCCGACACGCCCCCACCCTCTGGACCGAAGCAATGGACTTCATGGTGGTCATTGTCAAGGCTGCTTATAACGCCATCCTTGGCAGAACCGGCCTCTGCACCCTCTAGGCGGTTCCTTCCGCCTACCACTTAAAGCTCAAGTTTCCTACCGATCACGGGGTGGGTGTTGTCCGAGGCAATCAGGAGTCGGCACGTTCGTGCTACATGACCACGGTGGGGGGCGGCGTCTTTCCCCTCGATGTCGTAGAACTCCATTTCGAGCGAGGCTCGAAACCCGTAGATGTTCTTAAGGAGGTCCCTTTTTTCGAGGAAATCATTGGACCCAGACCCAAAGCAAACGATCATTGAGTGCATCCTTCGGAACTCCGACCTCTTCACCTGGACACCGTTCGACATGACGGGAATCTCTGAAGACATTATAATGCACCGGCTGAGCGTCCGTCCGGACTCAAAGCCAGTCCAGCAGTAGAGGCGTAAATTTTCTCCCGACATGTAACACCCCGCAAAATAAAATGATTTATTTTGCATTATTAAATAATACAAAATTGGTAAAGTTGACTATTTTGACTATTTTCTTGAAATTGCGATTTTGCACGTGTAACACACATGCAGATTTAGATTCTTAAAAATTTATAGTTAATGATTGATTTTCCTTATTTATTTATGATATTTTAATTTTTTAGATTTATTTGAATTTATTTGACTATTTTATGAATTTCTCAATTTTACACGTGCAAATATTTTTTTGGGTGAAAACCTTGACTTTTAGATTTCTGAATAAACTCTTCAATTTATAATTAAGTATATTCTAAATTTTGGGATTTTTCTGAGTAAAGAAACTATTTTTATAAATACTTCGAAAGAGAGGGGCTTTTATGTAAAAAGCTGTTTGGATCTCAAAAAAAAAATTAAAATTTGTTTTTATTGATTTTTGTGCTTTCCATGGTCATCATTGAAAATAAATTTATTTAAATTTTATTTAGAGTTGATTTGGTAAAGATTAAACAAATATGGTGTTTTTGCAAATATGGAATTTAAGTGGATCTTGTGCAAATATTTTCTTGAGAAGTTTAAAGTCAAAAATTATTTTTGGGAAAACTCATTATTTATTATTAGATATTATTTGTGAATTTTCTGGATTTTTCTGATAATTATTTGACCTATTTGCAAATATTACAAAAAGAGGGACTTTTGTGCAACATTACCACTTTGAGTACAAATCCGAATTTTTTAATTTCTGGGCTATGTTCGATGGTTGGATAACTCAGTAGTAAGAAGATTTGGTTTTATTTTAATTTATTTAACTTATTTAACTACTTTATTAAAGAAATGTTTATATACGTAAAGTAATAATTTGTTAAGGGAAGTTTCCATAAACTTGTAAAACCCTAAAAATTCTAGATTTTGGCCTATATTATGGCCACTACAGCCGTCCATCTCCTCTGCAAAATTAAGATATATTTTTTACCATTAATTTCTTGGATTTGCAAAGCGATGATCTTGGATTTTGCAAAAGAATGGCGTTTTCTCATTCCTTAGTAATTCAATTGATTTCTTCATTGAGGTGAGTGACTTGTGTTTGTTTTCTTGTTGTTCTAAGCATGTTGTATGTGATGATTTATCTATTAGAAATCATGTTAGATGATTATATGAAGATATAATAAATTCTTATGAGCAGATGAATTAAAAATTGAATCTTTTCATGAGACTACACTATTGATGATTGAAACCCTAATTTAATGACTTGAGATTGTTAAAGAACCTAATAGAAATCATGAGTAGGATGTTTTCAATCATATTGTTGTTGATTTAAATATATGATTTGTATGATATTATTGCATGAAAGTAAACAAAATTGATTAAAGATGAACCCTACTGTGTGTATGCATATGTTGTTCTGTTCTTGACATTTCGATAGATAAAACTTGACTATTTGCATGTTGTGAGCAGTTATTCAAATTTTTTTTGTTCCGTGGTAGAATAGATTGATGTGCTAGATTTTGGATGATTTAGATCTTTGTATATTTGTATATGAATAGATGTATTTAGATCTTGGCATAATAAATATTTTTAATATGTCATGATTTAGATTGAAAGATCTAGTATTTGATTTTTTATATATTAGTTATTCAAAAGAGGAGATCTTAAGATGTATTTATCATTCTAGCAAATAATGAATTTTGTGACTTGCATCCTAGAAATTGTCACGATGGACACATACATGGTATAAATAATTTTTAAATGTTTGAATAATTTTTTCGGATTTATTTTGTACTGTTATTAAGTAAACAGTAAAAATATATACATTTTTTGGGAAGGAAGGAGGCAGACCGGTACTGTACAGACCTAAGGTCTGTTTAGTGACCAAAGACTATCCAAGAGATACGTCTGGAACAACTAATAGCACTTCGATACAGGCAACCACAACCTAGCTCGTTTCCTGCTACTAGGTGTATAGTCTAACTTTAGAATGTTACAAATGAATCTTTTTGCAAGATCCTTGAGGCAGAGCCTTACAAAACCCTCCACAAATAAGAAAAATTAGTTGCTCATACCTTATTTAGTAACAGATCTTGTAGTAGAACTCATGGAAAGATAATTTTATTTCTCCCAAACCCCTTACAGACTTTCTTACAAACTTATATGGAATTTCTTTCTCCTAGATCATCTACCCCTTTCCCTTACCCTGCCTCCCCTTTTTATAGAAGAATGGATGGCTTTACACCAGTTACAATTATTGTTCTCCTTACATCATTGCTTACATCATAGATAAATAATTGAGCTAATTACGTCACTGCTTACGTTGAAGACATCTTCACATGCTTCACATCAGAAACAGCTCTTTGTCAGCCTTCTCTTGTTCTTTTCTGCAATAGTCACATGAATGCTGTGGTTCCATCCTCATCAATCTACAGTAGTGGACAGCTGTCTTTTCTTTTATTGTCATGTCATCTTTATCCAGGATTCAATACCAGCTTTTAAAGGCTTCTTTCTTTGACTGTGGTTGTTTATTTTTTGCTATGCTGTAGATCATTAATTTTTGTGGGTCAGGGCTATCATAGATCCATATGTTACCGTCTCTGTTTTGTATGTCCTTCAGTTCACAATACATTGTTCTAAATCCTGTACCTCTTCTTTCTGGGATTAGTTTTTCAAATTTTTCGTTCTTATATGGTATAATACTGGTTGCTCCAAACAGGAATTGTGTAGTCATCCCTATCTTTATAATATGTTCAACCGGTAGTTCTTCATTATCTTCAAAAAATTCTGGAATAGCTGAAAATACACCGACATATATTTTGGATACCTTTGTGAAACCAAAATAACTTTTAGCAGCTTTATATAGTTCTTTTGGTAACTGGCTAAGTTCTTCACATTCTCGAGATGGATAGATGCAGTGGATAAGTCCTCTTTCGAACAATACCCTCATTGTTTTTGGATTTGCTCCTGGTAGTATGATCGCTTTGTTCATATGTTGTTGAAAAATAGTTTTGATATATTGGTTGACCTGAGTGGTCTGGCATAATTTCTCAATATATTGTAAAAATAAATCTTTCTTGGAGTATTTTGGAGGATCCGAGAGTAAACTCTCTTTGTAGGTAGTAGGCTGTATGGATGTGGAGTTTTTATCTTGTATGGCTATTTTTGTGATCCCACTTGTATTTTGTGAGTTAATAGGTTCACTTCCTTCGCTCATTTTTTCAATACGATCTGTATTTATATGTTGGTAAAATATACTTTGAAGACTACATATTTGCAGTTGTAGTTGGTTAAATGCTTCTTTTAATTGCTCCACTATCTTCTTTAGGTAGACTATATCCTATTTTATATGCCGCACTCTATTTTCCATCCTGTAAAAACAAAATTGTTAGCTTCTTGACAAGAAATCTGCTAGGATGTTATCTTTTCCTTTTATATTTTCTATTGAGAAGTCATAATGTGCTAACTCTATTTGCCATCTTATCAACCGTTTATTTGCTATAGTTGGGTCTATTATCTTATTAATCCAACTCTTTGCTTGTGTATTGTCTGTTCTTACTGTGAATTTTGTATGTATTATGAATAACTCAAACTTTTTTATAGCTTTTAAGATTGCTAGTAGTTCTTTTTCATTTATGTGGTAATTTTTTTGGGTCTGTATGAACGATCCACTAGTATATCTGGCTAATCTTTCTTCTTTTTCTCCTATTTCAATGAATTTTAATACTGCTCCCCAATTATTTTCACACGCATCTATTTCTATTATCCATGAACATTCTTTAACAGGAAATCTAAGCATATGTAATTATATGAAGTTTGTTTTTTTATGTTTTAAGTCTTTCTTCATCCTCTCAGGTCCATTCCCATTTCTTAAACTTTTTTCAGTTTTTGTTGTAACCAATTTGTTTTTGCTGATAAATTTGGTATGTGACATTGTGTTTGATTTAGTAACTCTATTATAGATTGTACTTCTCTTTTTTCTTTTAGGACATTAAGAAATGTCTTTATTTTTTCTGCTATATGTGGTTGTAATTCTATTCCTTCGTGTGATAATTTTGTTCCTAAGAATTCTATCTCAGTTTTGAATAATTCCATCTTCTTTTTTGATAGTATAATACCTGCATTTTTTACTATTTCTATGAACTTTAGTAGATGTTCTTTATGTTGTTCCTCGTTTTCGGATCCTATTAGAATATCATCTACATATACTAATATGAAATTGTTGTATTTTTCAAAAAATTTATCCATATATTCTTGAAATATTCCTGGGCTGTTTTTATAACCGAATGGTAATACATTCCATTCATAAAATCCTTGAGGTGTGCTAAATGTTGTTAAAGGTTTTGAATCTTCTGTTAGTTTTACGTGATAAAATCCTGATTTACAATCAAATTTCGAATATATTTTTCTTGTTCTTACTGTGTTAAGTAGTATTTGCATGTCTGGTAGTGGGTATCCAAACCTCTTACTATTTTTATTTAGTTCCTTATAATTTACTACCATTCGAGATTTACCTCCTTTTTCTTCTGAATGCTTTCTTACTATGAATGCTGGTGATGAATGTGGACTGTGTGATTTTCTTATGTAATTATTTTCCATTAATTCTTTTATATGTATTTTGAATTCTTCTAGATCTGTTGGAGTATATCTTATAGGTTTAATTTTTATTATTTTGTTCTTATCTATTAACTCTATGTGTGCTTTGGGTTTACTTAAGTCCTATTTTGCCAAGGGGTCTTCTCCACACAGATCTTCTAATTGTTTTTATAAAATTTCTTTTGTAGTTATTTCTTGAACTTGTTTTATTCTAGTTTTGTTTGGTAAATATTGATATTCACCACGTTTGGTTGAAGAAACTCTAATGTGTTGTAGGTCGGTTCTAGAATAAGGTTGGGTTATTTTTTTTGCTATTGCTTGTGTTGGACATGGTGTCGTAAATACAACCGATTTATGTGATATGGTTATAGGGTAGTATTGTTGGAAAAAGTCATTTCCTAAGAGCACATCATTATTCATATCATCAAACTGGTATATTATTGGTATTTTTAGTATGTAACTTCCTATTTGTACATTAACATTTTGTTGATACTTATCAAGTATGATAGTTTGTCCAGTTAATCCAGTTATTGCTTTTTTATTATATCCATCTTGTTTTCATTTTGGTAGTATATTTTCGCGACATATGCTAGTTCCTGCTCCGGTGTCTATTAGACTATGGTAGTTTCTTGATTTGTATCCTTTGTAAACAAATTCTGTTAGTATGTAAATGTGTTTTTGTTGCCCTTAATGGATTCATTTATCTAATATTCTATTTATTATCATATTTTCATTGTTTACTATTATTGAGATTTTTTCTTCTTGAATTGAGTAAAGTTGTACTGATGTAAGGAAGTCAATTCCTAATAGCACTTCATTAACATGGTGTTCTGGGTCTATGTATAAGTGTAATAACATTTCCTTTTTACCATTTATCCTTAGTAGTAGTATAATTTTATGTACAATTGGATGTCTATTATTGTAATAGTCTAGGTAGTAATATGGGTTTTCTAATGTTATTAATTCAGTTGTTTTTACATTTGTTTGTTTAATATGTCAATTAGTTATTCCTGTATCTACTAGGGCTATTTGTTTATTCCATTTCCCATTGTCATAACACTACAAGAATAATAGTCTTTACCGGCGTTTTTTTCACATTCACCGGCATTTTTAAATGCCACCATAGATACCATCGGCGTTTTATAAAATGCCAGTGCAAGTGTCGCTGAATCGTGTGTCGCTGTATCTTAGGGACATTGCTCGGCGTTTTTTACAAACGCTGGTATAGGTTAAAACTACACCGGCGGTTGAAAAATGCCACCGAAAGGGTGGTTTCGTTTGGAACTTCAGTTTTCGGCCATCACCTACACCGGCGTTTTTAAAACACCGGTATAGTTTTTCAGTTTTGCTCAAAGCTACCCAGGCGCTTGTAAAAAACGCCGGGGTAGATATATATTTTTTTTAAAAAAAATTTAAAAATTTAAATTAAAAAAGAAAAAAAGAAAAAAAAAGATTATGTTCATCACACTTACAATCAAAACCAATTGCAAAACTAAAAAAAGACCCAAATTAAGTTCATCATTGCACAGATTCTGAAAATCTTCAATCTCTAAAATATGAATGAAGCATAATAGTATAATATCATCAAATTGTAATCTTATAAACATAATAATGTGATTTCATCACATTCATAACCAAAATATGGAGTTCAAAATATTGAGTTACAAAGAGTGAAAAAGATTATTTTCACTGTCAAATTCAAGCAAACAAGATACTAACTGAGATGTAACTTATACTTTTATAATACTCATGAGATAACTGTCAATTGAAACCACAACATAAGTTCAAACAGGATTATTTCATCACTAGTCACTCCTCTGTAAATCATAGTATGCAACTTCAGTTACATAATCCATCTCATCATCACTTAAAACCAATGAGAAAGAACAATCTCATTTTCAAACCCAAGCAACAAGCATGAACATTATCTTAGAAACTGATACTCATCTAGACATCATGATATAATTGTATATAAAGTTTAGATAAAAAAAATTTCCATCACTAGTCACTCCTAAAAAAATCATAGTGTGCAACTTCAGATACATTATCCATCTCATCCCAAATTCAAACAAAAAAGCAACTCGTGAAGCTGCACTAACCTGAAACAAGAGTTTCAAATCATACAATCCAATAACATACATTTGACGCTAACCTGAAGTAGTTTGCCTTCACTGCAAGAAAGATGAAGCTGGTTTATTAGATGACGAAAATCATACAATCCAGTAAAACAATCCAATAACATACATTGAGTATGCTCAAAAGAACTTTCCGAACTATTATCACCATCTGTTCATTGAAGTTTATATTTTGGCAGGAGAGTCACACACATCCTTCTCGGGAAATAACTGGGACTAATCATATTTCCTCACATTGAAGGCCCCAAACCAATCTTGTTGATCCATCCTAAGTTTGAGGAGCACACCTCTCTGTATTTTATAAGCTGAGTGTTTATCAAAAGGGATTCTACTTTTATAATCATAACTAGAAAGTTTGAGATAGAAACGTAACTCATGAGCAAGTGCATTGCTCATGTTCACCGTCTATTTCTCTCTATTTGTCAAGTATAAGAAAGCCCGTGCAATGCACATGCTAACAACGGAGTCTCATATAATTACAACTTCCAACCTGTGTACTCAATCTTTGAGATAATCATATAAAAAGTACACATCCCAAAATGGCCACATTACATTTAGTTGTTCATTTAATTTATTTTTCTTAATTTAGCCCATTAGAGTTTTAAGAAATAAATAACATCAACATCAAGCTTATCAATTGCATTAAGAAAAGTTAACAAAGATGTCATGAAATTCACGAACACACAAAAATCCTTTACATTTTCACTTATCCAATGGGCTATGCACTACAAACAAATGGATCTATGCACTACAAACACATTATATCTTCAACAAATTCAAGTCAAATTTAAAGTGTATATAAGATACCAAACTGACATACATATGGCTAGTGCATTAACAGGCATTTCATCAACAAGTCAAACATAAATCGCAACCAGTTGAAATGAACAAGCTATCATGAATATATCACATACTTTCAAAGCAAAGCAGTAGCAACACAGTAATGAAATCAATAAGACATCTTTCAAGGTCAGTTAATCTAGCTTCTCTTTACCACAAGATTACCATAGCTCGCTAGCATACTTTCATGAGCCAGCAACATCATAGTCAATGCATAATTTGACATCCTATAAATTAAAAAAAAAATTAAAAAAACGATTCAGAAATTTCAAGAACAAACCTAGGGTTTGTGTAGAGGAAGGGGCAACGGCCGGGGAGGAGGGCGGCGATGGGGGAAGGGCTGACGGCGGGGAAGGGGGCGGCGATGGGGGAAGGGCCGAAAGCGGGGTAGGGGGCGCGGCGATGGGACAGCGATGGGGGAAGGGGCGATGCCAGAGGAGGGGGGCGGCGATGGGGGAAGGGCCAACAATGGGGGAGGAGGCGGTGATGAGGAATGTGGCGACGTTGGGGGAGGGGGGCAAGGGAAAGGATGGGGGCGGCGATGGGAGGAGGGAGATGGAGAGAGAGAGAGAGAGAGAGAGAGAGAAAAATAGGGGGAAATTGGGGATTAAAGTAAAATTAGAGAGAGAGAGAGAGAGAACCAGAGTGCGTACGTTTTCACTTATCCGCAACCTACACCGGCGTTTCAACGAAAAAACGCCGGTGTATACCTACATACACCGGCGTTTTTCACATACGCCGGTGTAGAGTTGGATTTTTTTGATCCTTTACATTAACTTTTTTCTACAACGGCGTTTCTACCAAAATGCCGGAGTAGAAACGGCAGTGTAAAACTATTTTTTTGTAGTGTAATATTTTATTTCTATTTTAAATTGATTATTGTTTTGGTGTTCTAATATATTTATTATTAGTATTAATTCCAGTGCTTGTTGTTTATTTCTTATTGATAGTGATCTCTTTCCGAACATTATTTCTGGTGCTTTTCCTTTTGCAGTTTCTTTTGCTTTAGTAAAGTCGAATTCTATATAATTTGATACAGTCATTTCAGGATTTTCTCTAGCTGATTTGTATCTTATAATTTTGCTGAATAGCGACTCTATTTTAAAATTATCTGTATTTCTATTTTTTACTTCGTGTTTGCTAATGAAAGTATAAATATTTCTTATTTGTATACTCATAACTTTGCTTTTTTCTATCATTTCTGTTCCTGATAACCTATGATACATGACTAGACTTTTGTCTTTATTTTCTTCTGCCATGCTTATAGAGAAATTAGGTTTTATTGTAAATTTTATCTTTTGGTACATTAGGTTTTCTTGTACTATTCCTATTAAGGCATCTTGTGTACTTGATATTATCCTATCACCATTAGGTATATTTTCAGGGGTGTATTAATCTCTTTCTTAAAATAGGCTTTTATTATTATTTGTACTGCTCCTAAATGTATGTGCCTTAATATTTTTTTGGTTTTCTCATTTATTTTTTCCACTCTTGTCTTATTATTCTTTCAGTTATTAATGGGATTATGATTTTCCCTTGTGCTTGTTCAATGTTTATAGGTTGTTCATTATTTCTATCTATTATGATGGTACTTTTCTACCTTTCGAATATTGGTAGTTTAAAATTTTCTTTTGGATTTATATCTAATTTGGTTGCTCTTATTTTATCGTATTTTTGTATGTCAAAGCACATTCATTCTCTTACTTTTTTATTGTTTTCTTCTATTTCTGAAGGTTCTCCTATTTCTGTTATTTCTGTCATCATGTTTATTTCACATTCTTCTGTTTCACCTTCACTACTTCCACTATCTTCTTCAATTACCATTATTTCTTCATCTTCACTTATTTCTGACAATTTTTCATCATATTCTATGGGTTCATAGTTTATGTTGTTCATTTCTTCAATTTCTTCTATGTATTTTACATTTTCTTTTTTCATTCTTTTAGGACAATTTGGTGATATATGTCCTACCTCTCCACATATGTAACAATCATATTTCTTAGGGTTTTTCGTATACTGTCTATTTTTATTTTTATTTATTCTTCTAAAGTATTTTTTATAGGGTTTTCTATATCTCTTAAAAGTTTTTCTATATTTTGGTTTATATTTTTGAAATTTGTGATTATTCTTCTTTGTATAATTATAGTTATTATTGCATCCCCAATGATTCGGTCTTGCATCTTCACAACAAGTTCTTTATTTATATGTTCTATAATATTTCATTGTTGCTCTAGCATCTTGGCATACTTTGCCTCTATAATCTTTTGCGAATTGTGTTCTATACCCTAAAGTGTCTACTTCTGGTTTTACTTTCTCACCAATGTATGCACTATATATGTTTATACTCCATGGATCAGGTAGTTTTAGAAAGAATGAATCCAGAATTGAACTCCTTTCTTCTTTTATGTAATAACTATCTTGAAAATATTTCCTAAATTCACAAGCATAGTTGTCAAAATAACATATGTCGCATATTTCTAAGTTGCTTACTCTCCATCTTGTTTGATTCTTTTTGTATATAGTGTGTTTTTCTCCTTTATCGTATACACTGAATTCTGTTCTTATTGCTATCTCGTAATTCGTAATTATTTCTTTTAGACCTAAAGTTCGTTGTGCTGAGGTTTCTTCAGTTCCTCTATCATCAATTGGTCTTGATTTTCTTATAGTATTTCTTTCTTCTTCCTTTAATCCATTCCACCATTTTGCTACTACACTTATAAAGGTGGCTTCTATAAATTTCTCAAATGCGTTTCCTGTAAGATTATGCCTAAATCCTACTATTATTGAGGCTTTTACCCATTCTTCAATTGTCCTATCTACGTCTTTTATGCAATCTAGGTCTAACCATTCTCCATTCCCTGTTATTACTTTTCGTAGTGTTCTGTAGGTTCATATTTTGGAGTTTCATATTCTTTGTCTTTTCCTAGCTGCATTCTTCTTTTTGTGTTTTGTCATTTCCATGATAATTGGTAAGGTTTTTTGTTAAGTGGTGGCCTTAAGATTTCGTACATGTCATTTTAAATTTCTGAAGGTTTTGCTATAATCTTATCTTGGTCCATTTTTACTTCTTCATTTGTTATGTCTAGATTTTTCAAGGCTTCTTCTACTTCTACTGGGTTAGGATTTGCCATTAAATTTTTTATTTCCAAAATATTTATATTAAGTTTTGTTATTGCTTCTAACTTCTTCATACCTTCTTCCGTTATGCCAAATTCTTCTTCTGGGTAGTCAGTTATATATCTAGCTAATTCTTTTATATTTTTATTTATGATTTTTAAATCTTTTCTTATATCTCCTACAATTTTAGGACCATTGTAATCTTCTTCCAACTCTTGTATGTTTATCATATAAATTTTTGGGGTTATGTTAGGATTTAATGCAATTGCTTTATTGGCCATACTTAGCCTGTTATTTTGTATGCTAATAGTTGTTGGTAATACCAACTTGCTTCTTCATTTTTGTAATCTAATACTCTGTATGCTATCTCTTTTTGTATTTCTTTAGGTAGTTTATTAGTTACTTTTCTTGTTAGTAACAAGTATTCTAATATTCTTTACTAGCAATATGCTTCATTTCTGTTAATCATTTGTCAATGTATCTAATCTTGAATTTTGAAAGATTTTTAATTTTAGTTTCTTTATTTTCTGTGAATTTTTCAGCTTTTATAAGGATAAAATATATTATAGTTTATAATTTCTAAAGTAAGATTATATATAAAATTTTGTTTTTAGGTTATTATATTAATAGGGTTAGTTAGATGTAATATTTTATAAAAGTGGATCGTTTGGCTAAATCTTTTTGAAAGTGGGTCGTTTGGCTAAATATTAGTTGAAAGTGAATCAGTTAGTAAGGTTAGCTCGCATTGTTTCTCCAAATTCGCACAACATTATTATGACATGGAAATTAGCAGCACATTGTAAAATTTACTTGAACGTACATAATTGTAAATAAGTTATAATTGTGAATAAGTTATAATTTCTTTCGGGTTATCCTGAATCAAGAGACCATATGATGTAAATTTTATATATATAAAATATAATACCAAGGAATAATTAGTCTATTCTCCAATAAATTATTTTCCATACAGTTTGTGAGAGTAACTTGGATTCAAATTTCACCGGCTGTGCTTGTTAGCTTGTTAAACGCGGATTAAGAAAAACAAAATACCTTAGCTTTGCACATAGTTCAAGCTTTATCCTAAAAATATGACTCAACTCGTGGTAGCATGATGGAATATAATGTCAAAAAGGTTTTGTAAAAAAAAATTCAAGTAAAAAAAAAACTTGACCAATTTTTTTACCATGGTGTTGGCACATGAGCAATGCAATCTAATTAATTCTCGTTCTTCTTGCAATCAATTTGATCTGCTCACAACAATGCTGACATAAATAGAGCCAAGCGTGACACCAACCATGGCTAACAACTTTGCCCTCCTTGAGCGGTTTCCTCTGACCTTTGCTCAACAAGAAGAAACCACATATTGTCGTGCAAACTCTTCAGACGACAACCAATTCAGTATTTTGCGACCTCCACTATGCACCAACCACAATCCCACAAGGTGAGCTTGACAGATTGATGCCGCCCTGACGTAGGAATTCAGACTTCTTAGGTTGTGCGAGTGGTCATCAGTGAAATATGAAGGTATAAGAGTGGAAGATGACAAAGACAGAGCTTGTTGGTGGTCAAAGTGACGTGATAATGATGGTCTCGATGGTGATGCACCTGGTGGCTTATTGCTAAGAGCATCTCCAAGGGGGCTAGCCAAAATGGCTAGCCAAATTGTCAAAATTGTAATTTTGCCTAGTGAATTTGGCTAGCCATTTTGGTTCATCTCCAACCATGCTAGTCAAATTCACTAGCTATCCAATATTTTATTATTTTTCAAAAAAAAAACCTATTTAAGTTAATTAAACCCCAAACCAACCCACTACCCATTTCATTTAATTAAACCCAAACCAACCCATCCCGTTCACCCAAACCAACACATCTTCAGAATTAGAACCTTCTCTAAACCCAAATTAAAATTCTAAGCTTTCTCTCACATTGATGAAGAAGATGAACAGGACGGAAAGCAGGAAACTGGGAGGAACGCACCGGAGATGGGTTCTCGAGTGCTGCGGCGAGCTTTTGAAGGCCGGAAACCGCAAGAAGGAGATCAATTTTTCCAGGTATTGAAGAAATTTATTTTAGAACAAATCTATACAAGAAACTTGAAGTAATGGTAGTCTACAATTTGTGATATTTTTTATATGCTAAAATAGAGCCGTTGAGATTCTAGCCGTTATCCTATTTTTTCCCAATTTTTTATTTTTGCCGAGCCCCCTTCTCTCTCTCTATTTTTCCTATCACTGTTCATAATCGGCAAAATGGCGAGCCAATTTGGCTAGCCACTGGAGAGCAAAATTGGAAGAAGATAGCCAAATTTGCCGATGGCTAGCTAATTTAGAGAGCCCTTGGAGATGCTTTAAGGGAGAAGCAAACAAACCACAATGGCAGATAAGTCGACATTCTGACAAAGGGATGTGGTGCTAGTGATGATTTGAGCAACATTTGGCTTTTCCACAATCACGGTTGCTGTCTGTAGTATTAATATGATATAAAAAGGAACGAGGGTTAAGTTGGGGTTGCGACTTGGATAATAGTCTTACATGGAAAAAGTAAGTACATGGTTGGATGGTTAAATTAATTTAGACCACAAACTCCAACAAGAGCTTTCTCTTTTCGATCATATAGGGCTTTAGACTAATTTACCTAATATCTATGTCAACTAGCGACGGAAAATTGGTGAGCCCCTAGTCGCTACAAGTGGGGTATTAGAGCCATGGTGAACATTCTTTGGCTCTGTGGGATGTTAAAATTGAGCTAACGTGTCAAGTCAATTGGTGGCGGGAGGTTTTGTCAAGTCGATAAAGGGTTGCGGGAAGATATGATCATACTTTGTCCATAAAGTGATTGACGAAAAGCATAGCTGTCAAGTCAACAAGTTGGCGGATGCATGCTCTTGCCGTGTTGATAAGGCGATTGACGAAAGTCAAAGGTGCCGAGTCAAGATTGCAGAGGCAAAAGTCAAGCCAAAAAACATTGGTAGAGGTACGCGGAATATAGTCACAGGTGGAGGAATGTCAACATTCTTCATGGTGTAGGTCCTGATTGGAGCAAAGGGACTTCCCTTTTGGTCATATATGACTTTATACCAAGGTACCTAACATGCATTCAACTAGCGGGCGGAAGTTGGTGGGCTCCTAGTCTCTACAAGATATTGTTAGGATGGACAGATTCTGATTCGAGCAAAGGGACATCCTTTTTGGGTCATATAGTGCTTTAGACTAATTTACCTAATATCCATCTCAATTGAACTATCAGGACGAGAGAGGTTGGCAACTGGCTGCCAATGGTCAATTCTCAGTCAACTCCTTGTACATCTCACTCTGTGATGGGGAGATGAGAAGTGCAGAGAATAAATAATTTGGAATGCATGTGCTCCACATTCAGAGGCCTTAATGTGGCTTGTACTCAAAGATGCGATTTTAACTAGGGAGAATCTGTTTAAAAAAGGATTGGTCTCAATATTTTCTTGTTCTAGATGCGATTTTAGATTAGAATCTATCACCCACCTTTTTTTTAGAATGTGTTCATAGTACACGTATTTGAGATTTCCTTGTGTTAGGATTTGGTACTTACAGTTTTCTTCAACATGTTTCTCATCTTTGGGGAGAATTTAGAGACTGTGAGATTGCTCGGGTGAGATGAAAGGAGTGGGATTGTGTTGTTGTTGCATCATTATGGGTCATTTGGCTAGATAGAAATGATTTATGTTTTAGAAATCACTCTTGTAACTTTGTGCAACTGATTTATAAAATATTGCTCTCACACCTTCTTGGATCTCCTTACCAGGTATTAGAAAGAAAGTGCGTCTGGGACCTTAGTTTCCAGTAGAGGATGGGCCTACCGGCAATGTCAACCTCTGATCGATCTTCAGCCCTGCGGTGGTAGGCTTTTGAGTATCGTCAGGATTGTCGGCCGATTTTTGTTGTTGTTCTAGGGTTCTTTTGTTATTCCTGAATCCTATTGTATTTTGAGATTATGTAACTTTCAGTTATTTCGATATCTGCTGTATTTTGGAAGTAACTATTGGAGGTATTTATATATGAGCTCGATGACACTTCTCATGCCATCTTTATTTCATTAAAAAAAAAACCACTAGCGGGCGGAAGTTGGTGGGCTCCTATTCGCTACAAGATATTGTTATGATGGAAAAAATAAAGAGATGATTGGATGGTTAAATTAGGTTAGATCCTATACTCCAATAAGGAATTTTTCTTTTGGGTCATATAGGGCTTTAGACTAATTTACCTAATATCTATCTCAACTAGCGGGCGGAAGTTGGTGGGCCCTTAGTCGCTATAAGATATTGTTAGGAATTCCTTGTTTAGTTTTGCGACACAATCACTGCGAACCTTAGTCACAAAGTACATGTGGGCCCCTAGTCGCTACAAGATATTGTAGGGAATTCCTTGTCTACTTTTGCGACACGATCACTATGAACCAGTCACCAGGTACACTTATAATATGTAAAATTCATGTATTATACATGAGTAGTTGAACAGCCAAATCAGTTCGCGAATAAAACACGTATACACGTATAATCATGCAGTACACAAATTTCACGTTGAAAACACGAATAATACGTCGAACTATCAGAAAGTTTAAAAAATAAATTTTTAGTACGTCATCATGAAATCTTAGTGAACATAAAGTTTTGAATGTTAAAACATTGTGGTTCATGCTTCGATGATTATTTGATGTCTATTTATGTTTTTAATTCATTATTGTTAATAATATTTTTTATATAATTTGTTATAACTAGTTACTTGTTTATCTATTTAAATATAATTTTTAGGATGATGGAAATTACTAATATGAATTAGATACATGTTGAATTGTATGTTTATTTTTCTCCGAACTATCCATTCCAATTGAAGTACCATCCATCGCCAAGCAACTTACAGAAGTATACGTCAATCTCTGACTCTCCTTCTTAAGTTCATCTTCCTCCAAGCCCTCAATCACACCTGCAATCGAAAACTTATCCTTGACAGATTTCTCATCTAACATGTTTGTATGAATTTGACAGTGAATATATCAAGTTGAAAGTCTCAAGATCATATGCATTTATCGTACTCAGTTCAGATAACTCCGTATTGAATTCCACTGCATGATCTTGAAGAGTGGTACTTTCCTTAATTGAGATACAACACAGGTTTCTCTTCCAGTACATATGATCCAGTGACGACGATTCTGAGTAGTCAATTATGAGTCTTTCTCACAGACTCACCGCCTTTCTCTCCTCAATGAGGTTGCACCTGGCGATGTTCATTAATGACAACCGGATTACCTAACGCTTTTGAACAAATATCTTCCTAATTCTCCTGCTAAGTCAGTTGTCTCCGTCTAGGGCTACATTCAAGCCCTGTTGAACCGATGCATCATGCATGACCACCTCTCACAGATTAAAGTTAACCTTATCGTTGAACCGCTTGATCTTCATGAACTGATTTGTCATCTTCTCCAAGGAACTCAAGCAACCCCTCTCTGCAACCTGACGCGCTGATACCAATTATTAGAGCATCCACTACCGTTTGTGCTATAATATGCATATATAGAATTTGGAAAATAGCAAACGAAGGAAAGAGATGCAGTCGTTTACAGCCAAATTGGGAAGAGACGGAAGATGATCTTCCGTATAGCCATTTTTTTTAATTATTGGAAATGGCATTTTAGTAATATTCGAAAGATTTTAAAAAGGAAGCAGTCCGAGATTTTTTTAAAATTTAATTTTTAATTTTTTTTAATGGCATTCTTGTAATTTGTGAATAGCATTTTTGTAATTTTTGGGGGAATTTTTTTGAAGAAGTTGGCGGACGGAAGATCATCTTCCGTTGATCTTCCATCCGTCCTATTAAAAAATATAAAAAAATTAATAGACGTAAAATCTTCCTCCGTCCTCTATATTTAGAGATCATTAAATCCAATTGCTAAATTTAGATAGGCACGGTTCATTCCTACTGCTAAATATGCATTTTTAGCAAATGAGTGTGACACACTTTTTTTCTCAAATAATGCAATTTTTGCAAATATAGCAAACGATAGTGGATGCTCTTAGGAATTCCTTGCCGAGTTTTGCGACACAATCATTATGAACAAACCACCAAGTAAATAGTAGATCAAACCAAACACACAAAACGCAAAATTTTATCCCGGTTTAGGCGAACCTTAATCCGGGGGGGAAATAACCAAGATATTATTCAACTAAAGAAGATACAAAAGTTACAACCATTCTCACCAAGAAGCTATCTATCTCTCAACCCTCATCAGAAGATACTTGTTGTTTACAATGGAAAACCTCTCAAATGAAGTCACTACAACAGATATGACATTTGACAACTTTCGTAAAATGCTATAGAAGGTCTACGACATCGTTTTGAAAACGCTATCAAAGGCACCACTATAATATCTCTACAACGTTTTGTGGAAGCACTGTCTTTTTTATAGCGTTTCGAAAACATAGTCTATTTGATAGCGTTTCGAAAACGCTATCAAATAGACAGCGTTTTCAAAACGCTATCATTTGACAGCATTTTCAAAACGCTCTCTTTTGACAGTGTTTTCAAAATGCCATTGTAAAATTCAGTATTTTGAAAACACAGTCAAACATGCAGCATTATTGTTTTGAAAATGTTGTCTTTTGACACTGTTTTGAGAGCGGTGTTTTTTACAGCATTTTAGGAATGTTATTTCTTTTTACCTGTATACCAAAAAAATTCTTTGAATGCCAATAAAAATTGATATATAGAAAATGCCAATACACCATTAAAACTATAATGGTTTTGAAAATTTGTTTATAAGTATATCAAAACCTAGCATTATAGAAAAGTAGTAGTACTATAAACTTGAATCATTATAATAGTTACTACAAAATATATAATCACAATGCCTTAGCATTAAGAAGGCACTCAAAAAAAATTTACCACAAAGTGCCATCAGATAAACAAGTTGAGGGACTTTGAGGGTGAGAAATAGCATTCTTGTACATAGTTGAGGGACTTTGAGAGTGATAAGTATCTGCAAATTAAACAAGCTCTTCATAAACAAGAGTTGCAACATGGGCAGTGATATGGGTCAGGAATAACGTGGCCCATTCTGGGCCACAGGATCCCCTCAGGATACGCGCTCTTTCTGATCCTTCAGATCTGCCACATCAGCACCGGAAAACTGCTCGGAGCTCTGCCACGTCAGCCCGGAAACCGCTCCGGCGTCTGCCACGTCAGCCCTATACCGCCCGGCTTTCTACCGCTTCAGCAACTCGGGTAACCGGGTCCGGCCTAGTCCCAAACGGGTTTGGACCCGATTGGCTTCCCCTATAAATACCAGACCCTCCCCCCTGTCTACAGGTGATCAATCTTTCTTCCACAAAACCCTAGTTACTGCTATTCTCTCTCAGAGACTAACTAGATCGTCGGAGGGTCTGCCACCGGGACAAACCCCGGTGTTCCTAGACCGTCTGCAGGTACACCAGACCTCGGATCCGAGCCCCCTAATCCGAGCCGAGCATCCAGCCTCGCCTCACTCCAGCCTGTCACCGGTACCGCTCGGCCAGCCGAGGGTCGTCTGATCAGTAGCTTCCTCCTTCAATACAAATCAAGTAAGAACTCACACCTGGTGCATCCACACGTCTCCCAGAAACAAACCGCATCAGGTTGGCACTGTCTGTGGGAAAGCTGCTTCAGAAGCCGACCCGAGCCCGATCGTCAAGGTACCTCGACAGCCGAACTCTCATGGCCCCCAAAGCCAAAAAGGCTGCTACCTCCGCACCTCGGCAGGACTTGGCCCCACCAGGTCCCACCGCCGAAGCACACTCATCCAATCATGGGGCTCCCCACCAGGGACCCCAGAAGAGTGCCTCCCGTCCAGCCCAGCCCGACCTACGGGGGGTAATCATCAACCGACAGGTTAGCCGCAGCAGGGGAAGTGCCGCTTCCAACTCGGCCCCGAACCATCCAAAACTACCGTCCAAGGGGCGGAGGCCAGCGCTCAGCCGCGTCAGACGGCAACCTTCGGCCCGAACGAACCGGGTCGAGGGAGCCCCAGTCACTCACCAGGACTTCCAGGACTTCCGGAGGGAGATCCTGGGGGCCCTTCGAGGGGCCCCCCACCAGGAGGATGTCCTCCATTCTCAAACCAGGTCGGACGCCGAGGCCAGCGTGTCCCGCCCATCGACTATCCCACCAGAGTACGATGGCAATCTCCTAAGGCGCCTCCAAGAAATGGAGGATCGCCTCGACCACATAGGCGAAGACGGTCCCGGAGTGCCTCAGGGGTACAGACCTGTCCGACCTCCTTTCTCCGCCCTCATCCTCCAAGTGGAAATACCTCGAAATTTCCGACCACCTCAGTTTGAGACCTATGACGGCGAGGGAGATCCTGCTGATCACATGGAGGGTTTCAAAACCCTGATGATGATTCACAGCGCTTCAGATCCCCTGCTATGCCGAGCCTTCCCTGCCACCCTCCGGGGTCCGGCTCGTGAATGGTTCTCCAAGCTGACCCCCGGCTCCATTTACTCCTTCGACCAGCTGGAGGGCAATTTCCTTGCCCACTTTGTCACCAGCCGGAAGGCCGAGAGGACAAGTGCTTCTTTGCTTGGACTCAGGCAGAAGGAAGGGGAGTCGCTTAGGGTGTTCGTCCGGAGGTTCACAGCAAAGACAAGGTCGGTCTCCTCCCTCGATCCTGGCATCGCCTCTGCGGCATTTCGGCACAACGTCCGTCATGGACAGCTGAAAGCCTCTCTGGCGAAGAAGCCCCCCATCAATTTTCCCGACCTCCTCAACAGGGTTGAGAAATACATCAGGGCAGAGGAGGCCCTAAACCCAGAAGAGTCCAGGGAGGCCCCCGGGAAAGGAAAGCGGAAGGCCGAAGAAGTTGAGCCATCAAAGAAGGCTCCCAGGGACACGGGCGCCATGAAGAAGGTCCCGCCGGTCCCTCGCTTCGAAAGGTTCACCCCGCTAACCCAGAATGTGTCCTCCATTCTCTTGGCGATCCAGGACAGGGACCTCGTCCAGTACCCCCCTCGTCCGTCCAACAATACCAGTAAGAAAAGGGATCAGCAGTTCTACTGCCGCTTCCACCGGGACAACAGGCACGACACGGATCACTGCCGTGCCCTGAAAGATGAGATCGAGGCCCTTATTCAGCGAGGGTACCTCCGAGAGTACAAGCGAGAGGAAGCTCGGGGGCAGAGGGACACGAGGAACAGGAGGACTCCGCCTCCTCCTCGAGCTCCCCTGCAGCTCCTCGAGCGAGAGCAGGAGCTTGATGAGCCTGAGGGCCAAGCCATATTGCACTGCATCCATGGGGGGCCCATGGGAGGGGAGTCGAAAACTTTCCGCAAGGTGTTCATCCGGGATGTGAACGCCGTCCAAGGTCCTCTCCCCCCTCAGATCCAGCAACTCCCTGTCTCCTTCTCGGGGGAAGACCTGGAGGGGGTGCGACTCCCTCATTGCGACGCCCTCGTCATCAACCTCAGTATGGCCAATTTTGACGCTCGGGGAATCCTTGTAGACAACGAGAGCTCGGTCAACATTCTATTTCTCGAAGCCTTCGAGAACCTAAAGCTCTCCCGCGACAAGCTGAAGCCAGCAGGGTACACCTTGCACGGGTTCTCGAGCGTCCCTGTAACAATTGAAGGGATCGTCACACTAGATGTCATGGCAGGTACGACCCCAAACCGAAGAACCGAATCCATGGACTTTATGGTGGTAAACGTCAAGGTCGCCTACAATGCGATACTCGGTCGCCCGGGCCTCTGCTCCCTCCAGGCTGTCCCCTCGGCCTATCACCAGAAAATGAAGTTCCCCACCAAAACCGGAGTAGGAGTAGTCTGGGGGAACCAGGAAGCTGCTCGCTCATGCTACATGACAGCAATCGGGAGCGGCGTGTTTCCCCTCGACGCCATCGAGATGCAGCCCCAGAGGACCCAGCCAGAGCCAGAGTCGGCAGACGAGCTGGAAGATGTCTCGTTCGAGACAGGGGATCCGTCGAAGCAATTTCGAGTAAGTCGCTCCCTCACCCCTCACCTTAAGTCTGCCCTCATCACCTGCATTCGCCGCAATGTCGACCTCTTCACCTGGAAGCCTTCTGACATGCCCGGTATCTCCGAATATCTCATCATGCACAAACTCAGCGTGATCCCCGGGTCGAAGCCGGTTGTCCAAAAGCGACGTAAGTTCGCTCCGGAGCGACAGCAGGCGGTAAATGCGGAAGTCGACAAGCTCCTGGCCGCATACTTCATCCAAGAAGTCAGCTACCTCGAGTGGCTGGCGAACGTCGTCATGGTCAAGAAGGCGAGCGGGAGCTGGAGGATCTGTATAGATTTCACAGACCTCAACAAGGCGTGCCCGAAGGATCCATTCCCCCTCCCCAGAATCGATGCTCTTATCGATGCAACATCGGGTCACGAGCTCCTATCCTTCATGGATGCATTCTCAGGCTACAACCAGATCCGCATGTTCCCTCCCGACATCGCCAAGACGTCCTTCGTTACAGACCAGGGACTATACTGTTACAGGATCATGCCCTTCGGGTTGAAGAACGCCGGCACCACTTATCAGAGACTCATCAACCGGGTCTTCAAGGAGCAAATCGGGCGCAATATGGAGGTGTACATAGACGACATGCTCGTCAAGAGCTAGCGGAGGGAGGATCACGTCGCCGATCTAGAGGAGGCCTTTGGGGTACTTCGAACCCATAATATGAGACTCAATCCAGCCAAATGCGCCTTCGGCGTCTCTGCGGGAAAGTTCCTTGGCTTCATTGTCAGCCAGCGAGGCATCGAGGCGAATCCCAAAAAGATCCAGGCCATATTAGACATGACTCCTCCCAGGAACATCAAAGAGGTCCAGCGGCTGACGGGAAGACTGGCGGCCCTCGGCCATTTCCTCTCCAAGTCTGGAGAGAAGTCTCTTCCGTTCTTCAAAGCCCTGCGCGGCACCGGAGGGTTCGAGTGGGGAACCCAACAGCAGGAGGCCTTCGCCCAATTGAAGGAGTACCTCACGAACCCTCCCCTCCTCAGCAAGCCCGAACCGGGAGAGCCACTCTGGCTCTACCTTTCAGCCTCGGAAAGGGTGCTCAGCGCCGTTCTCGTTCGGGAGGAGGAAGGATCACAGAAGCCTCTATACTACGTCAGCAAGGTCCTACTCGACGCCGAGACCAGATACTCTTGGATGGAGAAGGTAGCGTACGCCTTGGTCATGGCCTCGCGAAAACTCCGTCCATATTTTCAATCTCATTCGGTCCAGGTACTGACGGACCAACCCCTGAAGGCCGTGCTCTACAAGTCGGAGAGCTCGGGTCGACTCGTCAAATGGTCGATCGAGCTCAGCCAGTATGACATTGGCTATCAACCCAGAACAGCCATCAAGGGGCAGGCACTCGCAGAATTCATCACGGAATGCACCATCTCCGAGCATCCCGCGAGCAAGGAGGCCGACCAGACGTGGGAAGTTTACGTCGATGGCTCCTCCTGCGAGGCGGGTAGCGGAGCTAGCATTATTCTGCGAGGCCGAGATAGTTTTCTTCTCCAATACTGCCTCCGCCTCAACCTCCCGGCCTCCAACAACGAGGCCGAGTACAAGGCCATGATCGCCGGGCTCACCCTGGCTCATCAGGCCGGCGCCAGACAGATCAGGGCTTTTAGCGACTCCCAGCTCGTGGTCAACAAGATCACCGGGGAGTACGAGGCCCGCGACGATCGAATGGTCCAGTATCGAGATGTAGTTCAACGCCTACTGACGTCCTTCGATGGGTCGGCTATTTTGAGAATCCCCCGGGAACAGAATGTCCAGGCTGACGCCCTGTCAAAAGCTGGCTTCCTCATCCTTCGAAGATCTCGACCGCACGGTCCTGATCGAAGCCATGTTGAAACCAAGCATCGACATCCCGGAGGTCCTGTGTATTGAAGACGGAGCTCCCCCTGACGACTGGACCACTCTTATTAGGCGATTTCTCGTCAAGGGAGAGCTCCCCGAAGATCGAGCTGAGGGAAGAAGGGTCAGGGCGTGAGCAGAAAGATTCACAATGATCGACTCCACACTCTTCAAAAGGTCCTACACAACCTCGGATGGCCGACCCTATCTTCGCTGCCTCACTCCCGACGAAGCCAAATATGCTCTCAAGAAATTACACGAGGGGATCGGCAGATGCCACATGGGAAGCCGCTCGCTCGCGCGGAAGGCTTTGAATCACGGGTACTACCCACCATGTTGCAAGATGCCCTAACCCTTGTCAAGAAATGTGGCCCATGTCAAAGGTTCTCCCCCATCAAAAGGGCTCCGCAAGCAAACCTCCGGTCCATGGCCAGTCCGACCCCCTTTGCAATGTGGGGGATGGATCTGGTAGGCCCCTTTCCAAAGGCAACAGGGCAACGAAAGTTTCTCATTGTGGCGATCGACTACTTTACAAAATGGATCGAGGCAGAGCCATTAGCAACGATCACCGAGCAACAGACACAACAATTCTTCTGGAAGCACATCGTCTGTCGGTTCGGGATCCCTCAAGTGCTCGTCACAGATAATGGGACCCAATTCGCAGGCAAGCATTTCCGCAAGTTCTGCGAAGATCTCGGGATCCAGCAGCGCTTCTCCTCAGTATGTCACCCCCAGTCCAACGGGCAAGCGGAGAACGCAAACCGTAAGATCCTTGACGGACTCAAGAAGCGACTCGATAATTCTTCCAAAGGGTTATGGGTCGACGAACTACCAAGTGTTCTCTGGGCCCACCGAACGACGAAGAGGATCCCGACGGGGGAGTCACCCTTCAATCTGACGTACGACGCAGAGGCCGTCATTCCCCTAGAAATAGGGATCCCCTCTCCCCGAATCATGTCCTTCGACGAGGCAAGTAACTCTTTACAGCTACGAGCCGACCTGGACCTCGTTGACGAGGTCAGGGAGAAGTCGGCCCTTAGAAGGAGTATCTACCAGCAAAGGATCGAGAGGTTCTACAACAAGAAGGTGCGCCCAACTGATATCAAACTCGGGGATCTTGTCCTCCGAAAGCTGGCGGTATCCAACCCCGGCCAGAAAAGAAAGTTGGCACCAAACTGGGAAGGTCCTTACAAGGTATCAGAGGTCATACGTCCGGGCACATATCACCTGACAAACCCCGACGGCAAGCCCATCAAGAGGCCCTGGAATGCGGAGCACTTGATTAAGTTCTTAGGAGGAGAGTAGTCTCCATGTAAAATGTAATGATTGCAAATCGGCACGCCGTGCCTAGTCTTTTGTAAGTTTTAAATATATTGTAAATATGCCAACTTTCTTAAAACAAGCCCATGGCTTCAAAACTTGTAACAAATGAAGGACACATCACGGGTTCGGCCCTCGGATCACAGCGCGAGCTCGAAAAAGCTTTCCTTACAAGCTTAGGGCCCGGCGCTCGGATAACAGCGCGAGCCCAAAAAGCTTCCCTTACAAGCTAAGGGTTCGGCGCTCGGATAACAGCGCGAGCCCAAAAAAGCTTTCCTTACAAGCTTAGGGTTCGGCGCTCGGATAAACAGTGCGAGCCCAAAAAAGCTTCCCTTACAAGCTTAGTGTTCGGCGCTCGGATAACAGCATGAGCCCAAAAAAGCTTCCCTTACAAGCTTAGGGTTCGGCACTCGGATAACAGCGCGAGCCCAAAAAAGCATCTCGAACGAGCTTGGGGCTCGGGCGGCTTGGCCTGGTTGGTTTTTTGGTAACGTGCATCCAATCAAACAACTCCGCCAACCACGCCCGCACCGTCTCTCCCTGAGAACATGTGCAGGAGCTCGGCGTCAACCCCGAGCAAGGCGGGTGCCTTCTCCGAGGCACCGCGACCCTGACGCTCGGCGGCGACCCTCTGCTATGCCTGCAGTTGCCTTTCTCACCGGTATGGGGGCTCGACACCCGTCCCTCGCTCGGTTTGGGCTTCTTCATAAGCTCATCAACCTATGCACGAGGCGACATCCGCCAGCCACGCCCGCACCGTCTCTCCCTGCGAACATGTGCAGGAGCTCGGCGTCGACCCCGAGCAAGGCGGGTGCCTTCTCCAAGGCACCGCGACCTTGATGCTCGGCAGCGACCCTCTGCTACGCCTGCAGTTGCCTTTGTCACCGGTATGGGGGTTCAGCACCCGTCCTTCGCTCGGTTTGAGCTTCTTCATAAGCTCATCAACCTATGCACGAGGCGACATCGGCCAGCCACGCCCGCACCGTCTCTCCCTGAGAACATGTGCAGGAGCTCGGCGTCGACCCCGAGCAAGACGGGTGCCTTCTCCAAGGCACCGCGACCCTGACGCTCGGCGGCGACCCTCTGCTACGCCTGCAGTTGCCTTTCTCACCGGTATGGGGGCTCGGCACCCGTCCCTCGCTCGGTTTGGGCTTCTTCATAAGCTCATCAACCTATGCACGAGGCGACATCCGCTAGCCACGCCCGCACCATCTCTCCCTGAGAACATGTGCAGGAGCTCGGCGTCGACCCCGAGAAAGGCGGGTGCCTTCTCCAAGGCACCGCGACCCTGACGCTCGGTGATGACCCTCTGCTACGCCTGCAGTTGCCTTTCTCACCGGTATGGGGGCTCGACACCTGTCCCTCGCTCGGTTTGGGCTTCATAAGCTCATCAACCTCTGCACGAGGAGACATCCGCCAGCCACGCCTGCACCATCTCTCCCTGAGAACATGTTTAGGAGCTCGGCGTCGACCCCAAGCAAGGCGGGTGCCTTCTCCAAGGCACCGCGACCATGACGCTCGGCAGAGACCTCGACACTCTGGCAAATTGTTCGCACAAGCATGGGGGCTCGACGAACCGAAGCACCACGCTCGGTCCCGACCCAGTGTTGAAATTTTTTTAGCAAGATTTAGAGCGTCCACCTTCGGCAGACGCCCCGAGCCTGATGTCGAATTATTGACCACCCTCTCACCCACGAACAACCCGGGGTTTTATGGCCTTGACCGGCCTAAATCCCGAACTGTTCGAGGATGGCAGGGGGGACATCGACCCACTGCTCTCTCCGTCCTAGACAAAATGCTCCGAGCCTTCGAGCTGTTTAGCTGACCCTCCTCTCGCCCCCGAACAACTTGGGGTTTACGGCTCTTACGAGCCCAAAACCCCAAATTGTTCCCGGACGGCAGAAGAGCCACTACACATTGGCTCCCCCAATCCCCCGAAACGATCGACCGACCCACAGCTCACCAACGAACAACCCGGGCTCCCATGGCCATAACGACCCAACCCCCGAATAGTCCGAGGGTGATCGGTGTGCCTCCGATCCGGGATACTCGAAAATATTATATTCTCTGGGCGCCCGCCCTTGGCAGGCACCCGAGTCAGTTGGCTAACTGCTTGACAAACTGACAAGGAGTGCGGTGATTATATAGCCCCCATGAGCCCTCATTTATTGCGTCTGGGAATGCGAAACGACAGAAGGCAAAACGTCGCCATAAATGTTCATGGGAATGCGAAACGTCGCAATTACTGATGCAGTCACGTCAGTAGCGACCCTTCGTAGATATCACGCCGACCACCCTCGGCATCCGAGGCCATCAAGGTTACGGAAAATGAATGTTCTTATTGATTACTCATTGCTTACAACTCAATGAACGTCGGTACAAATACAAAGAAAGAAGAAGGCTCACAACTCACTTGCACTCGCCAGGGAACTCAAATTCGAGGCTCCTGTCACGCTCGGTTGGGCCGACCAGGGAAGACACTCCCACCACCGAGCTCCCCGCATCATCCGACTGGGCCTCAACCAATGAAAACGGCAGCGACCGCCCCGGGGTCGAGTTGCTCGCCTCTTCAATCAGACCCGCACCCAGTATGAGCTTCAACCGGCGAATCTCCAATTCCTTCTCCACAATGGTCTCACGAAGAAAAGACTCCGAAGCCGAGCGCCCGCTAGAAGCATCCGAGGCAGACCAGTCCGTCTCGATTACACACCAGTCCCGGTCGGCTACGACTTTCTTCAAACGGGCCACCTCTAAGCCGAGCTCCCTTGACTTGTTCAGAAAATAATTCTTGGCTGCCTCTCGGTCCCGAGCCAATTTACGTTGGTGAGCCAGAACGGGATCGGCGTTCCGAGTCAAACACGTCTACCAAAAGATAAAAACAAACCGCATCAGGTTGGCGCGAGCCAATTCCCCTTCTCTTTTTCACAGAAGGGTCGACGCTCGGATCGAAGCTCGAGCCATAAACTGCCCTCGTCTCTCGGTGGGGGCTCGGAGCTCGGATAGAAGCGCGAGCCAGTTCCCCTTCTCTTTTTCACAGAAGGGTCGACGCTCGGATCAAAGCTCGCGCCATACCACCGTCGTCTTTCTCGGTGGGGGCTCGGAGCTCGAATAGCAGCACGAGCCAATTCCCCTTCTGTTTTTCACAGAAGGGTCTACGCTCGGATCGAAGCTCGAGCCATAAACCGCCCTCGTCTCTCGGTTGGGTCTCGGAGCTCGGATAGAAGCGCGAGCCAATTTCCCTTCTCTTTTTCACAGAAGGGTCGACGCTCGGATCGAAGCTCGAGCCATAAACCGCCCTCGTCTCTCGGTGGGGGCTTGGAGCTCGGATAGAAGCGCGAGCCAGTTTCCCGTCTCTTTTTCACAGAAGGGTCGACGCTCGGATCGAAGCTCGCGCCATACCACCGTCGTCTTTCTCGGTGGGGGCTCGGAGCTCGGATAGCAGCACGAGCCAATTCCCCTTCTGTTTTTCACAGAAGAGTCGACGCTCGGATCGAAGCTCGAGCCATAAACCGCCCTCGTCTCTCGGTTGGGTCTCGGAGCTCGGATAGAAGCGCAAGCTAATTCCCCTTCTCTTTTTCACAGAAGGGTCGACGCTCGGATCGAAGCTCGAGCCAGGCCACCTTCGTCTTTCTCAGTTGGAGCTCGGAGCTCGGATAGAAGCGCGAGCCAATTCGCATTCTCTTTTTACAGAAGGATCGACGCTCGGATCGAAGCTCGAGCCATAAACCGCCCTCGTCTCTCGGTGGGGGCTCGGAGCTCGGATAGAAGCGCGAGCCAATTCCCCTTCTCTTTTTAACAGAAAGGTCGACGCTCGGATCGAAGCTCGAGCCAGGCCACCTTCGTCTTTCTCCGTGGGAGCTCGGAGCTCGGTTAGCAGTGCGAGCCAGTTCCCCTTCTATTTTTTTACAGAAGGGTCGACGCTCGGATCCAAGCTCGAGCCAGGCCACCATCGTCTTTCTCAGTGGGGGCTCGGAGCTCGGATAGCAGTGCGAGCCAATTCCCCTTCTATTTTTCACAGAAGCATCGACGCTCGGATCGAAGCTCGAGCCATAAACCGCCCTCGTCTCTCGGTTGGGTCTCGGAGCTCGGATAGAAGCGCGAGCCAATTCCCCTTCTCTTTTTCACAGAAGGGTCGACGCTCAGATCGAAGCTCGAGCCATAACACCGTCATCTTTCTCGGTGGGGGCTCGGAGCTCGGATAGCAGCGCTAGCCAATTCTCCTTCTGTTTTTCACAGAAGGGTCGACGCTCGGATCGAAGCTCGAGCCATAAACCGCCCTCGTCTCTCGGTTGGGTCTCGAAGCTCGGATAGAAGCGCAAGCCAATTTCCCTTCTCTTTTTTACAGAAGGGTCGATGCTCGGATCGAAGCTCGAGCCATACCACCGTCGTCTTTCTCGGTGGGGGCTCGGAGCTCGGATAGCAGCACGAGCCAATTCCCCTTCTCTTTTGACAGAAGGGTCGACGCTCGGATCGAAGCTCGAGCCATACCACCTTCGTCTTTCTCGGTGGGGGCTCGGAGCTCGGATAACAGCACGAGCCAACTCCCCTTCTATTTGCAGGGGCCTACGCTCGGAGCTCGGATGGCATCACGAGCCCCAACTGCATTCCCTTGTTCGAAAGGGGCTCGGCGCTCGGACAGTTCCCCGAGCCCCAAATGCCCTCAGGTGTTGGGAGGGGCTCGGAGCTTGGACGGGATCACGAGCCCCATCAGCCCTCCCTATACCACGAAGGGCTCGAAGCTCGGATGGAATCACGAGCCCCTCTAAGCCCTCCTCTGGCCCAAGAAGCTCGTCCGCCGACCCATATCGCTCGACGAACCGAGCTCCAAAAGAAAACCTCGCCTCCTCTGCGCTCTTCCAACTAGCGAAGAGGTCAGCTATCGACCCCCTGAGCTCGGCTGCCGACCCTCGGCCCTCAGAACAGAACGGGCCCCCAAGGAGATCTCGGCGTCCCCTCGCTCTTCCAACTAGCGAGTGGACCCTCCGACCCTGGGGAGCTCGTCCACCCAGCCCTAGGGCTCGTCTGCCGACCCTCGGAAGCTCGCCCACTAAGTCTCGTCCGCCGACCCTTGGAGCTCGTCCACCGAGCCACAGGGCTCATCTGCCAACCCAAAACTCCACCAACCATCGCTTGGGCTCTCCTCTCTCCCAAACTTGACCTCCCGCGCGAAATCCAACGGAGGGTCCCTTCCTCCTACCCCCTGGCCTCTTCGGGAAACAGCTGATCCTACTTCTTACCCCAACATCTGCTCTTCCCCCAGAGGCAAAGAGTCACTCCTACACGGCTGGATCACCCAGCCCTACAGGAGCGTGGGGCTTGTGATATGGGTCAGGAATAATGTGACCCATTTTGGGCCACAGGATCCCCTCAGGATACGCGCTCTTTCTGATCTTTCAGATCTGCCACATCAGCACCGGAAAACCGCCCGGAGCTCTGCCACGTCAGCCCGGAAACCTCTCCGGCGTCTGCCACGTCAGCCCTATACCGCCCGGCTTTCCACCGCTTCAGCAACTCGGGTAACCGGGTCCGGCCCAGCCCCAAACGGGTCTGGACCCGATTGGCTTCCCCTATAAATACCAGACCCTCCCCCCTGTCTACAGGTGATCAATCTTTCTTCCACAAAACCCTAGTTACTGCTACTCTCTCTCAGAAACTAACTAGATCGTTGGAAAGTCTGCCACCGGGACAAACCCCGGTGTTCCTAGACCGTCTGCAGGTACACCAGACCTCGGATCCGAGCCCCCTGATCCGAGCCGAGCATCCAGCCTCGCCTCACTCCAGCCTGTCACCGGTACCGCTCGGCCAGCCGAGGGTCGTCTGATCAGTAGCTTCCTCCTTCAAATACAAATCGAGTAAGAACTCACACCTGGTGCATCCACACGTCTCCCAGAAACAAACCGCATCAGGCAGAGATCAGCCTCCTTGACTTCGGCGTTATCTTTTACGGTTATTTTGCATATTATATATATATATATATATACTTCAGTTGATTACTAATTAACAAAAAATGACTTTCGGTCGAATTTCAATGATTTAAACTAATGTTAACTAAATCTTCTTAGTTTTCCTTTAGCTAAACACTAAAACTGTTCGCTGATTGGACAAGTCTTCCAAAGAAAGAAAAAACTATTTATGTAAACAATTTCCCTCGGATTATTCAGATATTTTTAAATTTATATCATGCAAGTAACACCTAGTTTATTTGCCAATAGAGTAGCCACTACGTTTCCATCACTGTAATTTCAGATGTTTGTAGTTTCCAATAGAGTAACTCAAAGGTTATTCATGCATCAGATAGGACCTACAGGGAGCATCAGATAATAGTAACCAAGTGGTTCTTGTTCAGAATCTACAAACATCATGTCCAATCCAATGCCTAAGATATGTGACAAAACTACAAGACTCCAAAATCCCCAGTAAGGAATAAGCGTCCAATCTTTGCAATGGAGAAAATAATTTATAAAGTACTCCTTCTTATATTGGAGGAGTTTACAATATATATAGAAGAATATAGAGAAAACCTAGGTCTAATCTTGATCCTCAGTCGTCCGATATAACCTGAAAAAGAAGTAACTGAATAGGAGCCGCACGATCTAACTTGGAGTTGAAGATGGGGCTGAAACGACCTAACAAATCGGGGCCCAAAACAGATTCAGCACCGTGGTCGGTCGACCGTCCAACAAGACTGGTCGACTGTACCTCTCTCGGACAATCCATGTACAACGAACGGTCGGGGGGCGGGGTCGGGGGTGCGGTTGACTGTCACCAAGACCGTTCGACCGCAACTAGCTTGCACCCTACTGTTGCTGTTTCTCCTTCTACTGACTTCGACGCTTCGACCTCCGTGCTTCATATTACCTTCTTTTAATCTGAACAACGAGTATACAAAACACAATCCTAATAGTTACATTATAGAATATTTTATATGGTAAATGACATGTAGAATATATAATATCTTGAGTAACAAAAGAAATATGTTTATTGAGTGTCTGAAATGAATATCCGAGATGATCACACGAAACACCCTTTGCCAAGACAAGTCCACAATCCGGGATTTAAAACCTTGCCGAACATACATTATATATCACAAGTAGAACCTATCTAATGCAAACATATGGATTACCACCGAAATTTACAGTGTAATAAGTGATATCACATGCAATATTATACATACATGAAACATATTTAAAATATCAAAGATTCAACATACTAATTATATAACAAGTAAAGCATACATATGTGAAAACAATGATAATGTTTTGTTTGACACACAATTATTCACATTAAATAAACCAAAAAAACAAAAATGCCTACTTTTCTAACTCCCGCAACCCTGCCAAAAGAAGTTATAATTCGTTGAATTAAATTAGTGTATATGTTATTTTGAAGTGGGGGTTTTCTTAAAATAAATACTATAGTAAACTATTGTTAAAATATTGGCCAGTGTATCCCATATATAGGTCGATATTGAGTTATGCCCCATGTATCAACGATATTTGCTCAAAAATAGGAAAATAATATTAAAACTACAAATAGGTAATGCCCAATACCCAAAATCAATATAATGGCATTGTCGGCCAATATTCAAAACAAATTTATTACCCATAAATATCAATGGATGTCTTTATATTGTCACGTCTATTACCCTTTTTCATTAAATTAAAGCCAAAGCAGGAATTTCAAAATTTTCACATTGACTGTCCCAATTGTATTAATATAAAGATGAACACACCAATTTTATTCCTCACGCTTGCTAATAGCCTTAACTTTCTTGATAGAATAAACAGCCAAAAAATACAAAACAAAGTACGGGTTAGAACTAGCTATGAGAACCCCCTAGAAAATAGCACTGGGTCGACAGACATCCCTGAGGATGTAGCTGGCCCCACACCTACACCAACGATCACCGCTGACACAGTCCCCCAATGAATACACTATTCTGGAAAGTTAGGGAGCTGGGGGATAGGGGGAAGAGAGATATGGTAAGGGACTTCATAAGCAACTCCAAGGCAGAAGTAGTTGGGCTGCAGGAGACCAAACTTCAGCACGGGCTCAAACTCAAAAGAGTCGGGGGTAACAGAATCAAGGAATGGGTGCTTAGGCCGTCAGTTGGAGTCTCGGGAGGGATCGCTATAGGGTTCAATTCGGATATCCTCACTTGCATAGAGGTGTACAGTGGAACGTTCTCCCTGACTACCCGACTGAAGAGACGGTCCGATGATTGGGTGCAGACGGTGACTGTAGTGTACAGGCCTAATGTGGCTACAAGCCGAGGTGCCTTTTGGTAAGAACTTATCGATACTAGGCAACGTTGGTCGGGAGCCTGGATTGTTGGGGGAGATTTCAACATCACTAGATTTGCTTTCGAGCACAAGGAAAGAGGCTCCAGCGACAGACACAGAGAGGAGTTCAATAGAGTGATAACGGAACTAGAGCTGATCGACATCCCAATCAATGACAGACTTTTCACGTGGTCTAATATGCAAGAGGCTCCGGTTATGGTCAAGTTGGACAGGATATTAGTATCGATGGAATGGGAGGCTAACTTTCCGTTAGCTACAGCTAGATCAGTTCCTAGACCCACATCAGATCATACCTTGATCCTTCTCGATGTGGGGGTACGCAGAGCGCAGAGGCCACGGAAATTCAGATTTGAGAAGGCCTGGCTGGAATTCAAGGATTTCATCACATGGTAATGGAAAATTGGGTGCTTCCAACTGCTGGTAGGGATGCTGCATCCCGATGGTGTAAAAAAATCTGCAAATTGAGAAGGAGGCTACGTAGATGGAATCGATCTAGGTTCTCGACCATCTGGCATGCAAAAGATTCCTTTCTGGAAGGAATCGATGAGCTTGAAAGGGTGGAAGAGACGAGAATCCTATCACAGGTAGAAAGAAGCAAGCTACTAGAGCTCCGGGAAAATGTAGCCAATCTGTATAAATTGGAAGAGATCAAGTGGCAACAAAGATCAAGGATCTCGTGGCTCAAAGAGGGAGACGCGAATACGGCCTACTTCCATCGTGTGGCAAGCGCAAGACGTAGATCCAATTTCATCCTCTCAATCTAGACGGATGCGGGAACATTGCAAGACGAAAATGCGATCTCCACTGCCTTTCAAAACTACTATAAGGGCATCTTTGGAAGGAAGAATGATTTCAGGGTCCCACTGAGGGAAGATTACTGGCAGGAATACCAGAAAGATTCATCGCAATTGCTGGCCTCTTTGGAGGCACCTTTCTTAGAACTGGAGGTGAAAAAGGCCATCCACCAGATGGGAGCTGACAAGTCGCCCAGACCAGATGGCTTCCCAATGATGTTCTTCCAAGTGTTCTGGGAAGAAATTAAAGGGGACATTATGACACTGATGGAGGAATTTTTTCATAACAATCTTAGATTGGGCATGTTCAATTTTGCGGAAGTGGTCCTCATACCCAAACAGGAGGAATCTAAGCGCGTGGGGAATTTTAGACCAATTAGCCTCATAAATTGCTCGGCAAAGATCATCACAAAGGTCCTGGCCATCCGCCTGGGGAGTATAATGGATAGTATAATTAGCAAAACCCAGACAGGCTTCATCAAGGGCAGATGTATTCTAGATTGTGTGGCTACTGCTGAGCAAATTATCCACCACTGCCATAAGAGCAACTCTAAGAACTTCCTCCTAAAGCTGGACTTTGAGAAGGCATACGACTCTGTCGACTGGGAATATTTACTGGAAGCTTTTAGAGGGAGAGGATTCGGGAAGAAATGGATTAGATGGATCAAACAGTGCTTACTTACTAGTAAAACGGCAATATCGGTGAATGGGAGGCCAGGAACGCCTTTTCCTTGCAAGAAAGGACTCCGGCAAGGGGACCCGTTATCCCCACTTCTATTCACTATTGTAGCAGATGTGCTAAGGGGCATGCTAGAAAATTGCCGGAAAAAGGGATGGAACATGCCCGTGGCCAGCAACAACTCCAATCAAGGGTGCACGATTCTCCAGTATGCTGATGACACCCTCCTATTTGGAAATGGGACCAGATCAGAATCAGTCTGCTTTAAAGGAGCCCTCTACTGTTTTTGAAGCCTGGTCATGTCTCAGGATAAATTTCCACAGGAGTGCATTGATTCCCATTACTCTTTCTGATGAAGAAGCTCGGGAACATGCCACTATTCTAAACTGTGTGACGAATGAGTTCCCAATCAAGTACTTAGGGCTCCCACTCAAACCTGGGAAACTCACTAAGTCGGACTGGCTGCCGATTATAGATAGGGTGGAGGACAGATTGTCTGGCTGGAAAGGAAAATCACTGTCAGTAGGAGGAAGAGTGGTACTCATTAACTCAGTTTTGTCTAATCTGCCCATTTACTACATGTCTTTTTTTGAACTTCCAAAGTGGGTTATCCAAAGGATTGACCGAGTCCGAAGAAGATTTCTTTGGAGAGGGGCAGACTCCAATAGGAGAGGTTACCACTTGATCAAATGGAGCATTGCTTGTATGAAGAAGAAGCATGGAGGGCTAGGCATCATAGACCTTAGAGACATGAACCTTGCTCTTTTGGGGAAATGGTGGTGGAAGGTCTTTCACCACGGTGGAGAAGGATGGCAGGAATTCATTCAGCCTTACCTTCGGGGAAAAGGTACGAGAAATCTAGTCTTTCGAGTGGGGGCTAAGGTCTCGCGATTCTGGAAAGGAATTACCAAAGCAAGCAGACCGTTCAACTCAGTAGTTACGTCGACTATCGGTAATGGACGGTCCACCAGATTTTGGTGGGATAAGTGGTGTGGGGTTCATACACTGAAGGAAACCTTCTCAGAGCTGTTTGCCAAATCAAATCGGCCCAATATCTCTGTGGCAGAGACTTGAAAGAGGGGAAATTGGAGGTCGCCGTTCCGAGGAAATCTCACCCCAGGATTACGCCAGCAACTGCTTAAATTGCAAACACACATCACACGGACCGGGACGATGTGCACCCAAGGCCCGGACCATATGCGATGGGGACTCGAGACCAAGGGTGCGTCCACGGTCAGATCCCTATACCATCGAATTCACTTCTGGTGATGCCGACCCAGCTGGGCACAGGTGCTATGGAAAGCGAAAACACCACTAAAAGTCAGAGTATTCCTCTGGCTAGTGCTCAATAATGCAATCCTTACAAGAGAAAACCTGGCCAAAAGAAAACCACAGATTGCGACCGACTGTGGATTCTCCAACATTCATACAGAGACTTTGAATCACCTGTTTATTCACTGCCCAAGGAGTAAGGCGACCATGGTAGAGGTCTTAAGAGCCCTAGGAACAAGTGACTAGCCCGGCGAATATGAGGATTTGTGGATTGGCCCCAGATTCGCATCGATTCGCAACGAAATGAAGGAGGCGTGGTACATTGCCATTGCGGCAACTACATGGGTGTTATGGCTAGACAGAAACAACTTTTATTTTCGTGCTTCATGTAACAGTATTTCTGGTAACCTTACTCATATCATGCATCTTATTTTTTTTGGGCTACAGCTACCGCCACAGGAGCGAGAGGGAGAATTGCCAGAGTCTTCCAGGTGGAGGATTTTGATGATGAGGAGGTAGAGTTTGGGCCGACACTGGACTGAGAGATCGCCGCCTTCCATACTCTTCAGTGTCTACAGACTCTTCTAGTTTGTATTTGGCCTATTGTACTTTTTGTCGTGTGAGACATGGAGGATTAGACCCACTCCCCAGGGTTTTGTTGGAGGTTTATGTTTTATTTCATGCACCGTACTTTTTCCGGCACTGTATTTTTGTATTTCTCCCGGTCCACCGGGGTTATTTTATTAATTTCTGATTAATGAAACAGAGTGGCTTTATTCCACCTTTTACTTAAAAAAAAAAAAGAAAGTGTACATCAACCACTACAAAACAGAACAGAGACTATGAGCCGCACAAGATATGGCAGCTCTACAAAGAAGTCTCAAAACACATTTGGAACAACTACTACTCATAAACAGTGACAATTGCCACCATAACATCCTTTTTAATTTTTTCGCACACCTAAGGTTCTAAGGAAAATCTGGGGATGCATCAAGTTCCCCATTGACGGACACCAACCAAAATGAAAATTTTGAAACTTTCTTTCAAAACCCATTACAGAACCAATCGAATTTATATATAAAAAAAAAGATACCGTTTTCACATAAACAAGCTTAATTCAACTTCGACAGTAGCATTTGCAAGGAATTGAAAGAAAAGAAAGAAAACCCTAAAATTATTTCTAGGGTTTGGGAAAGATAGGTAAAGCGGAAAGCTTGGCCGTCTGTACTCGGAGGTCGGCAGGGGCAAATCTGAGTTTTAGGAGGCCCTAAGTAAGTTATCAAATGGGGCATTTTGCAAGTTGACAAAATAAAAATGACAATTATTTAAATGCAAACAAACTTGAAGCATTGAAGAACAAAATATTTAAATAAATAAAAAATTATATATATGCTTTCAAAAAAAATTTAATTGCTAACGTATGTTTTTTATATGAAATGTCTCGTGCCAAAAAGAAACTCGGACAAACTCTAACAGCAAAAACAAAATATGTCATCTAAAAAAGGTAATATATGATATATTAGAGAACACGATCAGAATGAAATGATGATGAATACATGTATATGAGAATACTAGTTGGAAGCTTAAAATATAGAATAACCATATGCACTTAAAAATTTGGCTAGAAATTTATCATATACAGGTAAATATGATATACCATAGAATATTAAAAAAATATCATAGAGTGGCATACATGGCCTAAGTGAAAAATAATATTAAATTCATAAAATCATAAAATGACATGTATGGTTATGTGAAAAATAATTAGTTTTAAAAATAAAAATGATTGAAAAATTAAATGGCCCATGCAAGTTTTGAACCTGCAACTGTCGCATTATTAGCACTGTTAGGATTTTGTTCTATCCTATTTCCAAGATCACAATGATCTAATATCTAATCTAATCTCAAATAAAATAATAAGAACAGAAATCATTCACTATATATTCAGGATTTAGAGGTCATGTTTATATTGCCTTTAACGATAACATTGTTTTGTGGTTATTTACAAGTGTAATCATTCATCGTTCCATCAATTCGTACTAAACGAACTAGCACAACAAGTTTGAGTCGACCCTCTCACTTGTTGTGCTACAGTTTGCCAAATAGAATGCTCATTTCTATTATAGACTGTGAATATGTTCTTTGTGCATAGACTTAATTACTATGTAGCATGGATCTTGTTGATGCACAATATCAATATTTGTGAATAAACCAAAAATTGCTCTAATAATAAAATGACAAATAAATAAATTTATTTCTGTCTAATCATACAATCCTATAACTCCCACTTGCACTCATAGTTTAAAAATAAACTTTGAGGGCATACTAACAATCACTCAAAAAATAGCAATCTGATCCCTCTTAAGACCCATGCTGCCCAGATGAGACTCAAAACTCTTTTGCGGCAATGTCTTTTTAACATGATCTACGATGTTATTAGCTGTTGGTATCTTAGTTATAGCGATTTCTCTAGTGTTGACAAAATCTCTGATGATGTGATACTTTTGCTTAATGTATTTTGCCTTCTTATGGTTTCTTGGTTCCTTGGATTGTGCAATTGCACCAGTGTTGTCACAATATAAAATTATAGGTGACAATGCCAATGGTTCAACTCAAAGATCTGAAAGAAACTATCTGAGCCATATTGCTTCTTTAGCTGCTTCAGACACAACCACATACTCAGCTTCCATGGTGGAATCAGTAATACAAGATTGCTTCACACTCCTCCAACTGATGGCCCCTCCACCCAAGGTGAAAACATATCCAGAAGTAGACTTACTAGCATTTTTGTCTGATTGGAAATCAGAATCGGTGTAACCTCTTGGTGACAATTCGGAACTGCTGTATACTAACACATAATCTTTTGTAGCATTGGGATACTTCAATATGTGTTTAACATCTAACCAATGTTGGATGCCAGGATCTAAATGATACCTGCTGACCATGCCAACTGCGTAACAGATGTCTGGTCGTGTACAAAGCATAGCATACATGAGACTTCCTATTGCTGATGCATAAGGATTTGATCTCATTTTCTCTCTTTCCTTAGCTGTTTTTGGACAGTGTTCCTTGGAAAAAGGTATTCCATGTCTAAAAGGTAAAAGACCTTTATTGGAATTTTGCATGCCAAAATGAACCAGTATATCTTATCTATATACGCAGCTTGGGAAAGTCTAATTTTTCTTTTCTGGCGATCTCAAAAGAGCTTAATGCCAAGAATATAACTGGCTTCTCCCTAGTCCTTCATATCAAACTATTTTGACAACCAAATCTTGATCTTTGTCATGATTAGCAAATGTCATCAACATAAAGAATTAAAAATACCACTACTTTGCCCACAATCTTTTTGTACACATAAAGTTCATCTTCGTTTTGATCGAAACCATAGGATTTTATCTTTTGATCAAAGCACATGTTCCAACTCCTAGATTCTTGTTTTAGTCCATAAATGGATCTATCCAACCTACATACTTTATCCTCTTGGCCCTTAACTATGAAACCATCTGGTTGAGACATGTAAATCTCTTCTTCAAGACATCCATTCAAGAATGCTATCTTGACATCCATTTGCCAAATTTCATAATCAAAATGAGCTGCAATGGATAAGAGAGTTTGAATAGATTTCAACATAGCCACTGCGAAAAGATTTCTTCATAATCAATGCCTTCCTTTTGTTTAAAAATTAAAATCCTTTGCCACTAATCGTGCTTTGAAGGTTTCAACCTTCCCATCTACTCCTCTTTTTCTCTTGTATACCCACTTGCATCCAATAGGTTTAATATTTGCAGATGGTTCTACAAGATTCCAGACTTTGTTAGAGTACATAGACTCCATTTCTGATTTTATGACCTTTTGCCAGGATTGTGAGTCACATCTTTAAGTGCCTCTTTGTAGTGTCTGGGATCTGAGTCATGCTCATCAGGGATGGGCCCGGAGGCCTCCCTCAAAAGCATGTATATGCCAGGTAGTCTGGTTTCTCTCCCACTACGACGAATTACCGGTACAATATTATAATTTTCTGTGGTAACTAAAGTAGTATCAGGTAAATTTGCATCTATACTATCAGGACTTGGTGTCGGATTATCTGACAACTCATGCAAAATCAAGTCACTTCGTGAAATATGTTTCATCACATAGTCTTCCTCTAGATAAACAGTATGTGTTGAAACAAATACTTTCTGTTCGCTAGGACTATAGAACATGCCTCCATGAGTTCCTTTTGGATACCCAATGAACAGAAAAGCTTCTGATCTTGTTTCCAGCTTATCTGGTTGTTGCTTCCACACATATGCAGTACAACCCCATATATGCAAATGTTGTATACTTGATTGTCTCCCACTCCATAATTGAGTAGGTGTGCTATCAACAGCTTTAGATGGAACCAAGTTCAAAAAAAAAACTGCTGTAAGTAGGGCATATCCCCAAAAGGATATATGTAATGTAGCATAACTCATCATAGATCTAACCATATCAAGTAAAGTCCTATTCCTCCTTTCAGCCACACCATTCTGTTGGGGACAATTAGGTGCAGATAACTGTGCTACAATCCCACACTGCGTAAGATAATTCTGAAACTCACTAGAGAGGTACTCTCCTCCTCGATCCGATCGAAGAATCTTCAAGTGTTTACCTAGTTGCTTTTTACTTTCTGTCTTAAACTTCTTGAATTTTTCAAAAGTTTCAGACTTGTGACGCATTATGTATACATAGCCATATCTTAAGTAATCATCTGTGAAAGTCACAAATTACTCATAGCCTCCCCTTGCACTAGTGCTCATAGGTCCGCATACATCTGTGTGTACCAATTTTAAAGGTTCTTTGGCTCTATTTCCTTTTACAGAATACGATCTTCTAATCATTTTCCCTTGCAAATAAGATTCACTGGCATAGGCTCCTCTGCCTAGGGATCCAAAGATCCACTTTTCACCAATTTGTCAATCCTATCAGGGTTGATATGCCCTAGATGTAAGTGCCAAAAGCCTTAGAATTAATAGAGGGTGTTTTTCTTTTGTTTGATATAGTACTAGATAAGACATTAGTTTCATTAATAGGCAGTTTGAAAGAAATAGTGCGAAGCAAATGTAATTAATCTTTTATTATACAAGAACAAATAAACTTGCCATTCTTACGAACTATGCCTTTGTCCTCAAATAAAGTAGAATATCCATGTTTCCATAAGGATTTAACTAAAATTAAATTTCTCCTCATATCTAGAACTTAAAGAACATTATTCAAAACTAAAGATCTCCCATCACTAAACTGCAAATCAACTGATCCTACTACTACTGCTTTAACTCGATGTTCCGATCCTAGATAAATGTCAACTTCGCCATCACTTAGTTCCCTTGTTGTCTTGAACCCCTGCATGGAATTACAAACATGGTGAGTAGCTCCTAAGTCAAAACACCAAGTGTCTATAGACTTCTCTACAAAACATGTTTCAACAACTAGTGATTCAGGCATACCTGAGTTGGCATTTTTCTTTACCAGATACTTCGTGCAATTCCCTTTCCAATGCCCTTTAATACCACAGTGGAAACATTTTCCCTTTAGTTTATTCTCCTGATTCACAAGCTTTGTTGGTTTCCCAAAACCAGATTTACCTTTAAAATTTTTGCCTTGCTTCTTCTTTCTTATCTTACCTTTCGGTTTGATAGAAGAAGTTTCACCAATGAAAACACTACGTTTTGGCTTAACAATACCTTCAGCCGCAATCAACTCATTCATCAGTTTGGAATGGGACAGATTCATTTTTCTCATATTGTAATTAAGTGTGAACTGGTTGAATGAGTGTGGTAGCGTCTGAAGGATCATGTCAAATTGATTTTATTATCGATTACTGCACCAAAAATCTGAAGTTCATTAAGGAACCCCATCATTTTCAAGACATGCTCATTAACAGGAGTACCCTCAGCCATCTCAGCATTCATTATTGCTTTCATCGCAACTTGCCTTGCGACTCGCGATTGACTGGAAAACATCTCTTTTAAGCTTGTTATCATATCTAAAGCATCGGCATTTCATTGTGTTGGTGTTGAAGCACATTTGACATGGACACCAAAATGTAACATTTAGCCATGTCATCAGCCTTAACTCATGCTTCATGATAATCAAAATCTTCTTGGAAAGTTTCATCCGTGGGCTCCTCAGGTTTCTTTTCTAGAGGTAAAAATTTGTAATTCTGAGAGCTAAGGACAATGTCAAGATTGCGTTTCTAGTTAACATAATTATGTCCTTCTAAATTATTGTCTTTAAGAATCATAAAGAGTGGGTTCATGCCGGAAGACATCTGAAATAGTTTAAAATAATATAAGAACTAGAGCAAAACGGTTTAAACAATACTTTTCAAATTCTCATCATAATCAATATAGGTTTCTTCAAACCATAAACTTATAGAGAAAAACTAGATGACTAGTCCTATGGTTACAAATTTTCGTTGGGAAAATTTGCTCCCACCAACTAGCGGGAAACCCATTAATTATCTTAGACATGATATTTCAAATTAACATCCGATTTTTTTGGCCTCCAATACTTAACGATAAACATCCGTTAGGAAGTTTACCATTATTTATTTGTCGAGTGTGCACCATTATCAAGAATCTAAAGTTGATTGCATGAATTAAGTCCTCAATGGGAGAATTCCTTTTCATGCTACCAATTCATATTCTAACTTAAAGAAATTCACACTTATAGTCTATGTTAAGTACCCTCCATTAGGGAGCTTCATAAAGGAAGATGAGATACTGTTTCAATACTATTGTGAATAGATAATGGAAGGTCGTGAGTTTCATTAAGAACCCTCTCCCACTCGATATTTTTATATGAGGAAATTAAAGGACATATCCGTTTTAGCTCAATTAACATTCAATGCAATTTAAAACAGGAATAGCAACAAAAATAAATGCATTCATCTCCCAACCAAACACATTGCCAGAACAATATTTAGATGTATCCCTACAATAGAGAACCTATAGATCTAGTATTCATGTCATCCTTTTTGCTTTGTCTTTGCTTCATCGATATTTACAAAATTTAAACTACCTCAATATAAAGAGGCTTACATTAAATTACAATAAAATTATCTCAACATAAGGAGGTTTACATCAATGAATAACAAAACTATCTCAACATAAGGAGGTTTACAGCAATGAACAACAAAATAAAAATAACAAGTTCTGGCCATGGGGGGATTCTCACAAACATACACATACATCCACAGGTGGTATAATAATGCAAGGCAACGAATTTTTTTTTGTACAATCCTATAATTATAACTGCTTCTACCCAATATCATCTAAGATCTCAAATATCAAGTTAATACCAATAAGTAAAAAAGAATCTAAAAATCATGAATAATTATTAGATCTAAACTTATATTTAAAAAAATGAGATTAAAATTATTGGTATAGTTATTAATTAAAAAAAAATTGAAAACAATTCAGTTAAAAAAATAAAATAAAAAAATATGATCCATCAAGACATCATTCATTATGGTTCGTGAGCCGCAATTGCTCTAACATAAACATGATCTCAACCGGTGATTTCTTGACATGCAAGGCAACTAATTTATTACAAATTAATTTTTGTCTTTTTAGCAGATCTTGGGTAATATGCTTTGTATCCTGTTTATTTTGGATGGGTCTGGAGCACTGCCGCTGGAACCCCCCCCCCCCCCCCCTCTCAGCCCATCTCAAATTTAAAAAAAAAAAAACTAATAAGAATCAATTAGATGATTGATTAAAATTAGATTAAAGTGGCTCTGATACCACTGTTAGGGTTTTTTCTATCCTATTTCCAATATCACAATGATCTAACATCTAATCTAATCTCAAATAAAATAATAAGAACAGAAATCAATAAATTTTACCTTCAAGCTTTGATTTCTTGTTTCTTTTTCCCTTAAATCCTAACTCTAGTTCTCCATCTCCTTTTCTTCTATATCCTGGTGGGAGACACAAGAGAGTCAACAAGGTTTAACCCTTGTTCTCATATTTATAGAGGAGATGAAAGCCTAGGGTTAGGAACTTTAGGAAATCCTAGTTGGGATAAAATTACAATACTGTCCACTATGTATTTATATTTTGCTCCCCAACTAAAATCTAAATTATTATTAGACCCCTGCCACAATATAGTTCTACAAGAAATTCCTCCTTTACCGATATTCACAAACGCACCCTTGGAATTCGTGATACCACCTCCATGGGTCAATTTGTAACTTAAACCTTGTTTTCACATTCAACCTTTTAGACAATCTGACAATGACTCTAAATTTATTTTTTTTATTTTTTTTATTTTTTTACAAAAAAATTGTATATAATAAAATATTTTTTTGGTAAAATATACCCATGGAATTTTACTGTCAAATTATAAACTTCGTTAAATGAATAAGGGAATATCTTTTCTTTTAGAGATAGGATTCCGTATTGCAAATACATGTTCCCATATTTCTAATAAGACACATCCAATGCATCGAGGTATTGGTCTAGAAGGCCTCACTTTTCATTTATCAAAATACGCGATATTAAAAAAACGAGTTCACTATATGCTCAGGATTTAGAGGTCATGTTTATATTGCCTTCAAAGATAACACTGTCTTGTAGATATTTACAAGTGTAATCATTTTTTATTCCATCAATTCGTACTAAACGAACTAGCACAACAAGTTCGAGTCGACCCTCTCACTTGTGCTACAGTCTGCCAAATAGAATGCCCAGTTCTATTATAAACTGTGAATATGTTCTTTGTGCATAGACTTAATTACTATGCAACATGGACCTTGTTGATGCACAATATCAATATTTGTGAATAAACCAAAAATTGCTCTAATAATAAAATGACAAATAAATAAATTTATTTATGTCTAATCATATAACTCTACAAGCACAACACTCTAACGAATTGAGCTAATAAGCCATATGTTAATACAATGTAATTATATCAGAAAATATTATATTTTACTTTTTAACATTGTAAATACTTAAAAAATATTGGGCCCTATAAAATTGGGGGCCCAAAGCAGTTGCTTGTGCTGCTTGGGCCTAGATCTGCCCCTGGAGGTCGGCCTATGTCGATGATCGCGAAAAAGAAAGAGTGAGAATGAAGAAGAAGATGAGTGAGGTTTGTGATTGTGAATCTAATATGAGAATTTCGGCTAATTTCTTCTTCTATTCCTCTTATGAATTTATAGTTCTTTTTTGGAATTTTTTCGTAATAGGCCACTTTTTGAAAATATTTGCAATTATGGGCCAGTTTTGAAACTATTAGCGCTCGTTTGCTACTTGTTGTCATGTCAGCAGCGGCTGCTATTCCCTTTAGCGGCCTCATCATTTTGAAAGTCGCTAATGGAAATAGCGGCCTATGTTTTAAAATATTTGAATTTTTTTTTGATGTCACTATTCCCACTAATGACCGAAGTATATATAAGGTCGCTAATGGGATTAGCGACCTCAAATGAATGTATTTAGACGCTTAGGGATTTCTTTAGAGCTTTTGCTCTCTTGGAATTTTTTTAAAAAAACCGAGGTTGCTAGTTCTAATAGCGACCTCAGTAGAAGACTAAATCTCCTTACTTTCTGTGAGATTTGCAAAATAATTTACCCAACTAAGGTCGCTATTGGGAATAGCGGTCTTAGTATATTTCGGTCGCTATTTCGCTATTGCGACCTCGTGGGAAACTCAATCTCCTTGTTCTTTGTAAAATTTGCAAAAAAAATCACACAACTAAGGTCTTTATTTCGAATAGAGACCTTAGTACAACTAAAGCCTCTATTCCGAATAGCGACCTCAGTATCAAAAATAAATTGATTGTTATTCTTTCAGAGAACGAAAGCTCTCTAGATTTTGCTAAGTGTTGGAATACAGTTCATTCAAGATCACTAATCCCATTAGCGACTTCATATATGCTTTGGTTGCTAATAGGAATAGCGACAATAAACAAAAATTTCTATTTTTTTAAAAAAAGAGGTCGCTTTTCCTGTTAGCGACATCTAAAAGAAACATGTCGCTAATGAGAATAGCGGCCGCTGCTGACGTTGTACCAAGTAGCCCACGAGCGCTAATAGTTTCGAAATTAGCCCATAATCGCAACTATTTTCAAAAAGTGGCCTATTACGGCAAAAAATTCTCTTTTTTGTATCGATTCAAATTCTAATCTAAGACCCACCGTTTCCCCGATTGTTTTGTTGTAATGGGCCACTTTTTGAAAATATTTGCGATTATGGGACATTTTCGAAACTATTAGCGCTCGTGGGCAAGTTTGTGTCACGTCAGCAACGACCGCTATTCTCATTAGAGGCTTGTTCTTTTTAGAGGTGGCTAATGGAAATAGCGCCCTCTTTTTTAAAAAAATTGAAATTTTTGATCACCGTCACAGTAGCGCCCCGAATTTTCAATAAACAAAATTAGAAATAAGTAGCACAATTTCCAGATTCAAATTCAATGTAATCATAAACACAGTATCAAATACAGGAAAATTTAAAACTTTTTATTACAATTGTTCTTTCTTACATTTGCACAGCGGAAAGATATAATACATTTATTACAACACAACGCAACACTTAAACTTTAATCATGTTAAATCTAAGCTTTCACTTTACTTGGGCAACTCACTTGCAAAACCTGCGAAATAAACTAAAGAGTGGGCATATAATATACTATACTAATAGTGATACTTCTAGATCTCACAATCACAAACTTGATGCATATAATATAGCAGTAATGAATAATGCATAGGAAAAATAAGTAGAATAGCAAGTGAAACATATATTAACAGAGTAATAACAGATGGAATGTGAAACAACGATGAATAAAACGTAAAATAACAAGTGAAGCTAGGCTAAGTGTCAAGTGTATGAGATGAAAACAGAAAACAAACATGCATAAAACAAATCAAGCAACACAAATGCACATGATGATTACTAATGCATGCTTATAGGATTCTATGCATTCCATACTACATAGGTTCGGTGCAAGCCCTTATTGTTCCCCACTTCATAGGGTTCAATCCCTCTCCATGCAATCCTATAATAGTGACAAAAGACAAGATTTAGACATTTTGCGAATATTCGCACCAGTCTTGGAATCCATCTACCCAACCATACAGAACCCTCATTGTGCAAACATCCCGTAAGCGTCGCTCTAGCTCGGAATATTGGAGATCCGTCCCCCTTCCGCCAGACTATTCATAATCCCGGAGTACATCCACCCAATCATTCATAGCCCCAGAAATAATTGAGACACGTCTCCTCTACATGACAAACAGTCCCAGAATACATCCTCCTGACTGTAACTATAGTTCCGAAATACATCCGTCTGACTATATAGAGAGCCCCCCACTCACGTTTGCTCAAGTTTCATCACAACTCCAACTAGTGCATGTCCTTAGATTCAAACATGAACAACTACTCCCTAGAACTAGCACACCCTACCAGACTTAAATCAACATCACTAAGACCACTAACCCATCTTGGCTAAACCCCACATTTAAATAATCACAACCTGCCGATATCTTGGGTCCTGCTCGGCCTCTAGAGAGCCCACACAACTAGAACATCACATCGGTCCACATTCTAGGGTTTTCTCAGTTAACCCTAACTCTTAGAATATTCACAACGATTCATTCATAACTCATTCCATCTTTTACTTATTACAATCTGTATTTAATTTTGTTTCGACAAACTGAATTTTATCCATCAATAAATCTCTGAAAATCACAGTCTCGGAATACATCATTGATTGCCACTATAACATCGGAATACATCCGCCCGACTATAAAGATCCTCCACAATCTAAAACATCACATTAATCTCAACTTAACACATCTTTATTTTCTTCACATTCAACTCATAAATCATTAATTTTAACCGACAAATAGATTACCAAAAAATCATCTTTCCTCAATTTAATGAACAAACTACTTTTATAATTGTTTGATATCATTTATAGCAATAAATCCAAAATCACAAAAAAAAACGTTTTCATTCCAACTTATAACATTTCTTTCCATATTTAAAACTCCAACATTAAATTCTGGAATTTTAATTCTTTTAAAAGTGAAACAATCCATAAAAAAAATCTGGAACTTTATCTCTTAAAATCTGAAATTATATGTATTCCCAAAAGTTGAAGTCTTAGGATCAATAATTTATAATATTAAATTTTATTAAATTAATTTTCCACCCAACACTTTTTTTTTAAAATTCTAAAAGCTTTAGAACTCCAAAAACTCAAAAGAAATAAAACAAGAGCTTTAAAACTAAAAAGAAAACTTAAAAAAAACCTAAACTCGGCCTCACCCAGCACACCCAATGCCCAACACAGCGCCCAAGACCACATGGGCTAGCCAGTAATCCCATGTGCCTCCACTGATTTAAAAAGGCATTAAACATTCATATATCAAATACTGTACAGACCCTAGGTACAGTACAAACCCGAAAACTATTTTAAAACCCTTTAACATATACCAATATTTATACCATATATATATCTCAAACCCTAAAATTTAGCATGGTTTTATATAGAAAAATTTATAATTAAAACAATGGAAATATTCTTCATAAAGATTAAATCTTTATCAACTAAAAATTGGCATTTGTATGTTCATGAAAAGCTCTAAGTCATAATATTAAAACCCAATATTTAATACACAATCCATCATCATACAACCATAAAAATTCTAGAATGTAACCCCCGTTCCCATAAATACATACTTTTTGAATAGTTTCCATATTTTCATTATTTATAAATTCATTTTGTTTTTAATTCGGTTTGGACCTTCTATTAAAATCTTTCCGAATCGAAATTATACTTACTTCGAATAATGGTATATTTTAACTTCAATTGCTATTTCTAATTGATCGACTATTTATATTATATATTATTTGAATTATTTTAATAAATCTGTTAAACTCAAATTCCATTTTGATATATATATATATATATATATATATATATATATATATATATATATATATATATATATATATATGTATGTATGTATGTATGTATGTATATATAATAATAATAATGATGATAATAACAATAATAGTAATAATACTAATAATAATAATAATAATAATAATATATATATATATATATACACACATATATATATACATATATATATATATATATATATATATATATATATATATATATATATATATATATATATATATATATATATATGTATATATATATATATATATATTATTATTATTATTATTATTATTATTATTATTATTATTATTACTTTTGATTGTAAATTAAAAACCCAACTTTTGTTAGTGTGAAAGCCCATAGATTTTAATCCATCTATTACTATTATTATAATTTTAATGTACAAACCGAGTATATTATGTATATATGATTGTTCTAAGTATTTGCAAAAAGTTGAATCTTAATCTAATTGTGTGTTTCAATTAACTTTACTTTCTATTTAAACCATGTAAAATATTGTTTTACAACCTATGAAAGATTTGTGCATTGTATAGTCTATTATTAATCCTATTTTTATTATCTATTTGTTCTATTTTTTCCTATTGGATTTAAACCCAAACCCTATAGCCCCTCTCCTTATTGGGTTCTAACTCGTTACCATTTATCCCAATACCCATAACCCTATATATAAATACCCTAATACACCCTAACCCCCTAGCTACTGTTGAACCCCCAGCCGTCACCCCTATTTCCCCCCTTGATTTTTAAAATTCTAACTTACCCAAAATCTCATTAAATCCTAACCAAATTTGTTCTCTCTTTCTCCCACGGTGTAGATTCCTAAACAAACTACTCTCTCTCTCTCTCCCCCCCCCCTCTCTCTCTCCCTGTGCACACCCGTCGCCGGCCTCCTACCTGCCGTCGCTCCCGACCATCGACCAACCTCCCTCGCGACAATCCCGACGTCCGATCGCCGCCCTGTGCCGCGCCACCCCGCCATCAGCGCCCTCGGCCTCATCCCACAACTTCTTCAACCTGCAGCCTCCACTTTCAGTCACCGTCCATCCCATCAACCTTCCCCCGTCGTCCCGCCGTCCGAGTGCGTCGCCGTCAACCTTCATCCCGCAAGCCCTCTTGTTCGTGAGTCGTTTGTGTTTGTGTTCGTGTGCTGGGATCCGTTCCGTTATTCTATTTTCGTTGAATTCTTCGCCTTCTTTGAGACAAGTAACTTGAATGTTGTTTTTTTTCTTCATACGAGTACAAAATACCGCAAGTAGTCTTGCTTTCATTGTATTTCATTCTCATGTCAATTCCTTGGTAGTCATGATCTTGTTCGCTTGATTTGTTTCCATCATTTCATGATCATGATTAATCACCACAATCTGTCACACACACACACTACACGAAAATAAATTAGATCTAGATAGATTCTTGATATATATATACTCTTTCGTGATCTATTGTATGTTGTGAATTTTTGTTACGCGATTGATGTAATAGATGTTCTCTATTGTTGTGGACTTGTTAATACCCATGCCATGTCGATTTGAATGTTCAGTATATCATGTTTTGCATTATAATCTAATTTGAATCTATCGTAGATGAGTTATATGATAAAATGCATGCAAGAAACTTTCCTTTTTGCTGCTGCCCTGATTTGGTACAACAATTTAGATCCTGTTAAAGTCAGTAAAATAAATTAATTTGTGAATGATGTTTCCATTGTTGATGAGTTTGAAAATATATGTGTCTTGCTAATTTGATACCCATTACACTTTGATTTGTATCACACATTAATTTAGATCCATAATAAATAAAAAATATGATACATTTCATGCAAAAGATATCTTTATTTGCTGCTGTCCTATTTTTGCCTGCTGTTTTCGACCCTGGTAATGTCAGAATTTTGACTTGAGTTCTAAATATGAAATATAGCCCCAGATGTCTAGTTTACAACCCTTTTGACGAAATCGAATTCCGAATTATATTTTTCGAGTTATGACTGTTTTAGTGCTGCTGGGTCTAGATTTCCAGATTCCTAATTTTGCTGCATCACCTTATTTTAAAATTTAATTTGAGTATGCTATCTGTATTATTATGACATGAAATTTAATATGCTGAGACTAGACATACTAGAGAATCTTTCCAAATTTTTCTGGAATTATTTATCAAGTTTTCATACCTGTTTTATGCATATGAACACAACTTTGAGAATTCTGGCTAAATATGAAATCTGTGTAGATTGCTATTTTGACACCAGTTGCTCCAACTTTCATGTATCTTGTTTATATGCGTTGTACTCGGCAGAGAGTCTAGTTTCTAGATTTTCTTAAGAATCTAGATTTGCATTCCTGTGACAATGGTAATCTCAGTTTTGGTGCAGCAACGTCATGCTATCCAGAACTGAAATTCTTGTTGTTCTTGATAATTATACCTTGTTTTGGCATTCGATTGTGTTTCCTACCCGACCTGAACTTGTTCCCTGTCCCTTGTCATGATACTTGTCCTATTTGTGCACTCACATGCATGTCTTGATATTAATAATAAATGATTAAGTCGGGGTTTACGGGAAAGATCTAGTAGTGGACAATATAGAAATTGTACTCGGAAGGGGGCCCGCGTTCACTGTTGTACCTTATTTCACCGACTGTTTACTGTTTTACCTGACTACATACTTCCTTATATGTAACGCCCCGAATCCCAAATACAACTGAATTCGAGAGTTCTACAGTATCTTTCCATTTCGTTTAGTACAATTTTACAAGGAAATTTGAACTTTTTACTTTACATCAGAGTTACAAGTAAAACATTACAATTTACACTGCACAGCGGAAGTAAAAATTACAACATTTAAATAAATGTACAACAATATTGAATAATCTTTAAGCATCCGTTCCTCTTTAATCTTTATCATGTCACTTACCTGCATATAAGACTGTGGGTACGTTAGTTTATTCAACCAACGAACATTATACACGGCCATCCTCTCTATGCCAGAAATAGTATAACTTATTTTCCATATTTAACAAACACAAACTTTTCACATATCAAACTAAAAGGACTACCCTATTGATGTCGTATTGTGATTGTGCACTTAGTCCTTAATGCAGTTATTTATATTATATGACACTAATGCGCACTTGTTCGGATTCTATGCATCCCATACTACATAGGTCCGAGGGCAAGCCTCTTAATCGTTCTTCATCTTTGTAGGGTTCAGTCCTTCGCCATGACTTAATCTACTACTGTAACTACGGTGAGTATCCTAGATGATCTATGAGTACAAGCACGTGTACAGAAAACCTGGAGGGGAACCCCACGCCATGTCTTGACTCGTCAAGCATGCATTCTGTGGCAATTCAGCCTCCTTCATGGCACACGATCCTCTTGCAGTCACCAAACATCCCACAAGCGTTGCTAAAGTCCGATCATTACTGAGTTGTGCCCACGCCATGTCTTGACTCATCAAGCATGCATTCTGTGGCTCACACACCCGCACCGTAAACTCTAAGTCTCATACTCGTGTTTTTCTCTCACTTTCATCACGTCTTCACTATGCACTAATCCTTAGTTTTTATTAGAATCATGAACAAAATCAAAGCTCTAGAGTTAGCCTCTCCACTAAACCGGACTTATTCATTTATTCAAACATGACCAACCTTGGTCTTTCATTTCAAATTTCATTTCATTTCTTTCCAAATGTCGGGGAAGACTTAGCTACTCTTTTGTTTCAATTCCAGTTCACAATTTTCAATTTGAGCATTTCCAACTCATAAATTCGTTTTCATAATCATAACAGATTTCTTTTTCAATAGCATGATCTCTAAATTGTTCAATAGTCCATAATCATACATGGAATTTTATACTTCATCAAATATCAATTTCACATTGAAATCACATCACTAAATGAATATTCACATTTCATATTTTTCACCCTATTCTCCAATGAGAATAATTCACATCCATCACACAATATAATTTCTTTCTTTGCTATATTAATTTTCTAATCCTTCATTTCAAGTTCTTTTTGCAAGATATAATTTCAAAAAAAAATATCAATGTGGAACCATAGTTCTATTTACACATTTGTTCTCAAATCATATTTTATTTTATGTAAATAATTCCCAAATTATTTTTCATAAGTCCCATATATTTTTAGAATAATAAACATATTTTTTCCATAATTTTTCAATCAACCAAACATTCAAAAAAAATATTTTTTCCAAACTTGCCAAAGCCGAGATTCGAACCCAGAACCACAGGGAAATCAACCGAAGGCACAACCACTAGGCCGAACGCTATTTGCATTAGGATGAGGGGCTGAGAGCATTAAATGTTCTCGGCCGCTAATATCCTTTATTTTAAAAATTCATGAAACAAAAGTGTGTTGCCCAGGGGATTCGAACCAGCGACCTCAGACCGAAAGCCCATTGTAGCGATTTAAGCCATCCCGACCACTTGAGCTACGCGCTCAGGTTGTCAATAATGCAAATCGAAATTTATTTAAACCAATTCTCTCTGTTATTAAAACGTTTCGATGTTCAACTAGTCCTCATTTCACTTTGCTTTTAAAAAAAATTACTGTAAAATTCCAGATTGATTCTTCCTTACATAATTTACATACCAGTATGAAAAAAATAATTTTTTTAACAATTAAAACATATTTTTTCATACAATTAATTCAGATTCTACATTATAACTACCACATTACTTCTTTCGACATTTCTTAACAATTAACATCTCAAATCTCTTTACTAGCAATTCTTCATATTAATTTCTGTCTTTAATCGTTTACCAAACATACAAATCTATATTTTAATTCATTCATTTCAATAAAACACAAAGATTCATTTAACGTATAAAGTAGCATTGTTAATCTACTAACTTTTGTGTACATAATTTGTGATGTAGATAATGAAACTTTCTTCAATAATTTATGGCTATAATCAATTCACACACAATTTTGCCTTTACTAATAGAACCACATACAATTGCACATCCATATATCAATCAATCAATAAGTCATTTTCCAATTAAATGTGTACTCTTATTAATCTTTTTCGTGCTTCATTCATTCAATTTAATCTAGCATGCATTCCTAATTAGAAACATGGAAAATTTACCCACCTTAAATGGAGAGAAATATACAACTAGCAACCTCCTAAACGAATGTCCTTGCAAATGAACGATCCTCCTCCTTGGACACGCGCGCACAAGCCAACCCGAGCACACCAAACCGAGAGCACTCCCTTTGATAGCCGGCCTCTCCTTCTTCTTGTTGATGCAAGCACAATCCCACACAATCTCTCAATCTTTTACTCACTAAATAAACTACTAGATAATGTATTTTAACTATAGGTTTGGAAGAATTAATTTGCACAAGAATACTAGCCAAAGGGGGGGGGGGGGTATTTATACTAAAAATCTAGGAAAATGGATGGCTAAGATTGAAGTAAGAGTTAGGAACAAATGGCTTAGATTTAAGGAGGAGTTACACTAACTACCCATGATCAAATAACCATCACCCCATGACTCCACTCAAAAATTTAATTTCCCTCCAAACTTCACAACCGGCCATGCTAGTGATGCTTTGCACATGTACGTGCAATGCACGTGCATGCAACTTGGTCACCAAAAAAATTTGTACATTACATTTTATATAAAAATAAACTTTAAATTGTATTCTACATTACAAGTTGTATTTAAAAATAAATTAACTCATGGGCTTTAGTTTATGGGCCAAAATAATAATTTTAAAATAAAATAAATGAATTAAATTTTGGGCTTTAAGAAAAAGGCTTTTTGTTTAATTGAAAGAAGGCTTTTATATAGAAGTAATTAAAAGCACATATTTAAATATCTATACTCATCATGATGAAAATAATTACAAAAATTATTGCACGTGCACACTACGTGCAAAATAAATAATTTTTCATGAAAAATCGAGGCATTACATTATAGGAGGCTCTACTCGGAAGGGGGCCCATGTTTCCCAACTGTTTACTGTTATACCATGTTTCACCGACTGTTTACTGTTTTACCTGACTACATACTTTCTTATAGGAGGGTATACTCGGAAAGGGGCCCGTGTTTCCCAACTGTTTACTGTTTACCTAAATACATACTTCCCGTTAGGAAGGTTTGCTCGGATTGTGCGAATTCAGAACATTGTTTACTGTTTACTGTCATCTGTTTACTGTTTACTTAATGCCTGAGTACACGGCCCTATAGGATCCACTACAAAATCTAAACGAAACTTGACTGCATATAGCAAACATGTGGTAAATAATTGGGACGCATGAAGTTCTACCTAGATAGGATTGAACGATAGACTTAAGAATAACATGTTTCACTGGCACACCCCTGTTTTCCTGATATTGTTACTTGTTACTGCTACTTGTTACCATCACTTGTAACTGTTATCCTTTACTGTTACCGCTACTGTTTCCTGTTACTGTTTACCTGCTACTGTTTCCTGTTACTTGTAGGCTCCATTTATCTACTGTTGATTTCCTGCATGCTTTTGTTTCCTGTTTATTACTTCATGTTCCTGTTACCCACTCTCTTGCTTGTATTACTTGCAGCACGTAACTTGCACTAACGGGCGTTTCTCGCTTGTTTCTCTATTTTTCTTCCACATGATAAAATGCAGGTTTTGGAGATCAACTACCTGCGGGAGTTTGTGAGTAAACATTTTAGGCTTCGCCTGGAAAATCTTAATTTAGTAATTTGTTCTTGAGTTTATTTAATTCTTGTTGCTACTTGAAACTTGTAACGGGCTTATTGTCCCGAAGTTTTACCTTTGTTTCAGATCTCATTTTATTTTAGGAATTTATATTTGTTTCAAATAATTTCTGTTGATTAATAATTGGTTCATGCATGCGTGGTTGAGTATATTTTGTTATATTTCCTGTTATGTTGTTCAGTCGATCCTACAGCTTATGAATGATGGAAATCATTCGCTGGGCTTTGTCACATACTCGTATTCCGTATTCCTTTTAGGAAGCGGGGCGTGACATAGAATCTACAACACGAAATTAATTCTAATTAAAACAGCGAATTCTTTTATAAAAATTGCAACTTTTTAACAAATCAAGCAATGAATTTGTGTGTAATCAATGGTCGATAAATTTTCATAACAAATACCCATCAACTATTATAAACTCCATGATCATACAAGTATTTAAAACGAGTTCTTTCATGCATCACCAATCTCTAACATCAATAATTAATTTATACATGGTAATCACATCTCAATTTGGGTTCTTATTCATGTAGAAATTATTTTGACTACTTTTTCATTAAGATTTATCCTCTAATAGATCTACATCAAGTTTTATAATCATGCATGATATATCACATTTAATCAATCATCATCATATTATACAAGCACATACCAAATCAAGAGATGAAAAGTACCACCCACCTCAAAGAAGATCAATGGAAAGTAGTAATAGTAAGAAGAAAAACCCTCTTCCTCCTTGCAAAAGTCCAAAGATCTAAGCCTCCAACTCCAAGAATTGATATAAAAAAAATATTTTGTGCACAAAGAAAATAGATGGCTGCTGCTGTTTTTAAAGGCCGGGCTGCAGATTTTTCTAGGGTTTTATGATGAATTTTACAAAAACATCCCTCAACAAATATATATATATATATATATATATATATATATATATATATATATATATATATATATATATATATATATATCCATTGAAAACGTACTGTAGCGTGGAAAACGTGAAAACAAACCTAGGCCGTTGACAACGGCCTAGGTTATAATGCATTATAACCTATGCCGTTGTTTCCAACAACGGCCTAGGTTGTTTTCACGGGTTTTCACAACATTTACGTTTTCAATGGAGCATTTCTCATATATATATATATATATATATATATATATATATATATATATATATATATATATATATATATATATATATGGCAAATGCTCCATTGAAAACGGGTCTAGTTTTTACGGGTTGGAAAACAACGATCTGAGCCGTTGGATCGCTCTTGATCGTGATCAACGGCTCAGATCTGAGCCACCCATCACCCGTTCTCATTAAGTGGCGGAGTGTTATTTTGAGAATTTCGTCCCAAATAACTCTTTGCCTCACAGATTCTAAAAAAATGAATATAACCTAGGCTGTTGTTAGGAACAACAGCCTATAATTTTATAGCCTAGGCCGTTGTTGGGAACAATGGCCTAGGTTATAAAAATTGAGAATAAGGCCGTTGTTCAAAACAACGGCCTATGATTCAATTTTTTTATAACGTAGGCTGTTGTTCCTAACAACGGCCTAGGTTATATTAATTTTTCAGAGCGAATCAGGTGAAGAGTTATTTGGGACGAAATTTCCAAAATAACCCTCCGCCACTTAAGTGATATTGGGTGATGGGCGGAGGCGATCTGAGTCGCTGATCACGATCAAGAGTGATCCAATGGCTCAGATCGCTGTTTTCCAACCCGTGAAAACAAACCTGTTTTCAATGGATAATTTTCCTATATATATATATATCCACCAAATCAAGTAGTTAATTAAACCAAATAAGGTAAGACTTTATCTCCCCTAATCACCATTGATTTGGCCGGTCCCCCCATGTGCAGTCAAGGGTCTTCAAATTTTGGATTTTGCCCCCAAAGTGGTAATTTTACAAAAAGGTCATTCACTTTAAAATATTTGCAAACATGTCATAAATTATTCATAAAAATTTGAAAAATTTAGAATTATTATCTAATAATAAAGATTAGATTTTTACAAATAAATTTTCTGACTTGTTGTTTCCCAGGAAAAAATATTTGCAATAAAGTCCCCAACAATCCCAAATTGGCATAATTATATATTTATTCAATTAATTCAATAAAATCAACCAAATATGGATATATTCCAATTTCTTAGAGCCCTATACTGATAGCCGGCCCTAAAATGCAGTCAACCAAATTTTTAAGTTCAAAACTCACCTCCAAATGACTTTTTACAAAAAGGCCCCTTTTCTTTCAAAAATTTACAAAAATATTTTTCTTTATTCAGATAAAACCCAAAATTTAGAATATCCTCAATTATAAATAGGATAATTTATTCAGCAATTCAAAAGTGAAAATTTGCAACTCAAAATATTTGCATGTATTTTGCACATGTAAAATGTCAATTTTTACAAAAATTCAAAATAATTAAATAAATTGATTTAAAAATTATTTATTTATTCAAAATATTGTATTAAAAATTATAGGGCATTATAGTTGCTATTTTCATTAGCGACCAAAGCATATATGAAGTCACTAATGGGATTAACGACCTTCAATGAACTGTATTACAACACTTAGCAAAATTCGGAGAGCTTTTGCTCTCTGAAAAAATAACAATCAATTTATTTTTAAACTGATGTCGCTATTCGAAATCGCGACCTTATTTGTACAAAGTTTGCTATTCAAAATAAATGCCTTGATTGTACTAGGGTCACTATTCCGAATAGAGGTATTAGTTATGTGACTATTTTGCAAATTTTACAAAGAATTAGGAGATCAAGTTCCCAACTGAGGTCACTATTCCCAATAGCGACCTCAGTTGGGTGATTATTTTGCAAATTTTACAGAGAGCAAGGAGATTTAGTTTTCTATTGAGGTCGCTATTCGGACTAGTGACCTCAGTTTTAAATATATTTTTTCCAAGAGAGCAAAAGCTCTTTAGAAATCGCTAAGTGTCTCAATACATTTATTTGAGGTCACTAATCCCATTAGTGAGCTCATATATACTTCGGTTGCTAGTGGGAATAGCGACATCAAACAAAAAATTCCATATATTTTAAAACAGAAGCCGCTATTCCCATTAGCGAATTTCAAAATGAAGAAGTCGCTAATGAGAATAGCGGTCGTTGCTGACGTGACACCAAGTAGCACATGAGCGCTAATAGTTTCGAAACTGGCCCATAATCGCAAATATTTTCAAAAAGTTGCCTATTACAGCAAAAAAATCCTGTTTCCCCGTCATTCCCCTCAAGAGCCGCAAAAACAAAGACATGTAAAGAAGCTGACGAAAGCAATTCCTCGGGATTAGCACTGTATCAATACTTTGGCTGGGTGTAAAAAGAAATTTTTGTTGCATTGCACATTTTTGTACTTTTTGCGCATTTTCGTTTCCACAATTTTTGCTCTGAAAATAACATCCATTGCGATAGTGTTATTTTATTCTTTATTTCTCTCACTTTCTGCCCACTCCTTCGCTTCCTTTGACATTTACTAAATAAACAAAAACCTAGCTAAACAAATCCTCACTTGTGGCCGATGTGGGACTATGTTCCCCTAGTAAAAAAACTGGGTTTTTTGTTTTGGTTGAGACTTTTTTTTTCTTCTTTTTTTTACGTTTCGGTTTTTTTTGGTTATTTTAATTAATTAAGATAGTTAATTACAAGGTTTTTTTCCCTTTTTTCGGTTTTTTTGGATTTTTTTTTTTTGAATTTAATTAATTAAGATAACAAGTTACACATGTTGTGTACATCTTAATAAATAAATATTTTTTTAAAGTAAAACAAATTGACGTTGTCTGGCCTCGAACCTAAGACCTTCATTTACTCATCACATACTCTTTAAAAATTACCCCTAGTGTCATCAATTTTTAATTTATATGAGTGACACTTTTGTAAATAATTATATCGTAAATAAATTTGAACTTTGAGGGTATTATGGTAACTAACAACAGTTGAGTAAATGAATGGTTAATATAACTCCCTCTTAAAAATAAATGGTTGAGATTATATGGTTGAATGTCTACAAATTACAGGTTGTCTACAAATGACAACCCCAACTCTCCCATTATAATATTAGAGATTAGAGATTAACTAAGATAATTTGTTTAGTTTGGTTTTTTTGGGTTTAATTTAACATTAAGAGTAAGATTTAATTAAGCACTAATTGAGATTAGGTTAATCTCTAATTAGTTAAGATTAATTACAAATAAAACAAAATTACGGTCGCTACAATATTCTTACAACTCAATTAGTGCTTAACTATTTGATGATTAGATTAATTAAGATGAGATTAATTAAAACTGGAGTAAGGTTTTGGATTAATTTATTAATATTAGATTGGATTCATTAAGTGTTTTTAATTAAGATTAGATTAATCCCTAATTGAGATTAATTACATGTAAAACAAAAAAGTTTTAAAAGGTATTTAAATTAGGATCGCTACAGTATTCTTATAACTCAAACACAGCTAGTCTTTCTTGGAAAACAATTCCTACTACAGTACATCTACATCCATCCAAAGATATTTCAAGAAATTAATCAAATCCAATGATTTACTTTCGCTACAGTAATATAACCTCTCTTGATTTCTTTTACATCCAGGTTGTAAAAATTTTCAAAGTTGTAAGAGTACTTATAGAAAAGAAATATGTGGAAATGAGTTATGAAAAAGTAGTTTGGTTTGATGTAGATTTACTGTAGCTGGAATAGTTTTATATGAAAGGTTAGGGTTTTTTTAGTTGTAAGAACACTGTAGCGAAGGTAATTAAAAAAAAATTCGACATGTTGTTTTACTTGAAATTAATCTTAATTAATTATGGCTTAAACTAATTAAACTAAATTGATCTTAATTAAATTAAACAAAAAAAAACGAAACCCGAAAATGGGAAAAATATGGGACCTTTAGTTATACTTTAAACCCCAAAAAATTTAAGAGGAAAAAAGGGGGGAAACCCAAAAAAACTCAAAAAAAAAATATGTACTATTTTAATGGGAGAATTTGTTACCAAACAAACCCCTTTTGTAACAATACCAATCTATGCATCGTACGTGCAACTTCAACCCTCTTATTATATTCTTTATTTTTTAAAAGAACCTATGCATCGTATGTACAACTCCGACTCTCCCATTATATTATTTACTATATATATATATATATATATATATATATATATATATATATATATATATATATATATATATATATATATTATAACGTGCATCACACAGACAACTCCAACTTACGTGTATCGCACGTACAACTCTGACTCTTTATTAAAACACGCATTGCACGGACAACTCCAACATACGCGTATCGTACGTGCAACTCCAACTCTGACATTATATATAGAGATAGACATACTTTAAAAATATATGTTTATTAAGACGTGCATCACACGTGCAAATTACTGGTTAAAATAAACCTTAAATAAACTCAAAAATAAACCCCCAAAAAAAAATCCGAAAAAACTCAAAATGACTCCCAAAAATAGTACCAAAACCAAGTGGTTGGCTTTGTTTGAAATGTAGGACTTTTATTCCCACATCGGCCAACGAGAGGAGAGAGTATATAAGTTGAAAGATTATCTTGTATATAAGTTGAAATGATGTTGTTTGGGTGCATAGTAATACATTATATGAATTTGATATGAATTTGTACACAAAGTTGCTAATTCATGCAAACAAAAGTTACTGCTTTGAATTTTGTTTGCACATCATAAAATCGTATCTAATAAAATAGTTGGAATCTAGAACAAAAACATTTTTTGGGAGCATCTTGTATGTGTCAGGAATATCCCTTTAAAATTTCATAAGATTTTGAGGTCATTTGCTATTTTAATAAAATCTAAACTCAAAACTGGTTAGTAGTTGTCTGGTTGCTGGAAATCTGTACACATTTCGGTTTTTATCAATTCAGCATTGTAAATGAAATAATTTAAGAAAAGTCAGAACTAAGATATTGTAGTAGACTCGTTAACCTTTCTGAAAAGTCTAAAAAATCAAATTTTCACAAATAATTGAATTTATAATGAATTTTTCAAGACTGTACAATTGACAGTATTTCAGTATTTCGACCATACTATATATTTCGAAGAATTCAGAGTTATAGATACAGTATTTTGAGGAAACATATAACTAGAAGTTTTAGTAGACTTGTATACCTTTATTTTGAAATAAAGAACGCAAACTTTCGTGAAGTATATAATTTTCTATGATTTTTTCCAAATGGCATGAAATGCAGTTTTCTGACTTTGAATTTACTGTTTTGCAAATGATACTTAAACGAAGTAATTGAAAATATATTCTCGCTATTTTAAGTTATATTTTGGGGAAAATAAAGCTCATATTCATGCCTAGATGAAATTTGAACTGAAGAAAAATATGTGTATGGTTAATGATGTTAAGAATTGGTTCAAAATAAATCAAAGGAAAATAATGGGATGAATTTTCAAATGATGAATTTTTAAGCGATTATGTTTTAATCTTAATTAACTTGTATTGAGAAAGTTTTGATGAATATGAAAGGTGTATTGTGAAAATGAATTGGTTGAGATTGTACTTATGGATGAATAAATAAGAAGGAATAAAAGAATTTGAATTAAATATGAATACATGAAAATTGAGAACATGAGTAACAAGGGGATGAGTACCACAAGTTGTTAAACATGAAAAGATGTTGATTTTAGAGTCTTAGTGAGACCCAGGTACCGGCAAAGAAATAAAAATGAAAAATTAATTTTTGAGAAGTAACCAGTATGGGTTGACTGCCTCAGTATTTTGTTTAAGACCGGTGGGTAAGCTAAACTTTAGTTTTTAATAACTATAACTCAAACTTAAGGATATGCACTAGTTGGAGATATGACGAAATGAGTGCAAACGTGAGTTATGGACTCCATAATGATCCTTGGATAGAGATGGTCCCCAGTATTCTGGGACGATGGACGTAAGGGCCACAGAATGATCCACGGAGTGGGAACGATCTCCAGTATTCCGGAATGGGAGCGACGCTGATGGGATGCTTGTGCAATGAGGGTTCCAGAATAACCTACGGAGTGAGACGATTCCCAGTATTCCGGGACGATGGACGTAAGGGCCACAAAATGATTCAAGGAGAAGGATTGGTCTCCAGTATTCCAAGGGCAAGAGCCAATACTTGCAAAGTGTCTAAAGCTTGTAGTAGTCATCGTAGTAGGCTGCATGGCGAGGGATCTAACCCTACAATGTGGAGTACGTAGGTGCTTGCCCTCGGACCTATGTAGTATGAGATACATAGAATCCGAACAAGTATACATTAGTGTCATTGTAGTATAACTTCTGCATTAGGCATTAAGTCATATCATACACTGACATGTTTAGGATAGTCACTCTTTACACTTTTATATGCATTCAAGTTTGTGTTTGTTAAAGTATTAAAGAATCGTTATATTACGGCATAGTGAAGATCGCCGCTTATAATATTTCGTCGGTTGTAAGCAAATGACGTGCCCATAGTTTCATATGCAGGACTTGAAACTTACAATAAGATATAAAGATGAATGTGATGCTGATGATTACTTACATGCTAAAGTTGTTAAAATTGTATATGTTGTACTTCATTTATTTTCCGCTGCGTTATTGATGTAAAAGAACCATGTTGTAATAAAAGTTTTAAAATTTTTTGTAAAATTGTACGAAGTGAAGTGTATATCCTGTTGAGCTACGAAATACCGTATTTTGGTATTCGGAGCGTTACAAAGAGTGAGGGTTTAAATAGGATTTCCTATTTTCATATGATGCCAAAGCCACTTCAGAAGTGGAGAGATGAGTGAGAGAAATATATGAATAAAATATTCATGAACAGTGTTCTTCAAGTGTTTTCGGAGGAAAAATAGCGCAAGTGAAATTGCACAAAACGACAAAATTTTTGCATTACTGTAGCTACAGGCGGAAGTAAAATTGCGCAAAACAGCAAAATTTCTGCATTACTGTGGGTACAGTGCGAATCCAAATCCAACAATTTCAAGCCAACCAAACCCCTGCTACAGTGCTTTTCTCTCGATTTGAGTTCTTACTGTATATTTCGGGCTTTCCTCCCGATTTGAGTTCCTCAATATACTTCGATTCAACCAAAAAGCCTTTAAGAAAGTCTAGGAAAATATTCATTTTTAAGGTATCCAAGATGATTTATTGACGAGTAAATTTTACACACTCCTACTAGGTTCATTGTCCTTAGCACATAATCCTACCAGGTTATACTTTTAGTTATTAAATTCTACTAAAGATTAAAAAGTTTTGTAATCCTACTAACACCGTTAGTTTAAACATCAAATGACCTTTTTTTCTTTAAAAAACTCAGCAGGGTTACATGACAAACTTTTTTCAATATCATTTTTATATAATTACTTGGATAAAAAATCGTCCTATAATGTGAGAATTATTTGAAAATTAAAACTTCCCTTCACTTTTCATTATCTATTTTGATTTACATACCATAATTTCAAATAATTAGATACAGATGTATTTTAGGCATAAAATAGTGTTAAGAGTGTCATGTAATCACGCCTTGAGTCTGAACTAGACGGAGTAGGGTCATGTGCCTAATGGACTTGGATGGGGTAAGGCTTAGTGTTTGCTGAATAAGTTATACATTAGTTGTACGTATGGATGTATATGTGAGTGTGTATGTGTGAGTTGTACATAGGCTTTGCCTACATATACTGAGGCATTTGCCTAATGTGACATGATATAAGAACTTAGGGTTTCTAGGGTTTCAAAACATCAACCCTAATCCTACCTTCTCCTGCTCATGCTGCAAGCTCCCACCTTTCAATCAGCCACTTAAGTGGGTCCAAGCTGCTGCTTCTTCTTTCTCCAAAGTTGCCCTCTTCTTAGCATTGGTTTCAGCAGCTGCCTCATACCTTCCCTCTTTTTCAACGATTACTGCTGCCATGAGTTATAGAGTTTCAAGAGTTGTTGCCACCACCAACTCCTCGAGTCGTTGGCATTGATTATGTTGCTCATGTGGTAATGGTGCTCTTGTTGGTCTCATCTTTTTCAAACCAGATCCGAGTCCACCTGCAAATCCAACTCAAATCTGAAACCCAATTTCTCAGCACAACATGTGTTTGATAAAATTCTTGACCCAACTTTCCTCATCTCTTTGGATGCACTCCGCATGACATGTGTTTGATGAAATTCCTTACCCAACTCTCGTTATCTCTTTGACTCACTCAAGTTGTTTGAATAAATTCCTCAACCAATCTTCACTTTGTCAATGGCAAGATCATATGTCTTCTTTTCATCTCCTCATTTATTAACAACGAGATTAAAGATCATTTTGTCTCCTCATCCGTCACAGCGATATCCGATGAGATCCACTTATGTTCTCCATTTCGTCAGTGGCGAGATATTAGACCATTTGGTCGTCTATTTATATATTGATGCGAGATCCGAAGGGATCCACTCATCATTTCCATTTCTTTGACGGGGAGATCCATCTTTATAATAGGTATGCATCAATACTCTCTTCAGTTTTGATTCATCAGAGGTATACATCTAGACCATCTTCATAATGGGTATGCATCAAAACCTTCTTCATATTGATTCATGATGGGTATGCACCTATACCTTTTACATAAGGAGTATGCATCAAAACTCACTTCAGATTTGATTCATGAGAGAAATATGTACTGGATTCCTCTTCAAATATGATTACTTAGAGTGCATCATATCTCTATATTCAACATGCTTCTTTGCCTCTTCCATAAAATTCTACACTTGATCGGAGATTGCCGACTTCATTATAATCTCAAACAGTTGATAGTCTTAGCTCATTTATTTCCGAACTCGCATCGGTTAGTCCACCTTGAGTTGGACGATGGTGTTGAATGAGTTATACATTAGATGTATGTAAAGATGTGTATGTGTGAGTTGTACATAAGCTTTGCCTATATATATACACTAAGCATCTTGTCTCATTGTAAGTGCTCTTGATATCATCTTATCCATTTTACAAAATGTGACTATTAAAAAAAAACTAGTAGGTTTATGTGCCAATAGTAACAAACCAATGGTTATGTGAGATTTACCCCTTTAGGAATTGATAACTTCAGTAAACCTCGATTTATAATTTTTTAGCTCCTTACTATTACAAATTTACATATACACCATACCACCAGGGGCCTTAAAGAGTGGACTATATATATAATTTGTGACTCTTTTATGCATTAAAATTGTGAGTTTTCGTTTATTTCTTTAAAATTTATCTTATTTCTACTCAATATTATTTGTTTGTTTGTTTTTGTAGGAATGAGATGGATAAATGCACAAGGTGTGCGTTTTGCGTGAAATCTTGGGAGAAAACAAGGTAGAAAATTTCAAAAATTGGAGCACTCAAGTGTACTTATGTACAAATTGGCTCATGGAAGAATCAATAAAAAAATATTTCGGTCAACCAGGGGGTGGAATAAAATTTTGTAAAAAAAATAAAAGTTGAGTGAATTTAAATTAAGGTTAGTAAATTAATTAGTTTAAAAGTTAATAGTTTAGTTCTCATGTAAGAATCTTTAAATTAATTAATTAATTATTTTAATTATACTTAAAATTAAACCCTAATTATAAGAAACCCCTAACTACCCCTATATATACACCAGGAGAGAGGGAGTCCTGGGCTTGGGCGGCGTGACCAGAGAGGAATAGGAAAAAAAATAGAAAAGAAAGGAAAAAGAAGGAAAAGAAGAGGCGTGGGCTTCCGCATAGAAAAGGGACAGAGCAGGAGAGGAAATTTTTTCCAAACTGTCCCCTTTTTGAAAGTTTTTTTCAAACTGTCCTATTTTTTTTTTAAATTTTCAAAATATCCTATTCGCTTTCTGAAAAAGCGAGTTTGGATAAAACTCCATCGCTTTTTCAGAAAGCGAGTGTGAAGCTTTGGTTTTCACTTGCTCAGACTCGCTTTCTCAAAAAGCGAAGGGATTAATCCCAACCAAACTCGTTTTTTGAAAAAGCGAGTCTTGAGTCTTTGTTTGTTAGCTGCTATTTGTCTGTGCATGCACAACATTGAGTCTCAATATGATTGTAGCCTAATCCATATTCGAAGATTCCCTGTACTACTATGAAAGTTCTCATTGAATACAGTACATCTAATTAAGAGGGCAAGCAAATCCAGAAAGAAAAGCCACGTGAATCTACAGAAACAATGGCTTATAAGGTACCACCTATGCTTAACTCTATATTAAGTTTGATGTAGTGTTAATTTATGTAATGCAGTAATGAGACGAACATGGTGATTTAGCTCTCTCATTCTCAACACTTAAGTTTTAATTAATCTCTTTGGCGATTATTTTAATGAACTTGCAGCTAGCTAGCTACAACTTGAATACTGAGGAATGATTCACGTGTGAAGTAATTATAATATGACATTATCACCCAGGAATACAAATTTTTCTTCTTTTTTACTAATTTTTAAAAAAAAAAAATTCAGCCGTTCTTCATATAAATATTCACATCTTAGCCATATCAACAATAAAAGGTGTTAAAAACACCCAAGTTTTCTGGCATGCAGTCATTTTTTTTCCCTGGAGCAAATAATGTGGATCAATGTCAAGGCAACTGGTGGGATCAACAATAAAGCAATAGCTATGAATTGGGAATCAATGTGTCGACTTGACCATAGGTTTTAGTTTTACAACCACCTACACAATATGGTTCGCGAAAGGGGAATGAGGCACTGGTTCTGCCCCCCTAGCTACTAACTCAAACTCGGCTTTGCTTCTGTTCACATTTATGCAGAGTGGATTAGCACGGATTAATTATTGACATGGACATTGTCAAAATCAAATTAAGTTTCTGAATCAGAATATAGATCGATTAACCAAAAAAAAGGGGTTTAAGTCTGAACTATAATTCAGCAACTCTTAATCAGAATTAGTCCAAACTATCACTTTCTCTCAAGAGAGCAGAGAGCTCCTGTAGCTATACTATGCATGTGTGCATCTGCAAGAGTGCAACCCTTCACGCTCTAACAACAACAAGACGCGAGCAACCAATGACTCACCTTCACTCTGACTCTCTACATTTTGAGAAGCAGAACGGAACGGAACGGAACAAGGCATAACAGAACGGAGAAAATGAGAGAGAGAGAAGGTGGTGAGGGTTTTGCATGGAAAACTGAAAAGTGCTGTTGGCTGGTGACAACACATGAAAAGGTCGAGGAGACTGATTTCCATTTCTATTCCGCATTTTTCCCCAAACTGTCCCACTTTTTGAAAGTATTTCCCAAACCGTCCTAATTTTTTTTTATTTCCCAAACAATCTCACTCGGTCTTTAAAATCGGTTTTTTAGTTAAAATTAACTCGGTTTTTCAAAGACCGAGTGTTAGTCTTGAATTTTTCGAAGTCTAACACTCGGTCTTTCGAAGAGAGTTAGTTTTAACTAAACTCGGTCTTTCAAAGACCGAATAGATCATTTTAATAAATAATTTCGAAAGTGGCTCAGTTTGGTAAATACTTTCAAAAAGTGGATCATTTTGGTAACAAGTTCCATTTGGATTTAAATTGATGGAAATAATGAATAACAATACATGAATTGCTAGGTAAAGAAAATTCAAAAAATACAGGGGACTAGACAAATATAAAAGAAAATAAAAGGGGGGGGGGGGGGGGGGGGGGGGGGGGAACTAATACAATATAAACTAAGAAATATGGACACAGAGATGTGATACGACATGCAATCACCAGAAGGATTTTGAAAAACTAACGTACAACATTGTTTGTCATACCGGATTCATGTTTGCAACACGAGTGTTTGACACATGTGCGACACAACACAGCACATGTAGTAAATAAAAAGTGAAATATGGAAAAATATCGAATAAGAATTACAGAGGCAAAACCCACTTGTTAAAAACCATGACAATGCCTCTGGCATTACATCCTACACTTCCTCCTCTAAGAGCATCTGTAGTCGTTTATGTTAAAATTATCCATATATGGGTAAATAGAAATAAGAATTTCGATTTCGTTGCACTCGTCGAAAGCTATTTTATAGCAATCAATCATATAATATTAAGCGACGGCACTTGACGTGCCGTCGGAGGGGGAAAAAAAAAGCAAAATTTGGGGCGGAATCGTCGGACGGCACATGAAGTGCCGTCCGACACACTCTTAATTGACCCAAAATGCTTAAGCACATACTTAAGCACATATGAAGCATACTGACACACACAATTAGCACACACAATTAGCACACAATTAGCACAATTAGCACAATGAAGCATACTCTGAGTCTCTGACACACTGACACACAATTAGCACACAATTAGCACAATTAGCACAATGAAGCATACTCTGAGTCTCTGACACACTGACACACACAATTAGCACACTGACACACACTTAAGCACATGAATGGTTTTTTTATTAAAACTCGACAGACGGCACTTCATGTGCCGTCCGGGATATGTGGCTTCTGCCGATTAAAATATAATTTTTTCAAACGGACGGCACTTGAAGTGCCGTCCGACGCTTATAATAATAATTTTTTTAGTGGGACGGTTCTTCGAACGCCGTCCCTCAGATATCAATAAATGCTATATTGATTCTCATTTATAGCAATCTACTGTAGCGATTTATCGATAATATCGATATATAGCAAACGACTGCAGCTGCTTTTTAACCCAAATATCGATATTATCGATATATAGCAAACGACTACAGATGCTCTAAAGGACCAAGACGAGATCAATTAATAATGTTTTTCTCTCTTAGGATTGAAGTTCTGTTGTCCAGTTAAAATTTTTATTACAATGTTTATTACAAATTTGTAAAGTAACCAACATTGTAAACATTGTAAATTTGTAAAGTAACCAACAAATTTACAATGTTTATTACAGATACAAACCTAGAACAATAGTGTATAAACATGACTCTAATCAAGCTTTAGACCAGAGTATTAAACCCAGTTAAGTTTTGTTTTGTTTGATCTGATCTTAGTAAATGTGGATATAAAACTCAGTTTTATCCACTAAAAACCATTAAGTGAAAATGGGTAAATCACATCAGAATTTGTAAACTCCATCTTCTACATGGAACCTGCCCCATTTAAAAATGGGGATGTAAACTTTCTAGCATCGCTACTTTCTTCGATCAGTTTTGTAATGTGTTATGGTTTTGTTATTTAGGCTTCTCATTGTTATGACTCTGAAATTTGAATTGGCTACTCTGTTGTTTTAGATGACTGCACCCTGTTTGGATTGAACTTGTTATCAAAATGACCCACTTTTTGAAAGTATTTATCAAACTGACCCACTTTCGTAAGTGTTTACCAAAACAACCTACTCGGTCTTTGAAAGACCGAGTTTAGTTAAAAACTAACTCGGTCTTTGAAAGACCGAGTGTTAGACTTCGAAAACTAACTCGGTCTTTGAAAGACCGAGTGTTAGACTTCGAAAAATTCAAGACTAACACTCAGTCTTTGAAAAACCGAGTTAGTTTTAACTAAACTCGGTCTTTCAAAGGCCGAGTGGGATTGTTTGGGAATTTAAAAAAAAACTAGGGCGGTTTGGAAAAAACTTTCAAAAAGTGGGACAGTTTGGGGAAAAAATCTTCTATTCCTTGCCAGCTTTTCACTTTCTCTTCTTTGACAATTTTCTCTCTCATGTTTGATTCCATGTGAATGCTGCCAGGTGTACCCAATCAACAGTCGCTTTTTCAAAAAACGAGCGTGGGATAAATTCCGTCGCTTTTTGAGAAAGCGTGTGTGTACATTTGCTTTCTGAAAAAGCGATGGGGTTTTACTTAAACTCACTTTTTCGGAAAGCGAGTAGGGCGTTTGGGAATTTTTAAAAAAAAGTAAGGCAGTTTGGGAAAAACTTTCAAAAAGTGGGACAGTTTGGGAAAAAATTCGCAGGAGAGAGGGATCCTGGCTACGCTGACGTCAGCGGAGTGCTGCTCGAGACAGAAGACAGAGAAGGAGAGAGAAAGAGAATGCTGTGTTTGCTGGCTTCGGTTTGCAAACTTTTTTACAAAAACATTTCTTTTTGTATCTCTTTTCTTTCTCTAATTTTATTATGCAATCCCACACAATATTTGTTAGTTGCAATTTTATTATGAACAAAATTTAATTTTCTAGGACTTCGATGTAGCCTAGTTTTGAGAAAACAATTTTTAATTCCATATTAATTTTCTATTTTTCTATGGTTGTGTGTTTGATTTTTAATCTTAATGCTTACAATTGGTTGACCGACGTTTGTATGATCTATTAAATCATGGAGAGACCGAACTGGTAATTTGTGATTAATAAAATTAAACACCGTTATAAGAGCGAATTACTGTTAATGTGACTGTTAAAAAATCCATAGATCTTAATGAATTTTCAATTAGTGATTTGTGCATGAACTATGACAAATAATTAGTTGAGAATATTATTGATATTGCTTGAGAGAGAATATTGAATAATTTTAGGATTTTGGTCTACAACTTGGAAAAATAATATTTTTGTTCACATTGAATTATAAATTGTGTGTGATTAACTAGGTGAAGTCAAAAGCCCTAGAATTAATTTTGCAATTAATAAACAACAAAATTTCGGATTTCGCACCTTATAATTAATTTAGTTAAGTTTTTAGGTTAATTTAATTTAGTTGCTTTATTTATTGAATTTCGATTTTCCAAATAGTAGCTAATCTTGTAATTTCGGTACTCGATAAAATAATTAGTCCTTGTGGGTTCACCACTCTTTTCACTTATCTATACTACTTGTTGCGATTTTGTACACTTGCAAAAATTCACAACAAGTTTCTAGCACCGCTGCCGGAGACTAGTTATTATTTTATTGATATTGAAAATTATTAGATTATTATTAGTTTGGAACTTTTTTTTATTCTTTTGTTTTATTATTATTTTACCTCTTTATTTTCTTTTAAACTTACGTTTACTTTTAGTTATTTTTCTTATTTTATTTTTTTAGGTTTTCTAACTTTTTATATACTTATATTTCAGGACATATAAGTACATTATTATGACAAACAATGAGAACCAGGCTTTGAGAGACTATGTTATGCCCTCAATTACTGGAGCAACATCAAGCATAAGAAGGCCAGCCGGTTATTGAAGCTAACAATTTTGAGATTAAACTGGCAATTATTCAAATTATTCAACAGACTATTCAGTTTTGGGAACTATCGCACGAGGATCCTTATGTTCACATTGCAAAATTTCTAAAAATTTGTGACACCTTTAAGCACACTGGAGTATCAGATGATGCAATCAGATTGAGACACTTTTCCTTTTCACTAAGAGATAAGGCGAATGCTTGGCTAAATTTTCTACCACCCAGTAGTATTACTACTTGGGAGGAACTTGCACAAAAATTTCTGGCTAAGTATTTTCTATCGGCAACGACAGAGAAACTAAGAAATGATATTACCACATTCATTCAATTTAAGACCGAGTCTTTGTATGATGCATGGGAGAAGTACAAAGAGTTATTGAGAAAGTGTCCTCATCATGAACTATCGAAATGGCTTCAAATTTAAATATTCTATAATAGTTTGGGAGTTACAAATCAATCTATGGTTGAAGCAGCAGCTAGAGGTGCACTTATGAGCAAAACTCATGAAGCAGCTAATGAACTTTTAGAGAAGATGACATCTAATAATTACCAGTGGTCTTCCGAAAGAACAATGCCAAGAAAAGTGGCTGGAGTTTTTGAACTTGATCCTATTACTACTCTAACTGCACAAATTGATATTTATCTAAACTATTAGGTAACATAAATTTTAATGCTATTTAATCTAATATGATTTGTGATCTTTGTGCAGGAAATCACTCAAGTACAGATTGTCAAGTGGGGAGCCCTTTTGCTCTATCAAATGCCGAACATGCAAATTTTGTGTCAAATTTTCAAAGGCAAAACAATCATTATGCAAACAAATACAATCCAGGATGGAGCAATCACCCCAACATTTCTTGGAACAACGATCAAGGAGGAGCAATTAGACCACCACAGAATTTTTAGCATCAAAAAAAGAAGCCAACACTAGAAGAGATGTTCATGCAATACATGCAGAAGACAGATTTGGCAATCCAAAATGTTGCAATTTCAACTTCAGCTTCAATTCGCAATCCTGAGGTTCAAATTGGTCAAATTTTAAATATTCTTAACCGAAGAACGACAGAAACATTACCAAGCAACACAGTGGTTAATCCCAATGAGTATGTCAAAGCAATAACACTAAAAGCGGGAGGACAATTGAGCAACCACAAGAAGAAAATGGTGAACAAAATGTGGTTGAAAAGGAAGAAGAGTACGAACCAACTGTGGAGAAACAAACGCAGCATGAGCAAGTAACTTTTGATGTTTTTAAATCCATAAAGTTTTTTGCCGAAGAACAGTCGTGTTTTCAAGTAAGTGAAACAGACTTAATTGTGGGCGAGAAACATAGTGCTGAAATTGAAAAGTTACCAATTAAAGTATGCCCAACAAATTCAGCAAGTCTTGAATCTGAGAAAGAAAAGAATTTGAAATATGTTATGTATTTGGATGCTGCACCATCTATTCATTCATTTTCTCAGCAAAAATTCAAAGAGGTGGGGATATCAAAGACGTCATCATCAAGAAAGAAACGATTCAAACTAGAGCTTGAACCTAATCCACACCTGAAGAGAAGTATTAGAAAAAATATTTTGATGTTGTTGGATCTTGGCGTCACATAACCATCTCACTATAAAGTATGGCTGAAGACTTAAAATTTAGCGCTTCTTGGGAGGCAACCCATGTTTTCTTTTACTGCATTTAGATTTTCTTTTTCTTTTAGTTTATTTTAAATTTTAATTTTTGATTTTATTTTGTAGGATTGCATGAGTTTGGAAGTCGCCGAGCGGAGTTATTTTCTAGACCTACTTTAATGGCTGTTTTTTTAGTAAGAGGGAGTCAGAATCTGGAAAAAGTGTTTCAAAGAGAGATTGTAGTCAATTGTCTTAGCTTTCCGGTACAAAAAGAATCAGGCCATTTGGACACCTACAGCTCCACATATCGCTGAAACACTGAACGTCGCGCGCGCATAATTTTAAGACGAATCAGGGGAGAAACTCTGAACTTTTTGCATTCTTTTTGTTTTTCTTTTTCCATTCCCATTGAGAACAATGTGATATTCAAGTTTGGGAGAAGGGGTAAAAAATTAATTTTTTTTAATTTTATATATATTTGAAAAAAAACAAAACAAAAGGGATTTCAATTGGGCTCACCATTACACTTTTGAGTTCTTTATTGTGCTAAGCATTGAATTTTATTTTTTTAGGATAGAAAATTACTTACAAAGCAAGATTAAGCATACTTAATTACTTTAGGATTGTTGAATTTCAAAATTCCTTACACAATTGTAAGATTCATGTGATTATACTTAAAAGAAAAATGTGATGCTTTTTCTTGTAATTATCTCCTTTGATCTAATCCTAAATAGAGTTTAAGTAAATAGAGTAATAATGATCAAATTAAAATGTATGAATAAAGTAGATTTACTCCAATGTTTTAAGTTACTTAGTAACTAGGGGTATTCATCACCAATGTTTAATTTTACGTCAAACGACAACTTGAAATATGAGTATGCAAAACACTCTAAGTTTGTGACTTGTTGAGTAACCGGGTGAATTCATCACAATTGTTTTGCATTCGCGTCAAAAACCAAGTGACAACTTAGAGAAGAAGAAGAAGAAGGAAAAAAAAAATCTCGTTCGCTACTCGGTTTGTAGTAGTGAGAAGGAGAAATCACAAATGAAATTGTTACATACTATAATTACATTAATTGCATGACAAATATGATTGGGTTTGGAATTATGAATAAATAATTGCACTGGAGAAAGTGGGTATGCTTGGTTTTACTTTATTTGCTATTGCTTATATTTTTAATTGAAATTTTGATACTTACATGATGAGATCTCTTGGTGTGATGAGTTGAGCTTATTATTAATTATTATTCCTTTATTCATGGTTTTATTTTTTGCTTGAGGACAAGCAAAATCTTAAGTTTGGGGGTATTTGATGAGTGAAATTTATATATAATTTGTGATACTCTTTTATGCATTTAAATTGCGAGTTCTCGTTTATTTATTTGAAATTTATCTTATTTCTACTCACTATTATTTGTTTGTTTGTTTTTGTAGGAATGAGATGGATAAATGCAGAAAGTAGACGTTTTGCGTGAAATCATGGGAGAAAATAAGGTTGAAAATTTTAAAAATTGGAGCACTCAAGTGTGCATATGTACAAAATGGCTCACGGAAGATCAATAAAAAATATTTCGGTCAACTAGGGGTGGAATAAAATTTTGTAATAAAAATAAAAGTTAAGCGAATTTAAATTAGGGTTAGTAAATTAATTAGTTTAAAAGTTAATAATGTAAGAGACTTTAAATTAATTATTTACTTATTTTAATTATACTTAAAACTAAGCCCTAATTATAATAAACCCCTACCTACCTCTATATAGACACCAACAGAGAGGGAGTCCTGGGCTTGGGCGGCGTGACCAGAGGAATAGGAAAAAAAATTAGAAAAGAAAGGAAAAAGAAGGAAAAGAAGAGGCGTGGCCCTCGGGCATAGAAAAGGGACAGAGCAGGAGAGAGGGACCCTGGCTACGCTGACGTCAGTGCTGGCGTCAGTGCCGTGCTGCTCGAGACAGAGGATAGAAAAGGAGAGAGTAGAGGTGGTCGATCATACCGAAATGAGCTATCCGACCGGTTTTCCAACCGAACCAATCGATTCGGTACCGAAAAATTCGGTTACTAAAAGTGTTGTACGGTACAACCGTACCGAGTTCTAAAATCCGGTTCGGTTTCGGTATGAATATGGTTCAGTCGGTATTTTACCGTACCGTACCGAATAAACTACCGGGTTAAACTTTTCGCTGGGAGGAACTTGATCTCAATCATTTACATGGTCAAAGACTTCTATTTCTGTTTTCTCTATTAGATAAGAGCATCCACAGTCGTGGGCTAAATACCCAAAATTTGGAAAAATTGGCAAAAAACGAGCTGCAGTCGTCGTTCAAATACCCAAAATTTGGGTATACGATGAACAGTTCATTGCCAAATATAGCAGACGATTTGGCTATTTACAAAATATAGCTAACGCAAGATTATAATCCGTCCGTCCTAATTGACGGAAGATAATCCTTCGTTTCGTACAAAAAGTACGCTGGCCTAATGATTAACCAGTTTTTGAAAAAAGAAAAAAAAAATTGACAACCGACGGTTGATTATTAACCGTCTGAGGAGATTAACAGTACATTATAATCCATCGCTGGGTTTTCTAAAAAAAAAAAAAAAAAGTCAACCGACGGTGGATAATGATCCGTCAATCTCACTAGAAGGTGGACTATATCCCGTCCAGGAATTTTTCCATTTTTTTTTGTCTTCTAGTGCTTAAAAAAAAAAAAAAAAAACGAAATGAAATGGGAAGGTTGATAATGATCCGTCAATCACACTAGAAGGTGGATTATATTCCGTCCAGGAATTTTTCCATTTTTTTTTTTTGGTCTTTTAGTGATTAAAAAAAAAAAAAAAAAGGGACGGACGATTATACCACGTTATTCTTAATGGACGGATAATAATCTACCGTCCGACTATATTTTAGCTTTCAACGACTGCAGCAATATTCCTTTTTTCCTATTTCTAAATTGCTATATCCCCAAAAATTGACATGAACGACCGTGGATGCTCTAATGAAAAGTTTGGTATTCAATACGGGGATAATGTATGAATGATGCCAGCAGCGGAAAAGTTTGCTTAGACTTGAAAGCGACGTTGACTTGAAAGCGACGTTATTGGTGATGTATAGGGTGCCCTTCTGTTTCTCATACCTACTTAATTCAACCTGATATATGATTTAAAAATAATTATTCTTGATTTTTTATAATATCTTTCTCATAAGAAGCTTGATTCTGATTATGGTGGGCTCCAATTTGTGTATAGAATTAGAGCATCTGTAGTCGTTATCTATATATCGATAATATCGATATATAGCTTAAAAAGTAGCTGCAGTCGTTTGTTATATATCGATATTATCGATAAATCGCTACAGTCGATTGCTATATATGAGAGACGAAATAGCTTTATCGATAAGTCAGCGACGGTGGTCGAAGAGCCGTCCGTTTCGTGCAAAATACTGTTGTAGGCGTCGGACGGCATTCGATATGCCGTCCGTTTCAATTTTTGCCGCCGTGGAGGAGTGGCCACGTTTCCCGGACGGCACTCGATGTGCCGTCCGTTGGGATTTCACTAAAAAACAAAAAAATTGCTTAGTGTTAATTAGCTATTAATTAGATTATGTTAGTGGAAAGTTGCTGTTAAGTATAGTCTTCTTCAATTAGATTAATTAGCTGTTAAGTATAGTGCAATTAATGCAGCTATTATGTCAGTGGAAAGTTGCTTAGTGTCGGACGGCACTTCATGTGCCGTCCTAGACATGCGGCTGCGTTCACGCGTGTGTTTTTGCACTTTTGGCCTCCGACGGCATTTCGTATGCCGTCCCTTAATATTAAATAGTTGTTTGCTATAATATACCTTACGACGAGTGCAGCGGAATCGTAATATCTATTTCTATTTATCGATATATGGATAAATTTATAGAAAACGACTACAGATGCTCTTAGAGGCTTTAATTTGTGTATAGAATTAGAGGCTCTAATTTCTCACTAGTGCTACCCTGTACAAATTGCACAGACTAAAATAATTTTGAGAAACTTATAAAATTATATGAAACTTAAAAATTTAGAGATGTCCCTTAACTATTTCATTCACAATATAATTAAAAGATGAAAAATCTACATATTAATTCACACTTTCAAACAAACCAACATCATTCTATATTTCTATTCAATTGAAAGGAAATTTTAAAAAACATCGAAAAATTACCGAAGTTGGGTTATGATTCTTCTCGGACTCCTTGATGTACTTCGTTATCTCCTCGACTGTGTGCTTCTTAATGACTTTCCTTCTCAAATTAAATATAATCAACATCAGAAACACATAGAGGGAACAATAGTTGATAAATAACTATATGAAAAGATGACAAATATATAGATTAACCTATTCACATTTTGAAATCAATATCGTTCTATATTTTCTATTTAATTAAAAGAAAACCCCAAAATTCTCGATGTGTGTAACTCTCCAACAATTTCAGCACAAAGACATAGGTAAACCCTAGATCCATAAATTTAGAGATGTCAAGAAAAATGTATTTTCAAAAGTCACTTACAATCTTGTCAGATTCCTCCATTCTAAAGCTTGCGTGCAAATACTCATATTGTCTACGAAGTTCCTCAACATTTTTCTCCAACTGTTCCATATTACTCCTTAGTTGTGCCTCTACAAAATGATCATACCATAAAATACACATAAAATACTACAATTTCTCAAAACTTTTCAAACAAAACAAAAGATGTAGAAAAGATACCACTATCTGTATGTTGTTTTCCTTGTAATTCCAGCATATTTCGAAGCTTCTATTCTAGCATATTTCGAAATTGTTTCTTATCTGGAATCTCGGCGGATACTAATCTATCAATATCTTCAATACTGGTAATCGTATCTTCTCTTCGAACAGTAATCAAGATGTGAGCATAAGGAAACCTTCTTTTCTGAAATTCAATTATATGTAGATCTGTTTTAAAAAATAAATAAAAAATCTTTTAAAATGCTCATTTCAAATATAAGTCAAGGTTATAAAAATATTCATAATGGAAACTTTGATCCACGTACATTTTATACAGATTAGAAAACTACAAAAGTTTAATATGCTTGATCAGATAATTCCTCATGACCTGATTTAATCCTCCCGAAGCATAATTCGATAGGAATAATCATCCTTAGGTGCTTCTTACGTAACTTATCTAAACCATGTTATTGACTCGGGCATATCACGAATGACCTTCAACATTCTTTCTCAGCAAAACAGAATACATCTTAGGATTGGGCATTATGAACATTTTTTTAGGTAAAACATAACCCATCATACCCATCTCCCCAAAACAAAATATATTCTATTCATGTTACAGACATTACCATTTTTAGCCACACAAACTCGAAATGGGTGCATTACATGTTTTATTTACATAAAGATAAACAACTTATGTCCAATGGGCATTTCGACAAACAGTTGGGTGGCATCATGAACCATGGAAATCGTACCAAAGATATAATTCATGGGTTTCTTCTCTAATTTATAATTAACGCATTATAAATAAGAAATTTATAACATTTTCTAGCAATGACCTAGACTATTATTGGGAAATAGTTTGGTCATTGACATGACCATGTGAATTTTGAGTTGATTTTGTTATACCATGTGATTTCTAATAGGCCCCTTAATTTTGCAGCCCCTTTTCGCAGCGTAAAATTACGGTGGAGGGTAGAGAAAGATAGAAAAATCTTAAGTAAAAGGAAACCTTACGGTGGATAGTAGAGACGTCGGGGTCGGGGCGGGATCGACGACGGACTGCGACGATGGAGGGTAGAGACGGGCGGGATCGCGGCGGGGTGGACGGCGGGCGGCGGTAGGACGGACGGGTGAGGAGATATGAGTGGGTTTTGGGGTAGGGAGAGTTAGGGTTTGTGGGTTTTGGGGAGATGTGGAAGAGAAAAAGTTTTTTTTTTGTGTTTTTTTAAATAATTCTATTTTGGTAATTAGTGTGAGTTGTACGTGTCAGTTCCTACTTTTGCTCTCATTTCACCATTTCAAAATAGAGAAAGGGAAGATGATGTAGGCCTATTAGCTTAAGATATATATAAATATAAGAAGCTTTAATTTGTGTATAGAATTAAAGGAAAAGGAATCTGTATGAGGTGATTTGTTGGGTCATATTTGGTATATCACCAATACCGAACCGTACCAACCGAAGTAGTCGGTATACCGAAGTTTCGGTATACCGAATTTTTTGGTTGGTAACGGTTTGCATATTTTCAAACCGAACTAGTTTGGTATGGTAATGGTACAATGCCAAAAAGTCCGGTACCATACCGATCCCACCCCTAGGAGAGAGAATGAAAAAGGATGTGTTTGCTAACTTCGGTTTGCAATTCTTTTTAAAAAATACTTCTGTTTTGTATTTCTTTTCTTTCTCTAATTTTATTATGCAATCGCAAACAATATTTGTTAATTGTAATTTTATTATGAACTAAATTTAATTTTTTAGGGTTTCGATGTAGCTTGGTTTTGAGAACACAATTTTTAATTCCATATTATTTTTCTATTTTTCCATAGTTGTGTGTTTGATTTTTGATTTTAATGCTTACAATTGGTTGACCGATGTTTGTATAATCTATTAAATCATGGAGAGACCGAACTGGTAATTTGTGATTAATAAAATTAACTACCGTTACAAGAGCGAATTGCTCTTAATGTGACCGTTAAGAAATTCATAGATCTTAATGAATTTTCAATTAGTGATTTGTGTATGAACTATGACAAATAATTAGTTGAAAATATTTTTGATATTGCTTGAGAGAGAATATTAAATAATTTTAGGATTTTGGTCTACAACTTGGAAAAATAATATTTTTGTTTACATGGAATTATGAATTGTATGTAAACAATTGATTAAACTTAGGACGATAGGCTAGGGATAGGAAAATATTCTTTTATTAATTGATTAAACTGAATACAATTGGCTCCTGTATATAGGAAAGAATGGAAGACTAAACTGATACATAACCACTATGGGATTAAACCAATATCTAATCTGATATAATCCTAAGACCGAAGGTCCTTAGGGGTGGATTGGGGAAGTGTCGTGTCTTTGTGATTTGGGTTGGAAATGCTCTAACTTTTATTTACTTTAATTGATTAAATTCTTTAGTTATTTAGAAGTATTAACTGGGCATAACCCCTTCATCCCCCGGGGGGATAATGCAAGGGGAAATCGATGGGATTAGGGAAGTTGGATGCCGCAAGATAGTGTTAGGGTTTCTTGGGGAAATTGATGGATCTGATATCATGTCAAGTGTATTTGGAGAACAATAGTTTCATTAATTCATTACTTAGGGATACAAGTCTCTTATATATGAGTCGAACACTGCCAATTACACAAATACCCTTATTTGCTAATACATCATAATATATAAATTTATTCCATACGTATTAAATAGGGACACAACTTCATGGTGCAAGTTTCATTCTACATAGGGCACCGAAGGAGCACAGTCTCAGCAGTGAGACCTGGACCAAAGCCGAAAAGCACACCCCACTCAAGCCCTTCTCCAGCAGTTGCCAAATTCTTCTTCTCTGATTTTCTCCTCATCAGCTCCATGGTAAAAAGTACAGAAGCACCCGATAAGTTTCCATATTCCCACAGTGAATCTCTTGTCACTTCAAACTTCTCCTTCTTCAGCCCTAACTCTTTCTCTACTTCATCTAATATAGCCCTTCCTCCTGGGTGGACAATCCAAAAAATGTCATTCCAATCGGCGATTCCTAAAGACTGTAAGGCTTCTCCAACGAGCTTTCGAGAAATACCAGCTATGAGTTTTGGGATGCCTGGTTTGAGCCAATAAACAAGGCCTGACTCCCTTAGTTGTCCGACAATTGCACCATCTGATCCTGGTATTATATTTTGGGTTGCTTTAACAATTTCAAATAAAAGCTTCTCAACTCTAGGTTGTGGTTCTGCACCCACGATGAGCGCAGCAGCACCATCTCCAAATAAAGCATGGCCAACGAGATTCTCAATGTGCTTCTCATTCGGCCCACGAATGGCTATAGAATAGTTTTCACAACACACAGCAAGTACTCGAGCACCACGATTATTTTCAGCCAAGTCCTTAGCAACTCGGAGGACTGTGCCTCCACCATAACACCCTATTTGGTAGAACATGTAGCGTTTAGTAGAGAGAGGAAGACCAAGACGTTTTACCAGCTCATAGTCAGCACCGGGCATTTTACATCCTCCACAAGTGCTGAAGACAACGTGGGTGATGTCTGATAATGGTCGGCCCCAATCCTCGATCGCTTTAAGCGATGCTTCTGTAGCTAGTTGTGGAATATATATGTCCATTAAGTGCTGACGGGCATCAAGGGAAGGGTCTGAGAAAGTAGTTATGGAAGGGTTCTCTTGAAATATCTCGTCAGTCGCGTACCAGTGCCGCTTTTTGATTGCAGAATTCTCACCTATATATGCACCCGAGTTGTTCAATATTTGATCATTAGTAAACTAATATGTAATTAATTAGTCTAATTCTTTTATCAAAAAAACATTATTCAGTTTATTTCTAAGTAAATCTAATATTTTGATGGATATATAGAACAGTACACAAGCAAAAATTACCGCTAGATTTGTGAAAAGAATCAGGAAAAAAATTAATTGTTGTTTCCAATTCATATGTAGATGGAAAGAATTGCATCTGATGAAAATTTAATATAAGGAAACATTTACCTAAAAGGAAAATATAAAATGAATGACCGAAACAAAATAAGAATCCTCTATAATTATATATATGTTATCATGCACGTACGTACATATACGAGCAAACTTCTTTTTGAGATCAACCATGTGCTCACTATTAGTGAACTTGAAATAGTGATCGGCAAAGGTGGCCTGCTCGATTACATTTGGGGGTACAGCAGTTCCAACCGCAAGAATTGATGCCCTTCCGTTTGCTCTCTCTTCATTGCGAACCGGAAGGTTACCGTTGGTTGAGGATTCCATGGTTTCTTAGAGCATCTGTAGTCGTTGCTGTCAAATTTTGGGTATATAGCAATTTGGAAATAGGAAAAATCGAATCTTGCTGCAGTCGTTCAATGCTATATTTCGATCAGTCATTTGTTTCTTCGATAGACGGATGATTATAAACCGTTAATTTGATCGCACGATTCATTATTCTCCGTCCCTTTAAAAAATTTTTTTTTTTAAAAACAAAGTTACAGACGGATCAATATACACCGTTAATCTCATCGCACGCTTCATTATAAACCGTCCCTGTTAAGAATTTTTTTTTTTAAAAAAAAAGTCACACACGGTTCATTATGAACCGTCAATTAGGTCAAAAGGATCATTATGATCCGTTTGTTGATTTTTTTTTTTTTTAAAATGTCACACACGGGTCATTATGAACCGTCAATTTGGTCATAAGGATCATTATGATCCGTTTGTTGACCATCTGTACACTATTAACCATCAGAAACAAATTTTTTTTTTTTTTTTTTTTTTTTTTAAATGCACTAGAAGACAAAAAAATAATTAAAAATAAAAAAAAATCAAGAAGAAGCCTGGGACGGTTCATAATGTTCCGTCATTTATGTGGTGACGTGTACAAGATGTTGACAGGTTTGGTTTTTTTTTTTTTTTTTTAAGGCACTCAACGACAAAAAAAAAAAAAAAAAAAAACTAAAAAAGGCCTGGGACGGTTCAATATGAACCGTTAATTAGGACGGACGGTGTTTTATACATCGTCCCTGTTTGAAAAATTATTTTTAAAAAAAAACGCACAGACGGTTAAATAAGCACCGTCATTTTGATCGGACGGTTGATTATCTTGCGTCTGTTGAATTTTTTTTTTTGTTTTTTTTTTTTAAAAAAAACTGGTTACTCATTGGCTAACGTACTTTTTGTACGAAACGGAGGATTATCTTCCGTCAATTAGGACGGACGGTTGATAATCTTGCGTCCTCTATATTTTGGAAATAGCCAAATCGCCTGCTATATTTGGCACGACACTATTCATCGTATACCCAAATTTTGGGTATTTGGACGACGACTGCAGCTCGTTTTTTTCCAAATTTTCCAAATTTTGGGTATTTAGCCCACGACTGTGGATGCTCTTAATGTGTACTTAGAATATGACAAACGATATCCTATTATTGGTGGACTAGGTATCTTAGGATGCTATACTCCTTTTATAGTGATCAGAAGGTATAATTACTTTGATAACGTTAATTAACGCACGCCATAGTAGACTGTTACACTGTGGAATTTTCCTGCATTTCAAAGTTCATGAACTTTTCTTTGTCATTATATATGATTGTCCAGAATTTGAATATTCTGATCATTATTGTGTAAGAATTTTCTCAGGCGGGACAAATGATTTTTCTTCTCTAACACACATTTTATTACGCAATCTCCATTTTGTCCACACATTTTATTCCACAATCTCCATTTTGTCCACGACTGATATTTCCAATCTTTTGAGATGTTAATTAACGCATGCCATAGTAGACTAATCCACAATAGATAACCATACACTTGCTATCTGAGGTTCTAACCAAACTCGATAGCGAGTCGGGTCGTTTTGGTAAATACTTTCGAAAAGTGGGTTAGTTTCGTAAATACTTTCAAAACGTGGGTCATTTTGGTATAAGTTTCTTAAAAACATGCCTCCCCAATCCTCTGAGAGAGAGGGAGAGGCCAACCGAGAGTGCTGAGCTACCAAAGAAAAAAAAAAGGAAAAGATCAAAAATCGAAAAGATCAAGAAATGGGGAAGCCACTGGGACCCACAGGGGAGTTTTTTAGGAGGGACGAGTGGAGGAAGCACCCCTCCCTCACCAACAACCTCCGCCACGCGACGCCCGGCCTCGGCATCGTGCTCGTCGCCTTCGGAATCTACCTCGTCGGAGAAACCGTCTACAACCGCATCAACCACCAGGATCCCCATTCCAATCACTGATCGATCCAAATCCCCAAGGTTTGCCTTTTTTTTGCGAGTATTTCGTTAGTTAATCCCCAAATCTGATTGAGATTGAGATTAAATTAGGGTTTGATTAACTGGTTTAGTGAGGAATTGCAATTTGTTAATAAATTGAAAAATGACATAGAAATATGAAAAACTTTATTGATTAAGTTTAGTGTTTTTTGGGGGAGGAACTGAAGTTAGAGATAGTTTTGCTGGGGGTCGGGTTTCTTGGGTTTGAAGTAGATGTTGAGTGGTTTGTATATATTTTGAAGCTGAGAGTAATAAGGTTGGGTTTCTTTTATTATTAGTCTACTATAAACGCTTGGTTCGATGTAAGGAGAGGTTTGGATGGATGTAAAAGCTTGGAAATCTTTTGCAAGCTTTTCTTGGTGGACCATTGAGAAATCACCACCTCGTTTTTCTGTCTAAATTTGTTTTCAAGTCTAGAGAGGAGGGAGTAAACAATGGAGGATCAGAGTAGTGTAGCTACAATGCTCTTTGATAGCTTTGAATCCTTCCTCATTTTCCGTGTTTTCTTGTCTCATTTTCCTTCTCCATTAATTTGGATCCAACCAAACATAGCTTAAAACTTGAATGAGATAATTACTTAACCAATACGCATATCCAAAATAAATGTAGCTATCCTTTTTATGGATCATGCACGAATTGTGTGATTAGATATTGATATCATTCCTAGGTTCCAGATTCAGTCATCATCTAGTCCAACTTTAACCAACTTTAAATGCATTAACTTTATTTTGTTCCATTGACTTGTTAGGGCATCCACACTCTTTTACTATTTTGCCAATTTGGCAAAATAAGAAGAAAAAGTGTGCTTCATTCGTTTGCTATTTTGCCAAATTTTAGCAAATGAGGAACAACAGCTTCTCATATATGAGAAATGGATTTGGCAATTGCCAAATATAGCAGATGGTACATTATGTTTCGTCTCATATTTTTTTAATTTTTTAAGGATATCGGACGGAGCTAGATTTTTGTGTGTCGCCTGTGAATTTTTTAAGATTTTTTTATAAAAAAACTAGCGGACGGAACAACATCTTCCATCCTAAATTTAAAATAAAAAAAATTCACCGTCGGGCAGTACATGTTGTACCATCCGATAAGGAAAAAAACAAAAGAAGGGAACGGACGGAACACCATGTTCCGTCCTTCCATTTCTTTGTTTTGGAAAATTTAATCCAAGTCCTATTTTTTCCATTCTTTTCATAAATTGCCAAGTCCAAGTAAAACCAAGTTAAAAACAAATTACGTTACAGTCCGCGAGGCTCAAATTATTTTTGTCAAGTTATTTTAATTGGTCCGACAGTCCATTTTTTTTTCTTCTCATTTGCCAAATTTTGGCAAACCACGACTGTAGAGAACTGATGTTTCTGCCATTTCTCATTTTGCCAAATTGGCAATAGCAAAAACGAGTGTGGATGCTCTTAGTGACCATATCTACTTAAATTTTTGTTTCGTGTTCTGGTATTTGATTCTTATGTCTGATAGTGTAGATCAGCATAGATTCTAATAGGGGTAGAACTGGTAATAATGTTTGATACATTAGGTTTGGCTAGTTTTTCAGTAATAGACGATTCCCTTTCTAATTTCTGTAACTGTATACTAGAAGGTTGTTTCAAACTCATCCACTGTTTGGGTTAGCTTATCAACTTGTGTTTACAAAATGTGGGTCATAGCAGAAGATGTGTAGATTGGATTGAGATAAATTAGACATGCTCATATTAAATGTATCCATCTTTTTTATGTATCATATTTGAAATGTGTATGTAAGATGTTGATTCGTGATAGTAATGGTTAAGGGAACCCAAATTAAATTGCAGCTGGTTTAACCTTAACCTTAACAACAGTAACTTTCTGCTACTTCATTGAATTGACTAGAGCCTATCTTGAATTTTAGTTTCATTTCATCTTTGGACTCGTGTTTGATACTGCAACTCAACATACATCCTAAACATACATCCTAGTAGAATTAGTAGGATATTGAATATTCACTCATTGAAATAATGGTCTTTATTATTATTAGGCATCAATATTTATTTTTTGAGTTTGCTTAGCATTGTTCAGTCAGTCAGGATTGGATTCAGAATTCTTTCCCAGACTTGGAGATAGTAAACTGGATTTAGAGTCTTGAGGAATGAGTGGTATATCTTATGACAGATGTTCATGTAAACATTACACGTCCATATTATTATTTATATGCGTGATAAGGCCAATAGGTGAACCAGAATTGTGTTTGCTAGGGCTTTCAGTATCTTTATCCAGTTATATTGCTATCTAATAGATGCAAAACCACTAATTGGGATTTGGGACGATAATTGACTATTTTAATTTAATTTTGAGTCTTGATTAAGTCTTGATTAGGTGTTCCAGTATATTTTTGTTCCTATATCATCTCCTTCTACTTGTATATTTCATTAGTCTATGCCGGTATGTTGGGCACAGTTAACCTCTCTCTATGAAGCAACATTGCTATTGTATGCCATACTATTTTAGACAATTTTAGTAGACATAATAGAGGTTGTTATTTCATAGTTAACCTCTCTCTATGAAGCAACATTGCTATTGTATGCCATACTATTTTAGACAATTTTAGCAGACATAATAGAGGTTGTTATTTCATTGCTACTTCTGTTGATTATTTTAGAATTTGAAAGTGCCATTTTGTCGTGCAATATCATACCCATGTTGCTGTCTCCCAATGCTTCTTAGTCCTATTTCGAAATCCTAAAATTTCCCACAATGGTTTAGTAGTTTTAGTTCTTTTGGTTGGGCCATGTCTTGTCTTGCCGCGAAAAATCCAGGAATTGTAGTAAATTCATTTGTCGTCAACTGCAACGTCGAAGTATGCACAGTTTACTGTATAGGTAGTTCATTAACATGGAGTAGTAGTTGATTTGTACGGCTGTGATCCACCACAGACCCACCACTCAAATATAATGGGTGATCAACCACACTGCAGAAGTGGCAAATCAGAAGGGGATTGCCATCTAATTTAGAGGCAGTAAGCTTTCGACAACTCTCTGTTTGTTTAGCCCTTTGATTTACACCTCCTACTGGTAACTCGACTAGCATTTCATCTTAACTCTGCCTTTGACCTTGATACTCCTATCTGACTGAATGTATGAATGCAGTCACAATGAGTCTGCGTAAAAGTTGATCAACTCTCTTCTATATCCATCAATTTTTTGCAACCCTTGCATTTTGTTATCATCTATTGTAAACTCATTTTTGGTTACTTAATTTATTTGGCATTGACAATTAGGGGGCAAAACAGACAACAAACTCATCATATCAAACCAACACTACTGTAAATTCTTCAAGAATTAGATGAGATATGACATCATATGCATGTGCCATCAAATAAGATATCCCTTTTTAGCATCCCTGTTATTGGATTTGTAATGTAGTTTTCCAAGCATGGAGAGTCTGTTTTCAAGAGAATCAGTCCGTTGGATCATGCACATGTTTAATCAGTATTAATTTCTTTCTTCGCATCCTTGCGGAAAATGATTCGAATAATTAGATTTGAAGTTGAAGTGATCATCAATATTATATCTTTCTGTGTTAACTATCACACATATTCTTAATTTGATCTCATTGCAAAATCTCTATGTTATTCATCATTGATAATGATTTCTGAAAATCATTTAGGTCATGCTAATTGGGAGCATGAATACTTGCTATTATTATTTGTTCTTTTAGACGGCAATCAGAGGATTTTCGAAACTGATTTTTATACCTGTCATCTTTTGATGTATTTTCTTATAGAAATTATATTTTGGAGGATTCTTTTAGCCTTCCAAGTTTTACGAGCTTTTTAAGTTCAACAAAGCCCGTTTTTTTCCCATAGTTTGTCTGCTTATGAATTTGTTACAAAATTGCAGGGGACCAGGGTTTAGGTAGCTTGTTGATACTAATTTGAGGTTGTGGATAATTAGTGAATCCTGAGTGGTGCAACTGGTGCCTATATAAGTAACAAATGAGATGCTTAAGTTGTCTATTTGAAAGTTTGACAGTGGCCATCATGAGCATAAATACTGTTCATATGGAAATGGTCTTTCCCTCCAAGAAGAGAACACCTTATGAAACAATTATGAAAGACATTTTTTTTAAGGGTTAAGGGTTAAAAGCGCGAAACCCACTAGTACTTTTAGGTCAAAGCTGATAATGCACCTGCAATATTGGTTAGCGCACATAAGTACCTAAGGTGGGTTTAACGTTAGTCAACCATTCGTTTTTAAGTTACGTGCACTGCATGTATCTTGTATATGACAAAAATACTCTTATACTGTTTAGTAATTATTTTTTACATACAAGTCCTCAAAAAATATTTATTGCATATACGCCACAAATAATACACTTGTATATATGGGCAATGCTACACCTACTACCTGTTTTACAACCTCCACTCCTTACACCCTAATGTGGCACTCATCTAGTAGTAGACACCTCCATTAGATCAGTGCCACATTAGGGTGTAAGGAGTGGAGGTTGTAGGAGAGGTTGTTGGTATAAATTTATCCTATATATATTTCTTTTTGACAAATACAACCCTAAAAAAATTAAAATTGTGGGATACTTATTTACAAAAATCAATCTTCTTCCTCTCATTCTTACTCTATCTACCATTATCTAACAAAACCTTACTCGAACCTGCACTATACCCAAACCCCACACCCTTACTCTTTTCTACCGTCCTATCTCCTTCCTCTCTCTCTCCCCCCTCTCTGTTCTCATCATCTCTCCTACCCTCTCATACTTTAAAGAACCCATTAAATTGAAACTCAACAGACCCGTCAAAAATAAAACCATCAAATTCGAATCCAATCCAACAATCTCACATATTCCTTTCCACCCTCTTTGCTTCCTCTCTCCTCTTCATCTCTCTCACCATCTCAAACCCAAATCCAATAAAGCCTTTAAATTTGAACCTAACAAACCCATCAAATCCAAATCCAAACTCAACAAATCCATCAAATTTGAATTTTGTCCAACAATCTCATCTCATCCTCACCCTCTTCGCCTCCCCTTTCTCAATTTTTCTCTTCTTCGTCTTCTTGTCATACTCTTTACATGTTCAAAACCAATTTAAACTCGAAATCCGAAACCCGAACTAAAAATTGAACTCAAAGTTCAGAATGAGGATATTTTCGTCATATACAAAATATGTGCAGTGCACATAACTTAAAAACTAACGGTTAATTAAAGCCGTACCCACCTTAGGTAATTATGTGTGTTGACCAATTTTACAGGTGGGTTTCTCGCTTTTAACTCTTTCAATTTTTTCAATCTTTGCAAAATTCTCTAGTCGACTGTCAGTTTGAAATGTATTGGACAAAAACTTGTGCATTATATCATGTGCTAAGAGTTGTATGTTCTATTCAGTTAATTCTGTTTGCTTGTTGTTTTTACTTCATTTTATATTTTATCAAATCAAGCATTGCTTCGTTTCGTTGAAAAGAGTTTTAACAGAGCTGAATTTATTTTTGACTAGTCTTACCGTCACCATCTTCAATATTATGATGTCTGATCAAAATGGCAGTAGATTTAATGGTTGGCTATTACCCTCACACTTTTCATGAAGGGTTTTCATATTGAGTTGTACAGATTTACCTAGATTTATGCTAGCTCATGTCATGATGTTGCATATTGGATTCTGCATCTCGGAAGCGTGTTAAAAATTCATTGCTTCCTTGCCCTGTTTAGCTTCAATGTTGAGTTCTTTGATCTTGTATTTTTTCTCATATCCTGGTCAAAAATATTCTCTCAAATCATGAAGTGTTAGAAATTTGCAATTATTATACTGTGAGTTATGGAATTTGAAAGAAATTGAAGATAACACATCTCATTGATAATGATAGTTTTGCTTCCAGGTGTAGGTGAAAGAATGTGGATGCAGATCCCTCTTCCATGGTCTGGCCTAAAAAGCTCTTGTTTCTAAAAACATCTAGTGGTGTAAAAGTTGTATGAGGATTGGTTTTATTCCTAAAAAGACATTTGGTTTGTTCATCAAAGTAAACGTTCATGCTGAACCATGGACATAATAATTGTATTGCAGAAAGCTCAACTTGTGGTTTTAAGAACCAAGGCCTTCCTGTCTGGTGTGTTTAATGCTGCCAAGTTTCCTGAACTTTAATGTTCCAAAGAGAGTAGCTGTACCTTGTTTCTTTTGTTGAGTTCTGGTACTGCTTTGTTTAGTAGTTAATTGCAATTTCAGGAAGATATGAATCATCTTTTGTTGAGTTCTGGTACTACTTTGTTTAGTAGTTAATTGCAATTTCAGGAAGATATGAATCAATAATGAACAGCTTGAATGTTGCCGAAGTAGTTAAAACTCTGTTAGAGAGCATATCATCAATAAAATGGACATTACTGATGTGTCCAGAGTTTCATTATTGATGGTGCCATGCTTTTGAGGAAATACTCTTCTACGAAACCTTCGTTATTTGATGTTTTAATTGATATGGGTGATTTCAAAATTTGACAATTCTCAGAGTTGCACATAAACGTCTGTTCATGTTCTGCATGAAACCATCGGTGCATCTAGTTGATTTTTTGGCCGTACCGAGCAACTTTTGGAAACTATTTGCAAAAGTAGGTCACATCCCAAACTACTGCAAGTTTGAGTTGATCGCTGCGACGTCAGCAGCGGCTGCTATTCCCATTAGTGGCATATTCCATTCGAAGATCGCTTATAGGAATAACGGGAATAACGAGTGCTCATTTAATTTTTTTTGAAATCTATGTTAGTTGTCGCTATTCCTATTAGCGATCAAAGCATATGTGAAGTTATTGATGAGAATAACAACCTTATTTAAGAAGTATTTAGATACTTAGCGAATTTCAGAGAGCTAGTGCTATGTGCAAAAAAAACCAAAAAAATAAAAATAAAATTGAGATCGCTAGTGGGAATAGTGACCATAGTGACCTAAGTGCACTGTGGTCGCTAATCCCACTAGCGACTACAAGTGGGACCGACCGCTAATAAGGTCGGGCTCACGCACTCTCACTCTCACTCTCTCTCTCTCTATTTTATTTCTTCTTCTTCTCCAACTCCAACTTCAAAACCCCAATCCCCAAATTGTCCAAAATCTACACTAATTTTCACCGATTCAATCCCTAATTGGGACTCCTCAGTTCATCACATTTTGTGACCCATATATCTAAATTAATGTATATTTTTAACAAGTTAAATTATCATATCCAACAACAACAATCAAACATTAGAAGTAATAAATATTATTTATACCTCTTTAGAGCATCTGTAGTTGTTTGCCAAATATTGATAAAATGAATATTTGGCTGAGAAACGTGCTGCACTCGTTTGCCAAATATCCATTTTATCGATAAATCGCTACAATCGTGTGCTATAAATGAGAATCGATTTGAGAAATATCCATATTTGAGCGACGACACTTCGGGTGCCGTCCCACTCAAAAAAATAATTTTTTCCCCGTCGGACGGCACTTGAAGTGCCGTCCCTTGATTTTTTTTTTTTTTTTTTCCAATTAAAAAACATCGCAAATCCCATCGGACGACACATGAAGTGCCGTCCTTTGAAAAAAAAAAATTCCAGCCCAAATTCCTCGGACGGCACATGAAGTGCCGTCCGGTGGTTTTTGTAATTTTCGTTTTTTTTGGCAATTTTTGAAAATGTTTTTGCAATTTTTAATTTTTTTTTGCAATTTCTGAAATGTTTTTGTAATTTTTTGTAATTTTTTCGTAATTTCTGAAATGTTTTTGTAATTTTTTATTTACGAAACTTTCCGATTATGTCGGACGGCACATGAAGTGCCGTCCGGAGTTTTTTGCAATTTTTTTATTTGTTTTTGCAATTTCTGAAATGTTTTTGTAAATTCTAAAATGTTTTTGTAATTTTTTGTAATTTTTTCGTAATTTCTGAAATGTTTTTGTGATTTTTAATATTTTTTTTGTAATTTTTTTGCATTTCGAGGACGAATTTTTTTATGTGTCGGACGGCACTTCGAGTGCCGTCCCTCCCTTCGGCTTTAATTTTTTTTTTCCTCCGACGGCATTTCATGTGCCATCGCTTATTATTTTACGATAGTGATCCAGCTCGCCCGTTGGCAACGGAAGTCGGCGCAACTGGACGTCTCCTCACCATCTTGAGCCTGCAAACTTAGTTGAGGGTCAAGGAAAAACAGAGGAGGAAGAAGATGAACAACATTCAAAGTGGAATTTCATTCATACTCAAAATGTACATGTCAGGGGGTTTTATACACTTGGAACACGTCTAATGCACGTGTTTGGACATTCAGTTAAGTTTGTTGAAGAATGGACCCCACACTCTAACAACCAACAGCTAATTGCCAGCTGGCTACAGTTATGAACATTTACAAAGAACCCCTTTGAACAACACATATTTCCCCAAAACTGATACAACTGATACACTGTGTTCTAAATCCTTCTTCCAGCTTCAGCTCCTATCTTCAGCTCCTATCTTCTTCAGCTTCTCTCTCACTCATTCTGCAATACTGAGCAGCTCCAGTAGTTCCCGAAGCTGGAGCAATACCCCCTTCTTCAAGAGGAGCATCCATGATGCTCCGAAATTGAGGAAAACGCCAGTATATATCCCAATAATTTTCCCAAGTAGCTTCAGCCTCCCCACCATGGCACCATTGGACCAATATTTCAGATATGACAATTCCTCTTCTAGGGACACTTCTTCTTCCTAAAATCCGCAGAGGTCGAGGCGTATCTTCAACAAAATATGCAGGCAAAGCATTAGAGGCATTTGATATTCCTGATGATCTAGGAACATGGGTCTTGAGTTGTGAAATGTGAAACACATCATGTATCTTCGATGTTGTAGGCAGCAATAAACGATAGGCCACTGCACCAATGCGTGCCGTAATCTGATAGGGACCATAGTATAGTGATGATAGTTTCTGAAGCCTATGCCCTGCAACCGACGATTGCTTATAAGGTTGCAACTTAAGATATACCCAGTCACCTACAGTATACTCCTTATCTGTGCGATGAATATTAGCCTTGTTACTCATCCTACTCTGAGCACGATGCAAGTTGTCCTTCAAAATTTGCAACACCACATCTCTATTAACAAGCTCATCTTCAACCGCTTGCACTCTAACAGTTCGTGGAACATACGAAAGGACATTAGGAGGCTCCTTTCCATACACTGCTTGGTATGGAGAAATCTGAGTTGAACTTTGGACATGGGTATTATAACTAAATTCCGCCCAAGCTAACCACGATGACCAATCCGCAGGCTTGTGGGATGTGAAGCATCGAAGATAAATCTCTAGCACCCTGTTAAGGACCTCCGTTTGTCCATCTGACTGGGGGTGGAAGGCTGAACTCAAACACAGCTTAGTACCATACATCTCAAGCAATTCACGCCAAAAGTTACTAGTAAAAACCGCATCCCGATCACTCACAATCGTCTTGGGTATCCCATATAATTTGAACACATGCCTAAACAAAGCAGTTGCAACACTTTTTGCAGTATAGGGATGGGCTAGAGGAACAAAGTGCCCATACTTGGATAAACGATCAACTACTACCAAGATAGTAGTATATCCAGAGCTTCTAGGCAACCCATCAATAAAATCTAGACTAACATCTTCCCAAATGTGATCTGGTATTGGCAATGGCTGAAGAAATCCTGCTGGCGATGTGCTCAAGTATTTATTTCTTTGACATATGTCACAAGATCTGATGAATTCTTTCATGTCCCTTTTAATGCCCTTCCAATATACAATTCGTTTAAGACTGTGCCATGTCTTGTTAACTCCAAAGTGTCCTCCTTGAGGAGTTGAGTGAACCTCCTCTAAAAAGAGATGTTTAACATCTGAAGTGGGGCTCAGAAGGACTCTTCCTTTGTAGTAATAAACTCCTGCTACATATCCCAATTCGGAATTTATTCCAGCTTCATATTGGGCTTTAATGTCCTTATAAAAAGGATCAGTTAACACCAGCTGTCGAACTTGCTGAAGCCACACAGGCTGAACCACAGAGATTCCCATCAATGAACCTTGAAACTCTCCTTCTACACTTTCTTCAAACTGTCTTGAAAGACCGTCAGCTACCTTATTTTCACACCCCTTCTTGTATTCCACTGTAAATTGGTAGCCATGTAGTTTCACCATCCAAAGATGCTGCGCATCAGTGTATAAACGTTGCTCAAGTAGATATTTTAATGGCTTATGATCTGTTTTAATGACGAATTGTCTTCCCCACAGATACTGATGCCACTTTTGAACTGCGAGCAATATAGCAAGCATTTCCCTTTCATATGTCGACAGCAATTTGTTCTTCCCTTTGAGTTCTTGACTCAAAAATGCAATAGGACGCTTATCCTGCATAAGCACAGCCCCCAACCCCGTACCACACGCATCACACTCCAACACAAATGGCTCATTGAAATTGGGTAATCTGAGAACTGGAGGGTTCATCAATATGTGCTTCATCTGCTCAAACGCCAATCTACTCTCTTCAGTCCAAGCAAAGGCCCCTTTCTTCGTTAGTTTGACCAGGGGATAAGCTATGGAACTGTAGTTGGCGATGAATTTCCTATAATAGCCAGTCAATCCCAAAAACCCACGCAGTGCCTTCAAATTTTTTGGAATCGGCCACTCCTGAATGGCCCTGACTTTCTCCTTGTCGACAGATACCCCTTCAGCTGAAACTATGTGTCCAAGATACTCAGCCGAAGTAACACCAAAGGAACACTTGCTGCATTTGGCGTACAACTGATGTTGCTGCAGAATTTGTAAAACTTTCCTCAAGTGCTCAACGTGGTGAAGCATACTGGGGCTATATATCAATATGTCGTCGAAAAATACTAGGACAAACTTCCTTAAGTAGGGCTTAAAAATGTCGTTCATCAAGCTTTGAAATGTCGACGGAGCATTCGTCAACCCAAAGGGCATAACCAAGAATTCATAATGTCCTTCGTGGGTTCGAAAAGCTGTTTTATACACGTCGTCATCTTTCATTCTGATATAGTGATAACCACTTCGAAGATCTAGCTTACTGAACACAGATGCACCATACAATTCATCCAAAAGTTCATCAATCACTGGAATAGGATATTTATTCTTGATCGTTATGTCATTTAATCCCCTATAGTCCACACACATTCTCCAACTTCCATCGGGTTTCTTGACTATTACAATAGGGGAAGAAAAAGAACTGTTGCTATTACGAATAATACCTGTATGCAACATTTCTTTAATTAATTTCTCAATCTCGTTCTTTTGATGCCAAGGATGCTTGTAAGGTCTTAAGGACACTGGCTTAGATCCAGGTATTAAGGCAATACCATGGTCATAACTGCAGTGTGGAGGGAGTCCCATGTCTTCTTTGAAAACTAACCCGTATTCATCAAGTACTTTTTGCAACTGAGCATCGACTTCTTCTTTAACTGGCACAGTAATGTCTCCCACCATATGCAATAGCCACCCCACTTTAGATTGCAATAAAGCCTTATTTATAGACTTGGGATCTGCCACTTCCAGCTCTTGATTAGAAATTCCAAACAGAGTCCTATCTATATTGTTTAGTTGAAACTTAATTCTTTTTTCCTTCATATTCCATACAATATCACCCAACGTCTCCATCCACTGATTTCCCAAAACAAGCTGGCTAGTATCCATGGGTAACACATAAAAATCTGCGATTATAGGAACTCCTTGGCATAGGAAAGTTACCTCCTCACAAAGGCCAGAACATTTGAGCTGCTGTCCCCCTGCCACAGTTACTTCTAAGCGGACAGTAGGATTTATGGGTAGCTTTAAATTTTTCACAATTTGCTCATCAATGAAGTTATGAGTAGCTCCCGTATCAAGAAGAGCACACACAGTCTTGGATAGTATGGTTCCTTGGACACGAAAAGATCTGAGACTAGGACTTCCTTGCAACGAATTTAAAGAAATTGCAGCTGTTCTTTGTAAAATTTGCAAAAAAAATCACACAACTAAGGTCTTTATTTCGAATAGAGACCTTAGTACAACTAAGGCCTCTATTCCGAATAGCGACCTCAGTTTCAAAAATAAATTGATTGTTATTCTTTCAGTGAACAAAAGCTCTCTAGATTTTGCTAAGTGTTGGAATACAGTTCATTGAAGATCACTAATCCCATTAGCGACTTCATATATGCTTTGGTCGCTAATAGGAATAGCGACAATAAAAAAAATTTCTATTTTTTTAAAAATGAGGTTGCTTTTCCGGTTAGCGACATCTAAAAGAAACATGCCGCTAATGAAAATAGCGGCCGCTGCTGACGTTGCACCAAGTAACCCAAGAGCGCTAATAGTTTCGAAATTAGCCCATAATCGCAACTATTTTTAAAAAGTGGCATATTACGGCAAAAAATTCTCTTTTTTGTATCGATTCAAATTCTAATCTAAGACCCACCGTTTCCCCAATTGTTTTGTTGTAATAGGCCACTTTTTGAAAATATTTGCGATTATGGAACAGTTTCGAAACTATTAGCGTCGTGGGCTAGTTTGTGTCACGTCAGCAGCGACCGCTATTCTCATTAGAGGCTTGTTCTTTTTAGAGGTGGCTAATGGAAATAGCGCCCTCTTTTTTAAAAAAATTGAAATTTTTGATCACTGTCACAGTAGCGCCCCGAATTTTCAATAAACAAAATTAGAAATAAGTAGCACAATTTTCTGAATCAAATTCATTGTAATCATTAACATAGTATCAAATACAGGAAAATTTAAAACTTTTTATTACAATTTTTCTTTATTACATTTGCACAGCGGAAAAATATAATACATTTATTACAGCACAACCCAACACTTAAACTTTAATCATGTTAAATCTAAGCTTTCACTTTACTTGGGCAACTCACTTGCAAAACCTGCGAAATAAACTAAAGAGTGGGCATATAATATACTATACTAATAGTGATACTTCTAGATCTCGCAATCACAAACTTGATGCATATAATATAGCAGTTATGAATAATGCATAGGAAAAATAAGTAGAATAGCAAGTGAAACATATATTAACACAGTAATAACAGATGGAATATGAAACAACGATGAATAAAACGTAAAATAATAAGTGAAGCTAGGCTAAGTGTCAAGTGTATGAGATGAAAACAGAAAACAAACATGCATAAAACAAATCAAGCAACACAAATGCATATGATGATTACCAATGCATGCTTATAGGATTCTATGCATTCCATACTACATAGGTTCGGTGCAAGCCCTTATTGTTCCCCACTTCATAAGATTCAATCCCTCTCCATGCAATCCTATAATAGTGACAAAAGACAAGATTTAGACATTTTGCGAATATTCGCACCAGTCTTGGAATCCATCTACCTAACCATACAGAACCCTCATTGCGCAAACATCCCGTAAGCGTCGCTCTAGCCCGGAATATTGGAGATCCGTCTCCCTTCCGCCAGACTATTCATAATCCCGGAGTACATCCACCCAATCATTCATAGCCCCAGAAATAATTGAGACACGTCTCCTCTACATGACAAACAGTCCCATAATACATCCTCCTGACTGTAACTATAGTTCCGAAATACATCCGTCTCACTATATATAGAGCCCCCCACTCACGTTTGCACAAGTTTCATCACAACTCCAACTAGTGCATGTCCTTAGATTCAAACATGAACAACTACTCCCTAGAACTAGCACACCCTACCAGAATTAAATCAACATCACTAAGACCACTAACCCATCTTGGCTAAACCCCACATTTAAATAATCACAACCTGCCGGTATCTTGGGTCCTGCTCGGCCTCTGGAGAGCCCACACAACTAGAACATCACATCGGTCCACATTCTAGGGTTTTCTCAGTTAACCCTAACTCTTAGAATATTCACAACAATTCATTCATAACTCATTCCATCTTTTACTTATTACAATCTGTATTTAATTTTGTTTCGACAAACTGAATTTTATCCATCAATAAATCTCTGAACAATCACAGTCTCGGAATACATCATTGATTGCCACTATAGCATCGGAATACATCCGCCCGACTATAAAGATCCTCCACAATCTAAAACATCACATTAATCTCAACTTAACGCATCTCTATTTTCTTCACATTCAACTCATAAATCATTAATTTTAACCGACAAATACATTACCAAAAAATCATCTTTCCTCAATTTAATGAACAAACTACTTTTATAATTGTTTGATATCATTTATAGCAATAAATCCAAAATCACAAAAAAAAAACGTTTTCATTCCAACTTATAACATTTCTTTCCATATTTAAAACTCCAACATTAAATTCTGGGATTTTAATTCTTTTAAAAGTGAAACAATCAATAAAAAAAATCTGGAACTTTATCTCTTAAAATCTGAAATTATATGTATTCCCAAAAGTTGAAGTCTTAGAATCAATAATTTATAATATTAAATTTTATTAAATTAATTTTTCACCCAACACTTTTTTTAAAAAAATTCTAAAAGCTTTAGAACTCCAAAAACTCAAAAGAAATAAAACAAGAGCTTTAAAACTAAAAAAAAACTTAAAAAAAACCTAAACTTGGCCTCACCCAGCACACCCAATGCCCAACACAGCGCCCAAGACCACATGGGCTAGCCAGTAATCCCATGTGCCTCCACTGATTTAAAAAGGCATTAAACATTCATATATCAAATACTGTACAGACCCTAGGTACAGTACAAACCCGAAAACTATTTTAAAACCCTTTAACATATACCAATATTTATACCATATATATATCTCAAACCCTAAAATTTAGCATGGTTTTATATAGAAAAATTTATAATTAAAACAATGGAAATATTCTTCATAAAGATTAAATCTTTATCAACTAAAAATTGGCATTTGTATGTTCATGAAAAGCTCTAAGTCATAATATTAAAACCCAATATTTAATACACAATCCATCATCATACAACCATAAAAATTCTAGAATGTAACCCCGTTCCCATAAATACATAATTTTTGAATAGTTTCCATATTTTGATTATTTATAAATTCATTTTGTTTTAAATTCGGTTTGGACCTTCTATTAAAATCTTTCCGAATCGAAATTATATTTACTTCGAATAATGGTATATTTTAACTTCAATTGCTATTTCTAATTGATCGACTATTTATATTATATATTATTTGAATTATTTTAATAAATCTGTTAAACTCAAATTCCATTTTGATATATATATATATATATATATATATATATATATATATATATATATATATATATATATATATATATATATTATTATTATTATTATTATTATTATTATTATTATTATTATTTTTATTATCATTATTTTTATTTTTATTATTATTATTATTACTTTTGATTGTAAATTAAAACCCAACTTTTGTTAGTGTGAAAGCCCACAGATTTTAATCCATCTATTACTATTATTATTATTTTAATGTACAAACCGAGTATATTATGTATATATGATTGTTCTAAGTATTTGCGAAAAGTTGAATCTTAATCTAATTGTGTGTTTCAATTAACTTTACTTTCTATTTAAACCATGTAAAATATTGTTTTACAACCTATGAAAGATTTGTGCATTGTATAGTCTATTATTAATCCTATTTTTATTATCTATTTATTCTATTTTTTCCTATTGGATTTAAACCCAAACCCTATAGCCCCTCTCCTTATTGGGTTCTAACCCATTACCCTTTAACCCAATACCCATAACCCTATATATAAATACCCTAATACACCCTAACCCCCTAGCTATTGTTGAACCCCCAGCCGTCACCCCTATTTCCCCCCTTGATTTTTAAAATTCTAACTTACCCAAAATCTCATTAAATCCTAACCAAATTTGTTCTCTCTTTCTCCCACGGTGTATATTCCTAAACAAACTACTCTCTCTCTCTCTCTCTCTCTCTCTCTCTCTCCCCCTCCCCCACCCTCTCCCTGTGCACACCTGCCGCCGGCCTCCTACCTGCCGTCGCTCCCGACCGTCGACTAACCGCCCTCGCGACAATCCCGACGTCCTATCGCCGCCCTGTGCCACGCCACCCCGCCATCAGTGCCCTCGGCCTCATCCCACAACTTCTTCAACCTGCAGCCTCCACTTTCCGTCGCCGTCCATCCCATCGACCTTCCCCCGTCGTCCCGCAGTCCGAGTGCGTCGCCGTCAACCTTCATCTCGCAAGCCCTCTTGTTCGTGAGTCGTTTGTGTTCGTGTTCGTGTGCTGGGATCCGTTCCGTTATTCTATTTTCGTCGAATTCGTCGTCTTCTTTGAGACAAGTAACTTGAATGTTGTTTTCTTTCTTCATATGAGTACAAAATACCGCAAGTAGTCGTGCTTTCATTGTATTTCATTCTCACGTCATTTCCTTGGTAGTCATGATCTTGTTTGCTTGATTTGTTTCCATCATTTCATGATCATGATTAATCACCACAAGCTGTCACACACACACACAACACGAAAATAAATTAGATCTAGATAGATTCTTGATATATATATACTCTTTCGTGATCTATTGTATGTTGTGAATTTTTGTTATGTGATTGATGTACTAGATGTTCTCTATTGTTGTGGACTTGTTAATACCCATGCCATGTCGATTTGAATGTTCAGTATATCTTGTTTTGCATTATAATCTAATTTGAATCTATCGTAGATGAGTTATATGATAAAATGCATGCAAGAAACTTTCTTTTTTGCTGCTGCCCTGATTTGGTACAACAATTTAGATCCTGTTAAAGTCAGTAAAATAAATTAATTTGTGAATGATGTTTCCATTGTTGATGAGTTTGAAAATATATGTGGCTTGCTGATTTGATACCCATTACACTCTGATTTGTATCACACATTAATTTAGATCCATAATAAATAACAAATATGATACATTTCATGCAAAAGATATCTTTATTTGCTGCTGTCCTGTTTTTGCCTGCTGTTTTTGACCCTGGTAATGTCAGAACTTTGACTTGAGTTCTAAATATGAAATATATCCCCAGATGTCTAGTTTACAACCCTTTTGACGAAATCGAATTCCGAATTATATTTTTCGAGTTATGACTGTTTTAGTGTTGTTGGGTCTAGATTTCCAGATTCCTAATTTTGCTGCATCACCTTATTTTAAAATTTAATTTGAGTATGCTATCTGTATTATAATGACATGAAATTTAATATGCTGAGACTAGACATACTAGAGAATCTTTCCAAATTTTTCTGGAATTATTTATCAAGTTTTCATACCTGTTTTATGCATATGAACACAACTTTGAGAATTCTGGCTAAATATGAAATCTGTATAGATTGCTGTTTTGACACCAGTTGCTCCAACTTTCATGTATCTTGTTTATATGCGCTGTACTCGGTAGAGAGTCTAGTTTCTAGATTTTCTTAAGAATCTAGATTTGCATTCCCGTGACAATGGTAATCTCAGTTTTGGTGCAGCAACGTCATGCTATCCAGAACTGAAATTCTTGTTGTTCTTGATAATTATACCTTGTTTTGGCATTCGATTGTGTTTCTTACCTGACCTGAACTTGTTCCCTGTCCTTTGTCATGATACTTGTCCTGTTTGTGCACTCACATGCATGTCTTGATATTAATAATAAATGATTAAGTCGGGGTTTACGGGAAAGATCTAGTAGTGGACAATATAGAAAGTATACTCGGAAGGGGGCCCGTGTTTCCCAACTGTTTACTGTTGCACCTTATTTCACCGACTGTTTACTATTTTACCTGACTACATACTTCCTTATAGAAGGGTCTACTCGGAAGGGGGCTCGTGTTTCCCAACTGTTTACTGTTGTACCGTGTTTCACCGACTGTTTACTGTTTTACCTGACTACATACTTTCTTATAGGAGGTTGTACTCGGAAAGGAGCCCGTGTTTCCCAATTGTTTACTGTTTACCTAAATACATACTTCCCGTTAGGAAGGTTTGCTCGGATTGTGCGAATTCAGGACATTGTTTACTGTTTACTGTCAACTGTTTACTATTTACTTGATGCCTGAGTACACGGCCCTATAGGATCCACTACATAATCTAAACGAAACTTGACTGCATGTAGCAAACATGTGGTAAATAATTGGGACGCATGAAGTTCTACCTAGATAGGATTAACCGATAGACTTAAGAATAACATGTTTCACTGGCACACCCCTGTTTTCCTAATATTGTTACTTGTTACTGCTACTTGTTACCATCACTTGTAACTGTTATCCTTTACTGTTACCGCTACTGTTTCCTGTTACTGTTTACCTGCTACTGTTTCCTGTTACTTGTAGGCTCCATTTATCTACTGTTGATTTCCTGCATGCTTTTGTTTCCTGTTTATTACTTCATGTTCCTGTTACCCACTCTCTTGCTTGTACTACTTGCGGCACGTAACTTGCACTAACGGGCATTTGTCTCATGTTTCTCTATTTTTCTTCCACATGATAAAATGCAGGTTTTGGAGATCAACTACCTGTGGGAGTTTGTGAGTAAACATTTTAGGCTTCGCCTGGAAAATCTTGCTTTAGTAATTTGTTCTTGAGTTTATTTAATTCTTGTTGCTACTTGAAACTTGTAACGGGCTTATTGTCCCGAAGTTTTACGTTTGTTCCAGATCTCATTTTATTTTAGGAATTTATATTTGTTTCAAAGAATTTCTGTTGATTAATAATTGGTTCATGCATGCGTGGTTGAGTATATTTTGTTATATTTCCTGTTATGTTGTTCAGTCGATCCTACAGCTTATGAATGATGGAAATTATTCGTTGGGCTTTGTCACATACTTGTATTCCGTATTCCTTTTAGGAAGCGGGGCGTGACATAGAATCTACAACACGAAATTAATTCTAATTAAAACAGCGAATTCTTTTATAAAAATTGCAACTTTTTAACAAACAAAGCAATGAATTTGTGTGTAATCAATGGTCGATAAATTTTCATAACAAATACCCATCAACTATTATAAACTCCATGATCATACAGGTATTTAAAACGAGTTCTTTCATGCATCACCAATCTCTAACATCAATAATTAATTTATACATGGTAATCACATCTCAATTTGGGTTCTTATTCATGTAGAAATTATTTTGACTACTTTTTCATTAAGATTTATCCTCTAATAGATCTACATCAAGTTTTATAATCATGCATGATATATCATATTTGATCAATCATCATCATATTATACAAGCACATACCAAATCAAGAGATGAAAAGTACCACCCACCTCAAAAAGATCAATTGAAAGTAGTAATAGTAAGAAGAAAACCCCTCTTCCTCCTTGCAAAAGTCCAAAGATCTAAGCCTCCAACTCCAAGAATTGATATAAAAAAAATATTTTGTGAACAAAGAAAATAGATGGCTGCTGCTGTTTTTAAAGGCCGGGCTGCAGATTTTTCTAGGGTTTTATGATGAATTTTACAAAAACATCCCTCAACAAATAAATAAATAAATATCCATTGAAAACGTACTGTAGCGTGGAAAACGTGAAAACAAACCTAGGCCGTTGACAGGTTATAATGCATCATAACCTAGGCCGTTGGCCTAGGTTGTTTTCACGGGTTTTCACAGCATTTACGTTTTCAATGGAGCATTTCTCATATATATATATATATATATATATATATATATATATATATATATATATGGAAAACGTGAAAACAAACCTAGGCCATTGACAACGGCCTAGGTTATAATGCATTATAACCTAGGCCGTTATTTCCAACAACGGACTAGGTTGTTTTCACGGGTTTTCACAACATTTACGTTTTCAATGGAGCACTTCTCATATATATATATATATATGGCAAATGCTCCATTGAAAACAGGTCTAGTTTTCACGGGTTGGAAAACAACGATCTGAGCCGTTGGATCGCTCTTGATCGTGATCAACGGCTCAGATCTGAGCCACCCATCACCCGTTCTCACTAAGTGGCGGAGTGTTATTTTGAGAATTTCGTCCCAAATAACTATTCGCCTCACAGATTCTAAAAAAATGAATATAACCCAGGCCGTTGTTAGGAACAACGGCCTACGTTATAAAAAAATTGAATCATAGGTCGTTGTTTTGAACAACGGCCTTGTTCTCAATTTTTATAACCTAGGCCATTGTTCCCAACAACGGCCTAGGCTATACAATTTCTATAAATTTTATAGCCTAGGCCGTTGTTGGAAACAATGGCTTAGGTTATAAAAATTGAGAACAAGGTCGTTGTTCAAAACAACGACCTATGATTCAATTTTTTTATAACGTAGGCCGTTGTTCCTAACAACGGCCTAGGTTATATCAATTTTTCAGAGCGAATCAGGCAAAAAGTTATTTGGGACGAAATTCTCAAAATAACCCTCTGCCACTTAAGTGATATTGGGTGATGGGCGGAGGTGATCTGAGTCGCTGATCACGATCAAGAGTGATCTAATGGCTCAGATCGCTGTTTTCCAACCCGTGAAAACAAACCCGTTTTCAATCGAGTATTTTCCTATATATATATATATATATATATATATATATATATATATATATATATATATATATATATATATATATATATATATATATATATATATATATATATATATATATATATCCTCCAAATCAAGTAGTTAATTAAACCAAATAAGGTAAGACTTTATCTCCCCTAATCACCATTGATTTGTCCGGTCCCCCCCATGTGCAGTCAAGGGTCTTCAAATTTTGGATTTTGCCCCCAAAGTGGTAATTTTACAAAAAGGTCATTCACTTTAAAATATTTGCAAACATGTCATAAATTATTCATAAAAATTTGAAAAATTTAGAATTATTATCTAATAATAAAGATTAGATTTTTAGAAATAAATTTTCTGACTTGTTGTTTCCCAGGAAAAAATATTTGCAATAAAGTCCCCAACAATCCCAAATTGGCATAATTATATATTTATTCAATTAATTCAATAAAATCAACCAAATATGGATATATTCCAATTTCTTAGAGCCCTATACTGATAGCCGGCCCTAAAATGCAGTCAACCAAATTTTTAAGTTCAAAACTCACCTCCAAATGACTTTTTACAAAAAGGCCCCTTTTCTTTCAAAAATTTACAAAAATAGTTTTCTTTATTCAGATAAAACCCAAAATTTAGAATATCCTCAATTATAAATAGGATAATTTATTCAACAATTCAAAAGTGAAAATTTGCAACTCAAAATATTTGCATGTGTTTTGCACATGTAAAATGTCAATTTTTATAAAAATTCAAAATAATTAAATAAATTGATTTAAAATTATTTATTAATTCAAAATATTGTATTAAAAATTACAGGGCGTTATAGTTGCTATTTCATTAGCGACCAAAGCATATATGAAGTCGCTAATGGGATTAACGACCTTCAATGAACTGTATTACAACACTTAGCAAAATTCGGAGAGCTTTTGCTCTCTGAAAAAATAACAATCAATTTATTTTTAAACTGATGTCGCTATTTGGAATCGCGACCTTATTTGTACAAAGTTCGCTATTCAGAATAAATGCCTTAATTGTACTAAGGTCACTATTCCGAATAGAAGTATTAGTTATGTGACTATTTTGCAAATTTTACAAAGAATAAGGAGATCGAGTTCCCAACTGAGGTCACTATTCCCAATAGCGACCTCAGTTGGGTGATTATTTTGCAAATTTTACAGAGAGCAAGGAGATTTAGTTTTCTATTGAGGTCGCTATTCGGACTAGGGACCTCAGTTTTAAATATATTTTTTTCCAAGAGAGTAAAAGCTCTCTAGAAATCGTTAAGTGTCTCAATACATTTATTTGAGGTCACTAATTCCATCAGTGACCTCATATATACTTCGGTTGCTAGTGGGAATAGCGACATGAAACAAAAAATTCCATATATTTTAAAACAGAAGCCACAATTCCTATTAGCGAATTTCAAAATGAAGAGGTCGCTAATGAGAATAGCGGTCGTTGCTGACGTGACACCAAGTAGCACATGAGCACTAATAGTTTCGAAACTGGCCCATAATCGCAAATATTTTCAAAAAGTTGCCTATTACAGCAAAAAATTCCTGTTTCCCCGTCATTCCCCTCAAGAGCCGCAAAAACAAAGACATGTAAAGAAGATGGCGAAAGCAATTCCTTGGGATTAGCACTGTAGCAGTACTTTGGCTGGGTGTAAAAAGAAATTTTTGTTGCATTGCACATTTTTTTACTTTTTGCGCATTTTCGTTTCCACAATTTTTGCTCTGAAAATAACATCCATTGCGATAGTGTTATTTTATTCTTTATTTCTCTCACTTTCTGCCCACTCCTTCGTTTCCTTTGACATTTACTAAATAAACAAAAACCTAGCTAAACAAATCCACTCTTGTGGCCGATGTGGGACTATGTTCCCCCAGTAAAAAAACTGGGTTTTTGTTTTGGTTGAGACTTTTTTTTTCTTCTTTTTTTTACGTTTCGGTTTTTTTTGGTTATTTTAATTAATTATGATAGTTAATTACAAGGTTTTTCCCCGGTTTCGGTTTTTTGGGTTTGTTTCAGTTTTTTTGGATTTTTTTTTTGAATTTAATTAATTAAGATAACAAGTTACACATGTTGTGCACATCTTAATAAATAAATATTTTTTTAAAGTAAAACAAATTGACGTTGTCTGGCCTCGAACCTAAGACCTTCATTTACTCATCACATACTCTTTACAAATTACCCCTAGTGTCATCAATTTTTAATTTATATGAGTGACACTTTTGTAAATAATTATATCGTAAATAAATTTGAACTTTGAGGGTATTATGGTAACTAACAACAGTTGAGTAAATGAATGGTTAATATAACTCCCTCTTAAAAATAAATGGTTGAGATTATATGGTTGAATGTCTACAAATTACAGATTGTCTACAAATGACACTCTCCCATTATAATATTAGAGATTAGAGATTAACTAAGATAATTTATTTAGTTTGGTTTTTTTGGTTTTAATTTAACATTAAGAGTAAGATTTAATTAAGCACTAATTGAGATTAGGTTAATCTCTAATTAGTTAAGATTAATTACAAATAAAACAAAATTACGGTCGCTACAATATTCTTACAACTCAATTAGTGCTTAACTATTTGATGATTAGATTAATTAAGATGAGATTAATTAAAACTGGAGTAAAGTTTTGGATTAATTTATTAATATTAGATTAGATTCATTAAGTGTTTTTAATTAAGATTAGATTAATCCCTAATTGAGATTAATTACATGTAAAACAAAAAAGTTTAAAAAGGTATTTAAATTAGGATCACTACAGTATTCTTATAACTCAAACAAAGCTAGTCTTTCTTGGAAAACAATTCCTACTATAGTACATCTACATCCATCCAAAGATATTTCAAGAAATTAATCAAATCCAATGATTTACTTTCGCTACAGTAATATAACCTCTCTTGATTTCTTTTACATCCAGGTTGTAAAATTTTCAAAGTTGTAAGAGTACTTATAGAAAAGAAATATGTGGAAATGAGTTCTGAAAAAGTAGTTTGGTTTGATGTAGATATACTGTAGCTGGAATAGTTTTATATGAAAGGCTAGGTTTTTTTTAGTTGTAAGAACACTGTAGCGAAGGTAATTAAAAAAAATTCGACATGTTGTTTTACTTGAAATTAATCTTAATTAATTATGGCTTAAACTAATTAAACTAAATTGATCTTAATTAAATTAAACAAAAAAAAAACGAAACCCAAAAATGGGAAAAATATGGGACTTTTAGTTATACTTTAAACCCTAAAAAATTTAAGAGGAAAAATGGGGGGAAACCCAAAAAAACTCAAAAAAAAAATCTGTACTATTTTAATGGGAGAATTTGTTACCAAACAAACCCCTTTTGTAACAATACCAATCTATGCATCGTACGTGCAACTTCAACCCTCTTATTATATTCTTTATTTTTTAAAAGAACCTATGCATCGTATGTACAACTCCAACTCTCACATTATATTATTTACTATATATATATATATATATATATGTATATTATAACGTGCATCACACAGACAACTCCAACTTACGTGTATCGCACGTACAACTCTGACTCTTTATTAAAACACGCATTGCACGAACAACTCCAACTTACGCGCATCGTACGTGCAACTCCAACTCTGACATTATATATAGAGATAGACATACTTTAAAAATATATGTTTATTAAGACGTGCATTACACGTGCAAATTACTGGTTAAAATAAACCTTAAATAAACTCAAAAATAAACCACCAAAAAAAAAATCCGAAAAAACTCAAAATGACTCCCAAAAAATAGTACCAAAACCAAGTGGTTGGCTTTGTTTGAAATGTAGGACTTTTAGTCCCACATCGGCCTACGAGAGGAGAGAGTATATAAGTTGAAAGATTATCTTGTATATAAGTTGAAATGATGTTGTTTGGGTGCATAGTAATACATTATATGAATTTGATATGAATTTGTACACAAAGTTGCTAATTCATGCAAACAAAAGTTACTGTTTTGAATTTTGTTTGCACATCATAAAATCATATCTAATAAAATAGTTGGAATCTAGAACAAAAACATTTTCTGGGAGCATCTTGTATGTGTCAGGAATATTCCTTTAAAATTTCATAAGATTTTGAGGTCATTTGCTATTTTAATAAAATCTAAACTCAAAACTGGTTAGTAGTTGACTGGTTACTGGAAATCTGTACACATTTCGGTTTTTATCAATTCAGCATGGTAAATGAAATAATTTAAGAAAAGTCAGAACTAAGATATTGTAGTAGACTCGTTAACCTTTCTGAAAAGTCTAAAAAATCAAATTTTCACAAATAATTGAATTTATAATGAATTTTTCAAGACTGTACAATTGACAGTATTTCAGTATTTTCGACCATACTATATATTTCGAAGAATTCAGAGTTATAGATACAGTATTTTGAGGAAACATATAACTAAGAAGTTTTAGTAGACTTGTATACCTTTATTTTGAAATAAAGAACGCAAACTTTCGTGAGGTATATAATTTTCTATGATTTTTTCCAAATGACATGAAATGCAGTTTTCTGACATTGAATTTACTGTTTTGCAAATGATACTTAAACAAAGTGATTGAAAATATATTCTTGCTATTTTAAGTTATATTTTGGGGAAAATAAAGGTCATACTAATGCCTAGATGAAATGTGAACTGAAGAAAAATATGTGTATGGTTAATGATGTTAAAAATTGGTTCAAAATAAATCAAAGAAAAATGATGGGATGAATTTTCAAATGATGAATTTTTAAGAAATTATGTTTTAATCTTAATTAACTTGTATTGAGAAAGTTTTGATGAATATGAAAGGTGTATTGTGAAAATGAATTGGTTGAGATTGTACTTATGGATGAATAAATAAGAAGGAATGAAAGAATTTGAATTAAATATGAATACATGAAAATTGAGAACATGAGTAACAAGTAGGGATGCTTTCGGATCGGATACGGATCGGATATTGGCTATACCAATATCCGTATCTGCATTCTAAAAACGAATTCGGATACGGATACGGATATGTCTCGGAAAATAAAAATCATATCCGTATCCGCAATTTTCGGATACGGATGCGAATCAGATACGGTCTATCGGATAACGGATACGAATTCGGATATCAAATATAAAGTTTTTGCTATTTATTTTTCTTAACTAGTACTTAAGACATGTATATCTCTGAATTGTGGATATTGATTTGCAAATCTAATCACAAAATGAAAATCAACAAAATAAAATGGGTGAATGAAAATTTATTTCAAATATATACAACTCTTATAAAAATGAATACATTATGCACTTACCTGTATATTTTGCATTGATTTAAATCTGACTCTTAACCTTTTTCACCAGGACGGTGTGGCGTTATTGAAAAAGACAATACTTCGAAAGAACTGCAGTAATGGAGGAATGGTGACTTGAGCCCCTGCAAACATTTTTGGAAAAAAACGTATAAGAGCATGTACTGAACAAAATGTTTGTCAAAATGCTTTCGATGGCCACAAGAGCTTAGGTTCCACTTATGCCTCCAAGGTTATTCCGAGCAAGAGACCCTTGCCAAGTTGCCATGAATTTCAACGCTAGTTAGAATTTTCATGAATCAACCAACTCTGATAATGTAATTTAGACTAGTATAGCTGATGAATAATTCTCCAAAGTCCCCATGATTAGGGAAGACAAGATATACATGACTAGGTCACCAAATTCATTATAGATACCACATGGTATATGCCATAGAGAAAGATGGAATCACATTATATTCATGCACTTTATAATGGAAAACCAAAATAAGTCAAACTGAAGGAGCATCTTAATTGTGTGTATAAATGAAAGCAGAGATAGAACGCCATCATTATAAAAATCTTTAGATTTTGTTCTGATAAAAATCTTTAGATTTTGGGAAAACATGATTGAGAGGAATACATGCCTTCACTTTAACGCCAATGTATTTTTCAACCCTTCCCTCTGGATTTGGATCGCGAGGCCCATCATCATCATGGTCATCATCACCAAGGTCACCCTCCTTCACAAAGGCAAGAAAGTAACATACAGTTAGAAACAAATGAAGACAACAGATAAAACAATGAATCCTTTACCCAAACAGTTCAGGTTTAAAAGAATATGAAGAGATGACAGATTTGTAATACCAGAAAGCAATCTTTGAGCCCAGTAGATTTGCACATAGTAATGAACATATCGAATTGCATGTATTCAGATAGAAGGTATGGGAACTACGCTTTTTCACTATATATTAAATTGAAACTGAAAAAAAGGGCATGCATGTACAAAATCAGTTTCCAGGAGCTTATCAGCCCATACTAGTATAATTGCAAAAAAAATGTTGCTAGCTGTTTCTCTACTGTGGAAAAATTCACAATTTGAAAAATAAACGGGGTGTGTCAAGTTTATCTTTGGTGTGTTCAATACGAAGGGCATTACTGCACACTTTCCTTTTAGAACATGGTGGTAATCCTCCTGTCCATTCTCACAAACGGACCTCCTGATGGCTAATATGTCGTAATCCTCCCTATCAAAAAATTAGAAGTATTTCAGTATGGTGGGAATTTGATAGGCATTGTGGTAGATAACTGTATAAATATGATTATGGGGCAAAATGTATTCAACATTTACTCTCCCTACATAAGAGTGCCAAAAAATTTAATAACTCTTTATGATAATTGAATTAGCAACACTGTGAGCTTGAGAGGATGTTAATAACATGGTCATGCAATTAGTACTTATTGCAAAAACCTATTAGTTCTCACTGCAAAAAAATCATTAATAGACGAAAAAAGGGAATACCATGCCCAGGTCGAAACCTTTTGAAGGCATCCTCAACATTAATACAGCACTCAATTGAATGCCCTCTGAGAACAATATCTTCCTGCAGATGATGAACCATACATTTAGGTATCACCCAAATTATATTCATCATCACAAGCAAACTATTTAAGCAACATTTACCTGCATGTATGCCAGTTTCTCTCCAAGAGCCACACGAATTTGTTCCTCAATCAGATCGGTTGAAGAAATCATTTCTGCCTAAAACATTAACATGTTTAGAAAATTCAAGAAATCAAGAAATGAAAAAGAAAAAAAAAATTACCCACGTGGAGATTGACGGTGACGACGCGGCAGAAGACGTGAGGAGGAGGCGCATTGTGCGAGGGCGCCGCCGCTGAATCGAAGCCGAGGTGTTCGAGATGGCCCTGCGGTCAGTAGACGACGACGGTCCCCTTCTTGGGAAGCGAAATGAGAGGGCCGGCGCAGGCGTACCACAGCTCGAGGCTCACTGCCGGTGGTGACTGGAGCGCGGAGGAGGAGTCGGAGTCAGAGTCGGCGTCTTCCTCGGCGTCGTCGGTGGTGTTGAGATCGATTCCGACCATGGCACGAAAAGTAGAGCAGAGGTAGAATGTTGAAGATAGAGTAGAGTGGGTCAAATTCAAAAGAGGGGGTACTACACTCCCTACTGGGAATTGGGGACGGGGGAGAAGAGGAAGACGGGGGAGAAGAGGAAGGGTCGATTTGGGATTTTGGATTGGTGAATACGGGATTTAGGGTTTAAGTTTACCCATATAACTATTAAATATATATATTAAATAAATAAATATTAAATTAAGCGGATATCCGTATCCGAATCCGCCTTTTCTAGAAATATCCGTATCCGTATCCGAATTCGAATTTTTTTGGATTTGGATATCCGAATTTGTATCCGTATCCGTCCGGATACGGATTTTTCATATCCGTATCCGCAAAAAAATCGGATTCGGATGCGGATCGAATCGAATATATCCTTATCCGAAAGCACCCCTAGTAACAAGGGGATGAGTACCCCAAGTTGTTAAACATGAAAAGATGTTGATTTTAGAGTCTTAGTGAGACCCAGGTACCGGCAAAGAAATGAAAATGAAAAATTAATTTTTGAGAAGTAACCAGTATGGGTTGACTGCCTCAGTATTTTGTTTAAGACCGGTGGGTAAGCTAAACTTTAGTTTTTAATAACTATAACTCAAACTTAAGGATAGGCACTAGTTGGAGATATGATGAAATGAGTGCAAACGTAAGTAATGGACTCCATAATGATCATTGGAGAGAGACGGTCCCCAGTATTCTGGGACGATGGACGTAAGGCCACAGAATGATCCACGGTGTGGAAACGATCTCCAGTATTCCGAGATGGGAGCGACGCTCATGGGATGCTTGTGCAATGAGGGCTCTAGAATAACCTGCAGAGTGAGACAATCCCCGGTATTCCGGGACGATGGACGTAAGGGCCACAAAATGATCCAAGGAGAAGGATTGGTCTCCAGTATTCCAAAGGCAAGAGCCAATACTTGCAAAGTGTCTAAAGCTTGTAGTAGTCATCGTAGTAGGCTGCCTGGCGAGGGATCTAACCCTACAATATGGAGTGCGTAGGTGCTTGCCCTCGGACCTATGTAGTATGAGATGCATAGAATCCGAACAAGTATACATTAGTGTCATTGTAGTATAACTTCTGCATTAGGCATTAAGTCATATCATACACTGACATGTTTAGGATAGTCACTCTTTACACTTTTATATGCATTCAAGTTTGTGTTTGTTAAAGTATTAAAGAATCGTTATATTACAGCATAGCGAGGATCGCCGCTTATAATATTTCGTCGGTTGTAAGCAAATGACGTGCCCATAGTTTCATATGCAGGACTTGGAACTTACAATAAGATATAAAGATGAATGTGATGCTGATGATTACTTACATGCTAAAGTTGTTAAAATTGTATATGTTGTACTTCATTTATTTTCCGCTGCATTATTGATGTAAAAGAACCATGTTGTAATAAAAGTTTTAAAATTTTTTGTAAAATTGTACGAAGTGAAGTGTAGATCCTGTTGAGCTACAAAATACCGTATTTTGGTATTCGGAGCGTTACAGAGAGTGAGGGTTTAAATAGGATTTCCTATTTTCATATGATGCCAAAGCCACTTCAGAAGTGGAGAGATGAGTGAGAGAAATATATGAATAAAATATTCATGAACAGTGTTTGTTCTTCAAGTGTTTTCGGAGGAAAAATAGCGCAAGTGAAATTGCACAAAACGACAAAATTTCTGCATTACTGTAGCTACAGGCGGAAGTAAAATCGCGCAAAACAACAAAATTTCTGCATTACTGTGGGTACAGTGCGAATCCAAATTCAAACAATTTCAAGCTAACCAAACCCGTGCTACAGTGCTTTTCTTCCGATTTGAGTTCTTACTGTATATTTCGGGCTTTCCTCCCGATTTGAGTTCCTACAGTATACTTTGATTCAACCAAAAAGCCTTTAAGAAAGTCTAGGAAAATATTCATTTTTAAGGTATCCAAGATGATTTATTGACGAGTAAATTTTACACACTCCTACTAGGTTCATTGTCCTTAGCACATAATCCTACCAGGTTATACTTTTAGTTATTAAATTCTACTAAAGATTAAAAAGTTTTGTAATCCTACTAATACCGTTAGTTTAAAATGACCTTTTTTTCTTTAAAAAACTCAGCAGGGTTACATGACAAACTTTTTTCAATATCATTTTTATATAATTGCTTGGATAAAAATCGTCCTATAATGTGAGAATTATTTGAAAATTAAAACTTCCCTTCACTTTTCATTATCTATTTTGATTTACATACCATAATTTCAAATAATTAGATACAGATGTATTTTAGGCATAAAATAGTGTTAAGAGTGTCATGTAATCACGCCTTGAGTCTGAACTAGACGGAGTAGGGTCATGTGCCTAATGGACTTGGATGGGGTAAGGCTTAGTGTTTGCTGAATAATTTATACATTAGTTGTACATATGGATGTATATGTGAGTGTGTATGTGTCAGTTGTACATAGGCTTTGCCTACATATACTGAGGCATTTGCCTAATGTGACATGATATAAGAACTTAGGGTTTCTAGGGTTTCAAAACATCAACCCTAATCCTACCTTCTCCTGCTCATGCTGCAAGCTCCCACCTTTCAATCACCCACTTAAGTGGGTCCAAACTGCTGCTTCTTCTTCTTTCTCCAAAGTTGCCCTCTTCTTAGCATTGGTTTCAGCAGCTGCCTCATACCTTCCCTCTTTTTCAACGATTACTGCTGCCATGAGTTATAGAGTTTCAAGAGTTGTTGCCACCACCAACTCCTCGAGTCGTTGGCATTGATTATGTTGCTCATGTGGTAATGGTGCTCTTGTTGGTCTCATCTTTTTCAAACCAGATCTGAGTCCACCTGCAAATCCAACTCAAATCTGAAACCCAATTTCTCAGCACAACATGTGTTTGATAAAATTCTTGACCCAACTTTCCTCATCTCTTTGGATGCACTCCGCATGACATGTGTTTGATGAAATTCCTTACCCAACTCTCATTATCTCTTTGACTCACTCAAGTTGTTTGAATAAATTCCTCAACCAATCTTCACTTTGTCAATGGCGAGATCACATGTCTTCTTTTCATCTCCTCATTTATTAACAACGAGATTAAAGATCATTTTGTCTCCTCATCCGTCACAGCGATATCCGATGAGATCCACTTATGTTCTTCGTTTCGTCAGTGGCGAGATATTAGACCATTTGGTCGTCTATTTATATACTGATGCGAGATCTGAAGGGATCCACTCATCATTTCCATTTCTTTGATGGGGAGATCCATCTTTATAATAGGTATGCATCAATACTCTCTTCAGTTTTGATTCATCAGAGGTATACATCTAGACCATCTTCATAATGGGTATGCATCAAAACCTTCTTCATATTGATTCATGATGGGTATGCACCTATACCTTTTACATAAGGAGTATGCATCAAAACTCACTTCAGATTTGATTCATGAGAGAAATATGTACTGGATTCCTCTTCAAATATGATTACTTAGAGTGCATCATATCTCTATATTCAACATGCTTCTTTGCCTCTTCCATAAAATTCTACACTTGATCGGAGATCGCCGACTTCATTATAATCTCAAACGGTTGATAGTCTTAGCTCATTTGTTTCCGAACTCGCGTCGGTTAGTCCACCTTGAGTTTGACGATGGTGTTGAATGAGTTATACATTAGATGTATGTAAAGATGTGTATGTGTGAGTTGTACATAAGCTTTGCCTATATATATACACTAAGCATCTTGTCTCATTGTAAGTGCTCTTGATATCATCTTATCCATTTTACAAAATGTGACTATTAAAAAAAACCTAGTAGGTTTATGTGCCAATAGTAACAAACCAATGGTTATGTGAGATTTACCCCTTTAGGAATTGATAACTTCAGTAAACCTCGATTTATATCTTTTTAGCTCCTTACTATTACAAATTTACATATACACCATACCACCAGGGGCCTTAATGAGTGGACTATATATATAATTTGTGACACTCTTTTATGCATTAAAATTGTGAGTTTTCGTTTATTTATTTAAAATTTATCTTATTTCTACTCAATATTATTTGTTTGTTTATTTTTGTAGGAATGAGATGGATAAATGCAGAAGGTGGGCGTTTTGCGTGAAATCATGAGAAAAAATAAGGTAGAAAATTTCAAAAATTGGAGCACTCAAGTGTACATATGTACAAATTGGCTCATGGAAGAATTAATAAAAAAATATTTCGGTCAACTAGGGGGTGGAATAAAATTTTGTAATAAAAATAAAAGTTGGGTGAATTTAAATTAAGGTTAGTAAATTAATTAGTTTAAAAGTTAATAGTTTAGTTCTAATGTAAGAATCTTTAAATTAATTAATTAATTATTTTAATTATACTTAAAACTAAACCCTAATTATAATAAACCCTAACTACCCCTATATACACCAGGAGAGAGGGAGTCCTGGGCTTGGGCAGCGTGACCAGAGGAATAGGAAAAAAAATAGAAAAGAAAGGAAAAAAAAGGAAAAGAAGAGGCGTGGGCTTCGGCATAGAAAAGGGACAGAGCAGGAGAGGAAATTTTTTCCAAACTGTCCCCTCTTTTGAAAGTTTTTTTCAAGCTGTCCAACCTTTTTTTTAAATTTTCAAAATATCCTACTCGTTTTTGAAAAAGTGAGTTTGGATAAAACCGTGCTTTTTCAGAAAGCGAATGTGAAGCTTTGATTTTCACTTGCTCAGACTCGCTTTCTCAAAAAGCGAAGGGATTAATCCCAACCAAACTCGTTTTTTGAAAAAGCGAGTCTTGAGTCTTTGTTTGTTAGCTGCTATTTGTCTGTGCATGCACAACATTGAGTCTCAATATGATTGTAGCCTAATCCATATTCGAAGATTCCCTGTACTACTATGAAAGTTCTCATTGAATACAGTACATCTAATTAAGAGGGCAAGCAAATCCAGAAAGAAAAGCCACGTGAATCTACAGAAACAATGGCTTATAAGGTACCACCTATGCTTAACTCTATATTAAGTTTGATGTAGTGTTAATTTATGTAATGCAGTAATGAGACGAACATGGTGATTTAGCTCTCTCATTCTCAACACTTAAGTTTTAATTAATCTCTTTGGCGATTATTTTAATGAACTTGCAGCTAGCTAGCTACAACTTGAATACTGAGGAATGATTCACGTGTGAAGTAATTATAATATGACATTATCACCCAGGAATACAAATTTTTCTTCTTTTTTACTAATTTTTAAAAAAAAAAAATTCAGCCGTTCTTCATATAAATATTCACATCTTAGCCATATCAACAATAAAAGGTGTTAAAAACACCCAAGTTTTCTGGCATGCAGTCATTTTTTTTCCCTGGAGCAAATAATGTGGATCAATGTCAAGGCAACTGGTGGGATCAACAATAAAGCAATAGCTATGAATTGGGAATCAATGTGTCGACTTGACCATAGGTTTTAGTTTTACAACCACCTACACAATATGGTTCGCGAAAGGGGAATGAGGCACTGGTTCTGCCCCCCTAGCTACTAACTCAAACTCGGCTTTGCTTCTGTTCACATTTATGCAGAGTGGATTAGCACGGATTAATTATTGACATGGACATTGTCAAAATCAACTTAAGTTTCTGAATCAGAATATAGATCGATTAACCAAAAAAAAGGGGTTTAAGTCTGAACTATAATTCAGCAACTCTTAATCAGAATTAGTCCAAACTATCACTTTCTCTCAAGAGAGCAGAGAGCTCCTGTAGCTATACTATGCATGTGTGCATCTGCAAGAGTGCAACCCTTCACGCTCTAACAACAACAAGACGCGAGCAACCAATGACTCACCTTCACTCTGACTCTCTACATTTTGAGAAGCAGAACGGAACGGAACGGAACAAGGCATAACAGAACGGAGAAAATGAGAGAGAGAGAAGGTGGTGAGGGTTTTGCATGGAAAACTGAAAAGTGCTGTTGGCTGGTGACAACACATGAAAAGGTCGAGGAGACTGATTTCCATTTCTATTCCGCATTTTTCCCCAAACTGTCCCACTTTTTGAAAGTATTTCCCAAACCGTCCTAATTTTTTTTTATTTCCCAAACAATCTCACTCGGTCTTTAAAATCGGTTTTTTAGTTAAAATTAACTCGGTTTTTCAAAGACCGAGTGTTAGTCTTGAATTTTTCGAAGTCTAACACTCGGTCTTTCGAAGAGAGTTAGTTTTAACTAAACTCGGTCTTTCAAAGACCGAATAGATCATTTTAATAAATAATTTCGAAAGTGGCTCAGTTTGGTAAATACTTTCAAAAAGTGGATCATTTTGGTAACAAGTTCCATTTGGATTTAAATTGATGGAAATAATGAATAACAATACATGAATTGCTAGGTAAAGAAAATTCAAAAAATACAGGGGACTAGACAAATATAAAAGAAAATAAAAGGGGGGGGGGGGGGGGGGGGGGGGGGGGGGGAACTAATACAATATAAACTAAGAAATATGGACACAGAGATGTGATACGACATGCAATCACCAGAAGGATTTTGAAAAACTAACGTACAACATTGTTTGTCATACCGGATTCATGTTTGCAACACGAGTGTTTGACACATGTGCGACACAACACAGCACATGTAGTAAATAAAAAGTGAAATATGGAAAAATATCGAATAAGAATTACAGAGGCAAAACCCACTTGTTAAAAACCATGACAATGCCTCTGGCATTACATCCTACACTTCCTCCTCTAAGAGCATCTGTAGTCGTTTATGTTAACATTATCCATATATGGGTAAATAGAAATAAGAATTTCGATTTCGTTGCACTCGTCGAAAGCTATTTTATAGCAATCAATCATATAATATTAAGCGACGGCACTTGACGTGCCGTCGGAGGGGGAAAAAAAAAAGCAAAATTTGGGGCGGAATCGTCGGACGGCACATGAAGTGCCGTCCGACACACTCTTAATTGACCCAAAATGCTTAAGCACATACTTAAGCACATATGAAGCATACTGACACACACAATTAGCACACACAATTAGCACACAATTAGCACAATTAGCACAATGAAGCATACTCTGAGTCTCTGACACACTGACACACAATTAGCACACAATTAGCACAATTAGCACAATGAAGCATACTCTGAGTCTCTGACACACTGACACACACAATTAGCACACTGACACACACTTAAGCACATGAATGGTTTTTTTATTAAAACTCGACAGACGGCACTTCATGTGCCGTCCGGGATATGTGGCTTCTGCCGATTAAAATATAATTTTTTCAAACGGACGGCACTTGAAGTGCCGTCCGACGCTTATAATAATAATTTTTTTAGTGGGACGGTTCTTCGAACGCCGTCCCTCAGATATCAATAAATGCTATATTGATTCTCATTTATAGCAATCTACTGTAGCGATTTATCGATAATATCGATATATAGCAAACGACTGCAGCTGCTTTTTAACCCAAATATCGATATTATCGATATATAGCAAACGACTACAGATGCTCTAAAGGACCAAGACGAGATCAATTAATAATGTTTTTCTCTCTTAGGATTGAAGTTCTGTTGTCCAGTTAAAATTTTTATTACAATGTTTATTACAAATTTGTAAAGTAACCAACATTGTAAACATTGTAAATTTGTAAAGTAACCAACAAATTTACAATGTTTATTACAGATACAAACCTAGAACAATAGTGTATAAACATGACTCTAATCAAGCTTTAGACCAGAGTATTAAACCCAGTTAAGTTTTGTTTTGTTTGATCTGATCTTAGTAAATGTGGATATAAAACTCAGTTTTATCCACTAAAAACCATTAAGTGAAAATGGGTAAATCACATCAGAATTTGTAAACTCCATCTTCTACATGGAACCTGCCCCATTTAAAAATGGGGATGTAAACTTTCTAGCATCGCTACTTTCTTCGATCAGTTTTGTAATGTGTTATGGTTTTGTTATTTAGGCTTCTCATTGTTATGACTCTGAAATTTGAATTGGCTACTCTGTTGTTTTAGATGACTGCACCCTGTTTGGATTGAACTTGTTATCAAAATGACCCACTTTTTGAAAGTATTTATCAAACTGACCCACTTTCGTAAGTGTTTACCAAAACAACCTACTCGGTCTTTGAAAGACCGAGTTTAGTTAAAAACTAACTCGGTCTTTGAAAGACCGAGTGTTAGACTTCGAAAACTAACTCGGTCTTTGAAAGACCGAGTGTTAGACTTCGAAAAATTCAAGACTAACACTCAGTCTTTGAAAAACCGAGTTAGTTTTAACTAAACTCGGTCTTTCAAAGGCCGAGTGGGATTGTTTGGGAATTTAAAAAAAAACTAGGGCGGTTTGGAAAAAACTTTCAAAAAGTGGGACAGTTTGGGGAAAAAATCTTCTATTCCTTGCCAGCTTTTCACTTTCTCTTCTTTGACAATTTTCTCTCTCATGTTTGATTCCATGTGAATGCTGCCAGGTGTACCCAATCAACAGTCGCTTTTTCAAAAAACGAGCGTGGGATAAATTCCGTCGCTTTTTGAGAAAGCGTGTGTGTACATTTGCTTTCTGAAAAAGCGATGGGGTTTTACTTAAACTCACTTTTTCGGAAAGCGAGTAGGGCGTTTGGGAATTTTTAAAAAAAAGTAAGGCAGTTTGGGAAAAACTTTCAAAAAGTGGGACAGTTTGGGAAAAAATTCGCAGGAGAGAGGGATCCTGGCTACGCTGACGTCAGCGAAGTGCTGCTCGAGACAGAAGACAGAGAAGGAGAGAGAAAGAGAATGCTGTGTTTGCTGGCTTCGGTTTGCAAACTTTTTTACAAAAACATTTCTTTTTGTATCTCTTTTCTTTCTCTAATTTTATTATGCAATCCCACACAATATTTGTTAGTTGCAATTTTATTATGAACAAAATTTAATTTTCTAGGACTTCGATGTAGCCTAGTTTTGAGAAAACAATTTTTAATTCCATATTAATTTTCTATTTTTCTATGGTTGTGTGTTTGATTTTTAATCTTAATGCTTACAATTGGTTGACCGACGTTTGTATGATCTATTAAATCATGGAGAGACCGAACTGGTAATTTGTGATTAATAAAATTAAACACCGTTATAAGAGCGAATTGCTGTTAATGTGACTGTTAAAAAATCCATAGATCTTAATGAATTTTCAATTAGTGATTTGTGCATGAACTATGACAAATAATTAGTTGAGAATATTATTGATATTGCTTGAGAGAGAATATTGAATAATTTTAGGATTTTGGTCTACAACTTGGAAAAATAATATTTTTGTTCACATTGAATTATAAATTGTGTGTGATTAACTAGGTGAAGTCAAAAGCCCTAGAATTAATTTTGCAATTAATAAACAACAAAATTTCGGATTTCGCACCTTATAATTAATTTAGTTAAGTTTTTAGGTTAATTTAATTTAGTTGCTTTATTTATTGAATTTCGATTTTTCAAATAGTAGCTAATCTTGTAATTTCGGTACTCGATAAAATAATTAGTCCTTGTGGGTTCACCACTCTTTTCACTTATCTATACTACTTGTTGCGATTTTGTACACTTGCAAAAATTCACAACAAGTTTCTAGCACCGCTGCCGGAGACTAGTTATTATTTTATTGATATTGAAAATTATTAGATTATTATTAGTTTGGAACTTTTTTTTATTCTTTTGTTTTATTATTATTTTACCTCTTTATTTTCTTTTAAACTTACGTTTACTTTTAGTTATTTTTCTTATTTTATTTTTTTAGGTTTTCTAACTTTTTATATACTTATATTTCAGGACATATAAGTACATTATTATGACAAACAATGAGAACCAGGCTTTGAGAGACTATGTTATGCCCTCAATTACTGGAGCAACATCAAGCATAAGAAGGCCAGCCGGTTATTGAAGCTAACAATTTTGAGATTAAACTGGCAATTATTCAAATTATTCAACAGACTATTCAGTTTTGGGAACTATCGCACGAGGATCCTTATGTTCACATTGCAAAATTTCTAAAAATTTGTGACACCTTTAAGCACACTGGAGTATCAGATGATGCAATCAGATTGAGACACTTTTCCTTTTCACTAAGAGATAAGGCGAATGCTTGGCTAAATTTTCTACCACCCAGTAGTATTACTACTTGGGAGGAACTTGCACAAAAATTTCTGGCTAAGTATTTTCTATCGGCAACGACAGAGAAACTAAGAAATGATATTACCACATTCATTCAATTTGAGACCGAGTCTTTGTATGATGCATGGGAGAAGTACAAAGAGTTATTGAGAAAGTGTCCTCATCATGAACTATCGAAATGGCTTCAAATTTAAATATTCTATAATGGTTTGGGAGTTACAAATCAATCTATGGTTGAAGCAGCAGCTAGAGGTGCACTTATGAGCAAAACTCATGAAGCAGCTAATGAACTTTTAGAGAAGATGACATCTAATAATTACCAGTGGTCTTCCGAAAGAACAATGCCAAGAAAAGTGGCTGGAGTTTTTGAACTTGATCCTATTACTACTCTAACTGCACAAATTGATATTTATCTAAACAATTAGGTAACATAAATTTTAATGCTATTTAATCTAATATGATTTGTGATCTTTGTGCAGGAAATCACTCAAGTACAGATTGTCAAGTGGGGAGCCCTTTTGCTCTATCAAATGCCGAACATGCAAATTTTGTGTCAAATTTTCAAAGGCAAAACAATCATTATGCAAACAAATACAATCCAGGATGGAGCAATCACCCCAACATTTCTTGGAACAACGATCAAGGAGGAGCAATTAGACCACTACAGAATTTTTAGCATCAAAAAAAGAAGCCAACACTAGAAGAGATGTTCATGCAATACATGCAGAAGACAGATTTGGCAATCCAAAATGTTGCAATTTCAACTTCAGCTTCAATTCGCAATCCTGAGGTTCAAATTGGTCAAATTTTAAATATTCTTAACCGAAGAACGACAGAAACATTACCAAGCAACACAGTGGTTAATCCCAATGAGTATGTCAAAGCAATAACACTAAAAGCGGGAGGACAATTGAGCAACCACAAGAAGAAAATGGTGAACAAAATGTGGTTGAAAAGGAAGAAGAGTACGAACCAACTGTGGAGAAACAAACGCAGCATGAGCAAGTAACTTTTGATGTTTTTAAATCCATAAAGTTTTTTGCCGAAGAACAGTCGTGTTTTCAAGTAAGTGAAACGGACTTAATTGTGGGCGAGAAACATAGTGCTGAAATTGAAAAGTTACCAATCAAAGTATGCCCAACAAATTCAGCAAGTCTTGAATCTGAGAAAGAAAAGAATTTGAAATATGTTATGTATTTGGATGCTGCACCATCTATTCATTCATTTTCTCAGCAAAAATTCAAAGAGGTGGGGATATCAAAGACGTCATCATCAAGAAAGAAACGATTCAAACTAGAGCTTGAACCTAATCCACACCTGAAGAGAAGTATTAGAAAAAATATTTTGATGTTGTTGGATCTTGGCGTCACATAACCATCTCACTATAAAGTATGGCTGAAGACTTAAAATTTAGCGCTTCTTGGGAGGCAACCCATGTTTTCTTTTACTGCATTTAGATTTTCTTTTTCTTTTAGTTTATTTTAAATTTTAATTTTTGATTTTATTTTGTAGGATTGCATGAGTTTGGAAGTCGCCGAGCGGAGCTATTTTCTAGACCTACTTTAATGGCTGTTTTTTTAGTAAGAGGGAGTCAGAATCTGGAAAAAGTGTTTCAAAGAGAGATTGTAGTCAATTGTCTTAGCTTTCCGGTACAAAAAGAATCAGGCCATTTGGACACCTACAGCTCCACATATCGCTGAAACACTGAACGTCGCGCGCGCATAATTTTAAGACGAATCAGGGGAGAAACTCTGAACTTTTTGCATTCTTTTTGTTTTTCTTTTTCCATTCCCATTGAGAACAATGTGATATTCAAGTTTGGGAGAAGGGGTAAAAAATTAATTTTTTTTAATTTTATATATATTTGAAAAAAAACAAAACAAAAGGGATTTCAATTGGGCTCACCATTACACTTTTGAGTTCTTTATTGTGCTAAGCATTGAATTTTATTTTTTTAGGATAGAAAATTACTTACAAAGCAAGATTAAGCATACTTAATTACTTTAGGATTGTTGAATTTCAAAATTCCTTACACAATTGTAAGATTCATGTGATTATACTTAAAAGAAAAATGTGATGCTTTTTCTTGTAATTATCTCCTTTGATCTAATCCTAAATAGAGTTTAAGTAAATAGAGTAATAATGATCAAATAAAAATGTATGAATAAAGTAGATTTACTCCAATGTTTTAAGTTACTTAGTAACTAGGGGTATTCATCACCAATGTTTAATTTTACGTCAAACGACAACTTGAAATATGAGTATGCAAAACACTCTAAGTTTGTGACTTGTTGAGTAACCGGGTGAATTCATCACAATTGTTTTGCATTCGCGTCAAAAACCAAGTGACAACTTAGAGAAGAAGAAGAAGAAGGGAAAAAAAAATCTCGTTCGCTACTCGGTTTGTAGTAGTGAGAAGGAGAAATCACAAATGAAATTGTTACATACTATAATTACATTAATTGCATGACAAATATGATTGGGTTTGAAATTATGAATAAATAATTGCACTGGAGAAAGTGGGTATGCTTGGTTTTACTTTATTTGCTATTGCTTATATTTTTAATTGAAATTTTGATACTTACATGATGAGATCTCTTGGTGTGATGAGTTGAGCTTATTATTAATTATTATTCCTTTATTCATGGTTTTATTTTTTGCTTGAGGACAAGCAAAATCTTAAGTTTGGGGGTATTTGATGAGTGAAATTTATATATAATTTGTGATACTCTTTTATGCATTTAAATTGCGAGTTCTCTTTTATTTATTTGAAATTTATCTTATTTCTACTCACTATTATTTGTTTGTTTGTTTTTGTAGGAATGAGATGGATAAATGCAGAAAGTAGACGTTTTGCGTGAAATCATGGGAGAAAATAAGGTTGAAAATTTTAAAAATTGGAGCACTCAAGTGTGCATATGTACAAAATGGCTCACGGAAGATCAATAAAAAATATTTCGGTCAACTAGGGGTGGAATAAAATTTTGTAATAAAAATAAAAGTTAAGCGAATTTAAATTAGGGTTAGTAAATTAATTAGTTTAAAAGTTAATAATGTAAGAGACTTTAAATTAATTATTTACTTATTTTAATTATACTTAAAACTAAGCCCTAATTATAATAAACCCCTACCTACCTCTATATAGACACCAACAGAGAGGGAGTCCTGGGCTTGGGCGGCGTGACCAGAGGAATAGGAAAAAAAATTAGAGAAGAAAGGAAAAAGAAGGAAAAGAAGAGGCGTGGCCCTCGGGCATAGAAAAGGGACAGAGCAGGAGAGAGGGACCCTGGCTACGCTGACGTCAGCGCTGGCGTCAGTGCCGTGCTGCTCGAGACAGAGGATAGAAAAGGAGAGAGTAGAGGTGGTCGATCATACCGAAATGAACTATCCGACCGGTTTTCCAACCGAACCAATCGATTCGGTACCGAAAAATTCGGTTACTAAAAGTGTTGTACGGTACAACCGTACCGAGTTCTAAAATCCGGTTCGGTTTCGGTATGAATATGGTTCAGTCGGTATTTTACCGTACCGTACCGAATAAACTACCGGGTTAAACTTTTCGCTGGGAGGAACTTGATCTCAATCATTTACATGGTCAAAGACTTCTATTTCTGTTTTCTCTATTAGATAAGAGCATCCACAGTCGTGGGCTAAATACCCAAAATTTGGAAAAATTGGCAAAAAACGAGCTGCAGTCGTCGTCCAAATACCCAAAATTTGGGTATACGATGAACAGTTCATTGCCAAATATAGCAGACGATTTGGCTATTTCCAAAATATAGCTAACGCAAGATTATAATCCGTCCGTCCTAATTGATGGAAGATAATCCTCCGTTTCGTACAAAAAGTACGCTGGCCTAATGATTAACCAGTTTTTGAAAAAAGAAAAAAAAAATTGACAACCGACGGTTGATTATTAACCGTCTGAGGAGATTAACAGTACATTATAATCCATCGCTGGGTTTTCTAAAAAAAAAAAAAAAAAGTCAACCGACGGTGGATAATGATCCGTCAATCTCACTAGAAGGTGGACTATATCCCGTCCAGGAATTTTTCCCCTTTTTTTTGTCTTCTAGTGCTTTAAAAAAAAAAAAAAAAAAACGAAATAAAATGGGAAGGTTGATAATGATCCGTCAATCACACTAGAAGGTGGATTATATTCCGTCCAGGAATTTTTCCATTTTTTTTTTTTGGTCTTTTAGTGATTAAAAAAAAAAAAAAAAGGGGGACGGACGATTATACCACGTTATTCTTAATGGACGGATAATAATCTACCGTCCGGCTATATTTTAGCTTTCAACGACTGCAGCAACATTCCTTTTTTCCTATTTCTAAATTGATATATACCCAAAAATTGGCATGAACGACCATGGATGCTCTAATGAAAAGTTTGGTATTCAATACGGGGATAATGTATGAATGATGCCAGCAGCGGAAAAGTTTGCCTAGACTTGAAAGCGACGTTGACTTGAAAGCGACGTTATTGGTGATGTATAGGGTGCCCTTCTGTTTCTCATACCTACTTAATTCAACCTGATATATGATTTAAAAATAATTATTCTTGATTTTTTATAATATCTTTCTCATAAGAAGCTTGATTCTGATTATGGTGGGCTCCAATTTGTGTATAGAATTAGAGGCTTTAATTTGTGTATAGAATTAGAGGCTCTAATTTCTCACTAGTGCTACCCTGTACAAATTGCACAGACTAAAATAATTTTGAGAAACTTATAAAATTATATGAAACTTAAAAATTTAGAGATGTCCCTTAACTATTTCATTCACAATATAATTAAAAGATGAAAAATCTACATATTAATTCACACTTTCAAACAAACCAACATCATTCTATATTTCTATTCAATTGAAAGGAAATTTTAAAAAACATCGAAAAATTACCGAAGTTGGGTTATGATTCTTCTCGGACTCCTTGATGTACTTCGTTATCTCCTCGACTGTGTGCTTCTTAATGACTTTCCTTCTCAAATTAAATATAATCAACATCAGAAACACATAGAGGGAACAATAGTTGATAAATAACTATATGAAAAGATGACAAATATATAGATTAACCTATTCACATTTTGAAATCAATATCGTTCTATATTTTCTATTTAATTAAAAGAAAACCCCAAAATTCTCGATGTGTGTAACTCTCCAACAATTTCAGCACAAAGACATAGGTAAACCCTAGATCCATAAATTTAGAGATGTCAAGAAAAATGTATTTTCAAAAGTCACTTACAATCTTGTCAGATTCCTCCATTCTAAAGCTTGCGTGCAAATACTCATATTGTCTACGAAGTTCCTCAACATTTTTCTCCAACTGTTCCATATTACTCCTTAGTTGTGCCTCTACAAAATGATCATACCATAAAATACACATAAAATACTACAATTTCTCAAAACTTTTCAAACAAAACAAAAGATGTAGAAAAGATACCACTATCTGTATGTTGTTTTCCTTGTAATTCCAGCATATTTCGAAGCTTCTATTCTAGCATATTTCGAAATTGTTTCTTATCTGGAATCTCGGCGGATACTAATCTATCAATATCTTCAATACTGGTAATCGTATCTTCTCTTCGAACAGTAATCAAGATGTGAGCATAAGGAAACCTTCTTTTCTGAAATTCAATTATATGTAGATCTGTTTTAAAAAATAAATAAAAAATCTTTTAAAATGCTCATTTCAAATATAAGTCAAGGTTATAAAAATATTCATAATGGAAACTTTGATCCACGTACATTTTATACAGATTAGAAAACTACAAAAGTTTAATATGCTTGATCAGATAATTCCTCATGACCTGATTTAATCCTCCCGAAGCATAATTCGATAGGAATAATCATCCTTAGGTGCTTCTTACGTAACTTATCTAAACCATGTTATTGACTCGGGCATATCACGAATGACCTTCAACATTCTTTCTCAGCAAAACAGAATACATCTTAGGATTGGGCATTATGAACATTTTTTTAGGTAAAACATAACCCATCATACCCATCTCCCCAAAACAAAATATATTCTATTCATGTTACAGACATTACCATTTTTAGCCACACAAACTCGAAATGGGTGCATTACATGTTTTATTTACATAAAGATAAACAACTTATGTCCAATGGGCATTTCGACAAACAGTTGGGTGGCATCATGAACCATGGAAATCGTACCAAAGATATAATTCATGGGTTTCTTCTCTAATTTATAATTAACGCATTATAAATAAGAAATTTATAAAATTTTCTAGCAATGACCTAGACTATTATTGGGAAATAGTTTGGTCATTGACATGACCATGTGAATTTTGAGTTGATTTTGTTATACCATGTGATTTCTAATAGGCCCCTTAATTTTGCAGCCCCTTTTCGCAGCGTAAAATTACGGTGGAGGGTAGAGAAAGATAGAAAAATCTTAAGTAAAAGGAAAACTTACGGTGGATAGTAGAGACGTCGGGGTCGGGGCGGGATCGACGACGGACTGCGACGATGGAGGGTAGAGACGGGCGGGATCGCGGCGGGGTGGACGGCGGGCGGCGGTAGGACGGACGGGTGAGGAGATATGAGTGGGTTTTGGGGTAGGGAGAGTTAGGGTTTGTGGGTTTTGGGGAGATGTGGAAGAGAAAAAGTTTTTTTTTTGTGTTTTTTTAAATAATTCTATTTTGGTAATTAGTGTGAGTTGTACGTGTCATTTCCTACTTTTGCTCTCATTTCACCATTTCAAAATAGAGAAAGGGAAGATGATGTAGGCCTATTAGCTTAAGATATATATAAATATAAGAAGCTTTAATTTGTGTATAGAATTAAAGGAAAAGGAATCTGTATGAGGTGATTTGTTGGGTCATATTTGGTATATCACCAATACCGAACCGTACCAACCGAAGTAGTCGGTATACCGAAGTTTCGGTATACCGAATTTTTTGGTTGGTAACGGTTTGCATATTTTCAAACCGAACTAGTTTGGTATGGTAATGGTACAATGCCAAAAAGTCCGGTACCATACCGATCCCACCCCTAGGAGAGAGAATGAAAAAGGATGTGTTTGCTAACTTCGGTTTGCAATTCTTTTTAAAAAATACTTCTGTTTTGTATTTCTTTTCTTTCTCTAATTTTATTATGCAATCGCAAACAATATTTGTTAATTGTAATTTTATTATGAACTAAATTTAATTTTTTAGGGTTTCGATGTAGCTTGGTTTTGAGAACACAATTTTTAATTCCATATTATTTTTCTATTTTTCCATAGTTGTGTGTTTGATTTTTGATTTTAATGCTTACAATTGGTTGACCGATGTTTGTATAATCTATTAAATCATGGAGAGACCGAACTGGTAATTTGTGATTAATAAAATTAACTACCGTTACAAGAGCGAATTGCTCTTAATGTGACCGTTAAGAAATTCATAGATCTTAATGAATTTTCAATTAGTGATTTGTGTATGAACTATGACAAATAATTAGTTGAAAATATTTTTGATATTGCTTGAGAGAGAATATTAAATAATTTTAGGATTTTGGTCTACAACTTGGAAAAATAATATTTTTGTTTACATGGAATTATGAATTGTATGTAAACAATTGATTAAACTTAGGACGATAGGCTAGGGATAGGAAAATATTCTTTTATTAATTGATTAAACTGAATACAATTGGCTCCTGTATATAGGAAAGAATGGAAGACTAAACTGATACATAACCACTATGGGATTAAACCAATATCTAATCTGATATAATCCTAAGACCGAAGGTCCTTAGGGGTGGATTGGGGAAGTGTCGTGTCTTTGTGATTTGGGTTGGAAATGCTCTAACTTTTATTTACTTTAATTGATTAAATTCTTTAGTTATTTAGAAGTATTAACTGGGCATAACCCCTTCATCCCCCGGGGGGATAATGCAAGGGGAAATCGATGGGATTAGGGAAGTTGGATGCCGCAAGATAGTGTTAGGGTTTCTTGGGGAAATTGATGGATCTGATATCATGTCAAGTGTATTTGGAGAACAATAGTTTCATTAATTCATTACTTAGGGATACAAGTCTCTTATATATGAGTCGAACACTGCCAATTACACAAATACCCTTATTTGCTAATACATCATAATATATAAATTTATTCCATACGTATTAAATAGGGACACAACTTCATGGTGCAAGTTTCATTCTACATAGGGCACCGAAGGAGCACAGTCTCAGCAGTGAGACCTGGACCAAAGCCGAAAAGCACACCCCACTCAAGCCCTTCTCCAGCAGTTGCCAAATTCTTCTTCTCTGATTTTCTCCTCATCAGCTCCATGGTAAAAAGTACAGAAGCACCCGATAAGTTTCCATATTCCCACAGTGAATCTCTTGTCACTTCAAACTTCTCCTTCTTCAGCCCTAACTCTTTCTCTACTTCATCTAATATAGCCCTTCCTCCTGGGTGGACAATCCAAAAAATGTCATTCCAATCGGCGATTCCTAAAGACTGTAAGGCTTCTCCAACGAGCTTTCGAGAAATACCAGCTATGAGTTTTGGGATGCCTGGTTTGAGCCAATAAACAAGGCCTGACTCCCTTAGTTGTCCGACAATTGCACCATCTGATCCTGGTATTATATTTTGGGTTGCTTTAACAATTTCAAATAAAAGCTTCTCAACTCTAGGTTGTGGTTCTGCACCCACGATGAGCGCAGCAGCACCATCTCCAAATAAAGCATGGCCAACGAGATTCTCAATGTGCTTCTCATTCGGCCCACGAATGGCTATAGAATAGTTTTCACAACACACAGCAAGTACTCGAGCACCACGATTATTTTCAGCCAAGTCCTTAGCAACTCGGAGGACTGTGCCTCCACCATAACACCCTATTTGGTAGAACATGTAGCGTTTAGTAGAGAGAGGAAGACCAAGACGTTTTACCAGCTCATAGTCAGCACCGGGCATTTTACATCCTCCACAAGTGCTGAAGACAACGTGGGTGATGTCTGATAATGGTCGGCCCCAATCCTCGATCGCTTTAAGCGATGCTTCTGTAGCTAGTTGTGGAATATATATGTCCATTAAGTGCTGACGGGCATCAAGGGAAGGGTCTGAGAAAGTAGTTATGGAAGGGTTCTCTTGAAATATCTCGTCAGTCGCGTACCAGTGCCGCTTTTTGATTGCAGAATTCTCACCTATATATGCACCCGAGTTGTTCAATATTTGATCATTAGTAAACTAATATGTAATTAATTAGTCTAATTCTTTTATCAAAAAAACATTATTCAGTTTATTTCTAAGTAAATCTAATATTTTGATGGATATATAGAACAGTACACAAGCAAAAATTACCGCTAGATTTGTGAAAAGAATCAGGAAAAAAATTAATTGTTGTTTCCAATTCATATGTAGATGGAAAGAATTGCATCTGATGAAAATTTAATATAAGGAAACATTTACCTAAAAGGAAAATATAAAATGAATGACCGAAACAAAATAAGAATCCTCTATAATTATATATATGTTATCATGCACGTACGTACATATACGAGCAAACTTCTTTTTGAGATCAACCATGTGCTCACTATTAGTGAACTTGAAATAGTGATCGGCAAAGGTGGCCTGCTCGATTACATTTGGGGGTACAGCAGTTCCAACCGCAAGAATTGATGCCCTTCCGTTTGCTCTCTCTTCATTGCGAACCGGAAGGTTACCGTTGGTTGAGGATTCCATGGTTTCTTAATGTGTACTTAGAATATGACAAACGATATCCTATTATTGGTGGACTAGGTATCTTAGGATGCTATACTCCTTTTATAGTGATCAGAAGGTATAATTACTTTGATAACGTTAATTAACGCACGCCATAGTAGACTGTTACACTGTGGAATTTTCCTGCATTTCAAAGTTCATGAACTTTTCTTTGTCATTATATATGATTGTCCAGAATTTGAATATTCTGATCATTATTGTGTAAGAATTTTCTCAGGCGGGACAAATGATTTTTCTTCTCTAACACACATTTTATTACGCAATCTCCATTTTGTCCACACATTTTATTCCACAATCTCCATTTTGTCCACGACTGATATTTCCAATCTTTTGAGATGTTAATTAACGCATGCCATAGTAGACTAATCCACAATAGATAACCATACACTTGCTATCTGAGGTTCTAACCAAACTCGATAGCGAGTTGGGTCGTTTTGGTAAATACTTTCGAAAAGTGGGTTAGTTTCGTAAATACTTTCAAAACGTGGGTCATTTTGGTATAAGTTTCTTAAAAACATGCCTCCCCAATCCTCTGAGAGAGAGGGAGAGGCCAACCGAGAGTGCTGAGCTACCAAAGAAAAAAAAAAGGAAAAGATCAAAAATCGAAAAGATCAAGAAATGGGGAAGCCACTGGGACCCACAGGAGAGTTTTTTAGGAGGGACGAGTGGAGGAAGCACCCCTCCCTCACCAACAACCTCCGCCACGCGACGCCCGGCCTCGGCATCGCGCTCGTCGCCTTCGGAATCTACCTCGTCGGAGAAACCGTCTACAACCGCATCAACCACCAGGATCCCCATTCCAATCACTGATCGATCCAAATCCCCAAGGTTTGCCTTTTTTTTGCGAGTATTTCGTTAGTTAATCCCCAAATCTGATTGAGATTGAGATTAAATTAGGGTTTGATTAACTGGTTTAGTGAGGAATTGCAATTTGTTAATAAATTGAAAAATGACATAGAAATATGAAAAACTTTATTGATTAAGTTTAGTGTTTTTTGGGGGAGGAACTGAAGTTAGAGATAGTTTTGCTGGGGGTCGGGTTTCTTGGGTTTGAAGTAGATGTTGAGTGGTTTGTATATATTTTGAAGCTGAGAGTAATAAGGTTGGGTTTCTTTTATTATTAGTCTACTATAAACGCTTGGTTCGATGTAAGGAGAGGTTTGGATGGATGTAAAAGCTTGGAAATCTTTTGCAAGCTTTTCTTGGTGGACCATTGAGAAATCACCACCTCGTTTTTCTGTCTAAATTTGTTTTCAAGTCTAGAGAGGAGGGAGTAAACAATGGAGGATCAGAGTAGTGTAGCTACAATGCTCTTTGATAGCTTTGAATCCTTCCTCATTTTCCGTGTTTTCTTGTCTCATTTTCCTTCTCCATTAATTTGGATCCAACCAAACATAGCTTAAAACTTGAATGAGATAATTACTTAACCAATACGCATATCCAAAATAAATGTAGCTATCCTTTTTATGGATCATGCACGAATTGTGTGATTAGATATTGATATCATTCCTAGGTTCCAGATTCAGTCATCATCTAGTCCAACTTTAACCAACTTTAAATGCATTAACTTTATTTTGTTCCATTGACTTGTTAGGGCATCCACACTCTTTTACTATTTTGCCAATTTGGCAAAATAAGAAGAAAAAGTGTGCTTCATTCGTTTGCTATTTTGCCAAATTTTAGCAAATGAGGAACAACAGCTTCTCATATATGAGAAATGGATTTGGCAATTGCCAAATATAGCAGATGGTACATTATGTTTCGTCTCATATTTTTTTAATTTTTTAAGGATATCGGACGGAGCTAGATTTTTGTGTGTCGCCTGTGAATTTTTTAAGATTTTTTTATAAAAAAACTAGCGGACGGAACAACATCTTCCATCCTAAATTTAAAATAAAAAAAATTCACCGTCGGGCAGTACATGTTGTACCATCCGATAAGGAAAAAAACAAAAGAAGGGAACGGACGGAACACCATGTTCCGTCCTTCCATTTCTTTGTTTTGGAAAATTTAATCCAAGTCCTATTTTTTCCATTCTTTTCATAAATTGCCAAGTCCAAGTAAAACCAAGTTAAAAACAAATTACGTTACAGTCCGCGAGGCTCAAATTATTTTTGTCAAGTTATTTTAATTGGTCCGACAGTCCATTTTTTTTTCTTCTCATTTGCCAAATTTTGGCAAACCACGACTGTAGAGAACTGATGTTTCTGCCATTTCTCATTTTGCCAAATTGGCAATAGCAAAAACGAGTGTGGATGCTCTTAGTGACCATATCTACTTAAATTTTTGTTTCGTGTTCTGGTATTTGATTCTTATGTCTGATAGTGTAGATCAGCATAGATTCTAATAGGGGTAGAACTGGTAATAATGTTTGATACATTAGGTTTGGCTAGTTTTTCAGTAATAGACGATTCCCTTTCTAATTTCTGTAACTGTATACTAGAAGGTTGTTTCAAACTCATCCACTGTTTGGGTTAGCTTATCAACTTGTGTTTACAAAATGTGGGTCATAGCAGAAGATGTGTAGATTGGATTGAGATAAATTAGACATGCTCGTATTAAATGTATCCATCTTTTTTATGTATCATATTTGAAATGTGTATGTAAGATGTTGATTCGTGATAGTAATGGTTAAGGGAACCCAAATTAAATTGCAGCTGGTTTAACCTTAACCTTAACAACAGTAACTTTCTGCTACTTCATTGAATTGACTAGAGCCTATCTTGAATTTTAGTTTCATTTCATCTTTGGACTCGTGTTTGATACTGCAACTCAACATACATCCTAAACATACATCCTAGTAGAATTAGTAGGATATTGAATATTCACTCATTGAAATAATGGTCTTTATTATTATTAGGCATCAATATTTATTTTTTGAGTTTGCTTAGCATTGTTCAGTCAGTCAGGATTGGATTCAGAATTCTTTCCCAGACTTGGAGATAGTAAACTGGATTTAGAGTCTTGAGGAATGAGTGGTATATCTTATGACAGATGTTCATGTAAACATTACACGTCCATATTATTATTTATATGCGTGATAAGGCCAATAGGTGAACCAGAATTGTGTTTGCTAGGGCTTTCAGTATCTTTATCCAGTTATATTGCTATCTAATAGATGCAAAACCACTAATTGGGATTTGGGACGATAATTGACTATTTTAATTTAATTTTGAGTCTTGATTAAGTCTTGATTAGGTGTTCCAGTATATTTTTGTTCCTATATCATCTCCTTCTACTTGTATATTTCATTAGTCTATGCCGGTATGTTGGGCACAGTTAACCTCTCTCTATGAAGCAACATTGCTATTGTATGCCATACTATTTTAGACAATTTTAGTAGACATAATAGAGGTTGTTATTTCATAGTTAACCTCTCTCTATGAAGCAACATTGCTATTGTATGCCATACTATTTTAGACAATTTTAGCAGACATAATAGAGGTTGTTATTTCATTGCTACTTCTGTTGATTATTTTAGAATTTGAAAGTGCCATTTTGTCGTGCAATATCATACCCATGTTGCTGTCTCCCAATGCTTCTTAGTCCTATTTCGAAATCCTAAAATTTCCCACAATGGTTTAGTAGTTTTAGTTCTTTTGGTTGGGCCATGTCTTGTCTTGCCGCGAAAAATCCAGGAATTGTAGTAAATTCATTTGTCGTCAACTGCAACGTCGAAGTATGCACAGTTTACTGTATAGGTAGTTCATTAACATGGAGTAGTAGTTGATTTGTACGGCTGTGATCCACCACAGACCCACCACTCAAATATAATGGGTGATCAACCACACTGCAGAAGTGGCAAATCAGAAGGGGATTGCCATCTAATTTAGAGGCAGTAAGCTTTCGACAACTCTCTGTTTGTTTAGCCCTTTGATTTACACCTCCTACTGGTAACTCGACTAGCATTTCATCTTAACTCTGCCTTTGACCTTGATACTCCTATCTGACTGAATGTATGAATGCAGTCACAATGAGTCTGCGTAAAAGTTGATCAACTCTCTTCTATATCCATCAATTTTTTGCAACCCTTGCATTTTGTTATCATCTATTGTAAACTCATTTTTGGTTACTTAATTTATTTGGCATTGACAATTAGGGGGCAAAACAGACAACAAACTCATCATATCAAACCAACACTACTGTAAATTCTTCAAGAATTAGATGAGATATGACATCATATGCATGTGCCATCAAATAAGATATCCCTTTTTAGCATCCCTGTTATTGGATTTGTAATGTAGTTTTCCAAGCATGGAGAGTCTGTTTTCAAGAGAATCAGTCCGTTGGATCATGCACATGTTTAATCAGTATTAATTTCTTTCTTCGCATCCTTGCGGAAAATGATTCGAATAATTAGATTTGAAGTTGAAGTGATCATCAATATTATATCTTTCTGTGTTAACTATCACACATATTCTTAATTTGATCTCATTGCAAAATCTCTATGTTATTCATCATTGATAATGATTTCTGAAAATCATTTAGGTCATGCTAATTGGGAGCATGAATACTTGCTATTATTATTTGTTCTTTTAGACGGCAATCAGAGGATTTTCGAAACTGATTTTTATACCTGTCATCTTTTGATGTATTTTCTTATAGAAATTATATTTTGGAGGATTCTTTTAGCCTTCCAAGTTTTACGAGCTTTTTAAGTTCAACAAAGCCCGTTTTTTTCCCATAGTTTGTCTGCTTATGAATTTGTTACAAAATTGCAGGGGACCAGGGTTTAGGTAGCTTGTTGATACTAATTTGAGGTTGTGGATAATTAGTGAATCCTGAGTGGTGCAACTGGTGCCTATATAAGTAACAAATGAGATGCTTAAGTTGTCTATTTGAAAGTTTGACAGTGGCCATCATGAGCATAAATACTGTTCATATGGAAATGGTCTTTCCCTCCAAGAAGAGAACACCTTATGAAACAATTATGAAAGACATTTTTTTTAAGGGTTAAGGGTTAAAAGCGCGAAACCCACTAGTACTTTTAGGTCAAAGCTGATAATGCACCTGCAATATTGGTTAGCGCACATAAGTACCTAAGGTGGGTTTAACGTTAGTCAACCATTCGTTTTTAAGTTACGTGCACTGCATGTATCTTGTATATGACAAAAATACTCTTATACTGTTTAGTAATTATTTTTTACATACAAGTCCTCAAAAAATATTTATTGCATATACGCCACAAATAATACACTTGTATATATGGGCAATGCTACACCTACTACCTGTTTTACAACCTCCACTCCTTACACCCTAATGTGGCACTCATCTAGTAGTAGACACCTCCATTAGATCAGTGCCACATTAGGGTGTAAGGAGTGGAGGTTGTAGGAGAGGTTGTTGGTATAAATTTATCCTATATATATTTCTTTTTGACAAATACAACCCTAAAAAAATTAAAATTGTGGGATACTTATTTACAAAAATCAATCTTCTTCCTCTCATTCTTACTCTATCTACCATTATCTAACAAAACCTTACTCGAACCTGCACTATACCCAAACCCCACACCCTTACTCTTTTCTACCGTCCTATCTCCTTCCTCTCTCTCTCCCCCCTCTCTGTTCTCATCATCTCTCCTACCCTCTCATACTTTAAAGAACCCATTAAATTGAAACTCAACAGACCCGTCAAAAATAAAACCATCAAATTCGAATCCAATCCAACAATCTCACATATTCCTTTCCACCCTCTTTGCTTCCTCTCTCCTCTTCATCTCTCTCACCATCTCAAACCCAAATCCAATAAAGCCTTTAAATTTGAACCTAACAAACCCATCAAATCCAAATCCAAACTCAACAAATCCATCAAATTTGAATTTTGTCCAACAATCTCATCTCATCCTCACCCTCTTCGCCTCCCCTTTCTCAATTTTTCTCTTCTTCGTCTTCTTGTCATACTCTTTACATGTTCAAAACCAATTTAAACTCGAAATCCGAAACCCGAACTAAAAATTGAACTCAAAGTTCAGAATGAGGATATTTTCGTCATATACAAAATATGTGCAGTGCACATAACTTAAAAACTAACGGTTAATTAAAGCCGTACCCACCTTAGGTAATTATGTGTGTTGACCAATTTTACAGGTGGGTTTCTCGCTTTTAACTCTTTCAATTTTTTCAATCTTTGCAAAATTCTCTAGTCGACTGTCAGTTTGAAATGTATTGGACAAAAACTTGTGCATTATATCATGTGCTAAGAGTTGTATGTTCTATTCAGTTAATTCTGTTTGCTTGTTGTTTTTACTTCATTTTATATTTTATCAAATCAAGCATTGCTTCGTTTCGTTGAAAAGAGTTTTAACAGAGCTGAATTTATTTTTGACTAGTCTTACCGTCACCATCTTCAATATTATGATGTCTGATCAAAATGGCAGTAGATTTAATGGTTGGCTATTACCCTCACACTTTTCATGAAGGGTTTTCATATTGAGTTGTACAGATTTACCTAGATTTATGCTAGCTCATGTCATGATGTTGCATATTGGATTCTGCATCTCGGAAGCGTGTTAAAAATTCATTGCTTCCTTGCCCTGTTTAGCTTCAATGTTGAGTTCTTTGATCTTGTATTTTTTCTCATATCCTGGTCAAAAATATTCTCTCAAATCATGAAGTGTTAGAAATTTGCAATTATTATACTGTGAGTTATGGAATTTGAAAGAAATTGAAGATAACACATCTCATTGATAATGATAGTTTTGCTTCCAGGTGTAGGTGAAAGAATGTGGATGCAGATCCCTCTTCCATGGTCTGGCCTAAAAAGCTCTTGTTTCTAAAAACATCTAGTGGTGTAAAAGTTGTATGAGGATTGGTTTTATTCCTAAAAAGACATTTGGTTTGTTCATCAAAGTAAACGTTCATGCTGAACCATGGACATAATAATTGTATTGCAGAAAGCTCAACTTGTGGTTTTAAGAACCAAGGCCTTCCTGTCTGGTGTGTTTAATGCTGCCAAGTTTCCTGAACTTTAATGTTCCAAAGAGAGTAGCTGTACCTTGTTTCTTTTGTTGAGTTCTGGTACTGCTTTGTTTAGTAGTTAATTGCAATTTCAGGAAGATATGAATCATCTTTTGTTGAGTTCTGGTACTACTTTGTTTAGTAGTTAATTGCAATTTCAGGAAGATATGAATCAATAATGAACAGCTTGAATGTTGCCGAAGTAGTTAAAACTCTGTTAGAGAGCATATCATCAATAAAATGGACATTACTGATGTGTCCAGAGTTTCATTATTGATGGTGCCATGCTTTTGAGGAAATACTCTTCTACGAAACCTTCGTTATTTGATGTTTTAATTGATATGGGTGATTTCAAAATTTGACAATTCTCAGAGTTGCACATAAACGTCTATTCATGTTCTGCATGAAACCATCGGTGCATCTAGTTGATTTTTTGGCCGTACCGAGCAACTTTTGGAAACTATTTGCAAAAGTAGGTCACATCCCAAACTACTGCAAGTTTGAGTTGATCGCTGCGACGTCAGCAGCGGCTGCTATTCCCATTAGTGGCATATTCCATTCGAAGATCGCTTATAGGAATAACGGGAATAACGAGTGCTCATTTAATTTTTTTTGAAATCTATGTTAGTTGTCGCTATTCCTATTAGCGATCAAAGCATATGTGAAGTTATTGATGAGAATAACAACCTTATTTAAGAAGTATTTAGATACTTAGCAAATTTCAGAGAGCTAGTGCTATGTGCAAAAAAAACCAAAAAAATAAAAATAAAATTGAGATCGCTAGTGGGAATAGTGACCATAGTGACCTAAGTACACTGTGGTCGCTAATCCCACTAGCGACTACAAGTGGGACCGACCGCTAATAAGGTCGGGCTCACGCACTCTCACTCTCACTCTCTCTCTCTATTTTATTTCTTCTTCTTCTCCAACTCCAACTTCAAAACCCCAATCCCCAAATTGTCCAAAATCTACACTAATTTTCACCGATTCAATCCCTAATTGGGACTCCTCAGTTCATCACATTTTGTGACCCATATATCTAAATTAATGTATATTTTTAACAAGTTAAATTATCATATCCAACAACAACAATCAAACATTAGAAGTAATAAATATTATTTATACCTCTTTAGAGCATCTGTAGTTGTTTGCCAAATATTGATAAAATGAATATTTGGCTGAGAAACGTGCTGCACTCGTTTGCCAAATATCCATTTTATCGATAAATCGCTACAATCGTGTGCTATAAATGAGAATCGATTTGAGAAATATCCATATTTGAGCGACGACACTTCGGGTGCCGTCCCACTCAAAAAAATAATTTTTTCCCCGTCGGACGGCACTTGAAGTGCCGTCCCTTGATTTTTTTTTTTTTTTTTTTTTCAATTAAAAAACATCGCAAATCCCATCGGACGACACATGAAGTGCCGTCCTTTGAAAAAAAAAAATTCCAGCCCAAATTCCTCGGACGGCACATGAAGTGCCGTCCGGTGGTTTTTGTAATTTTCGTTTTTTTTGGCAATTTTTGAAAATGTTTTTGCAATTTTTAATTTTTTTTTGCAATTTCTGAAATGTTTTTGTAATTTTTTCGTAATTTCTGAAATGTTTTTGTAATTTTTTATTTACGAAACATTCCGATTATGTCGGACGGCACATGAAGTGCCGTCCGGAGTTTTTTGCAATTTTTTTATTTGTTTTTGCAATTTCTGAAATGTTTTTGTAAATTCTAAAATGTTTTTGTAATTTTTTGTAATTTTTTCGTAATTTCTGAAATGTTTTTGTGATTTTTAATATTTTTTTTGTAATTTTTTTGCATTTCGAGGACGAATTTTTTTATGTGTCGGACGGCACTTCGAGTGCCGTCCCTCCCTTCGGCTTTAATTTTTTTTTTCCTCCGACGGCATTTCATGTGCCATCGCTTATTATTTTACGATAGTGATCCAGCTCGCCCGTTGGCAACGGAAGTCGGCGCAACTGGACGTCTCCTCACCATCTTGAGCCTGCAAACTTAGTTGAGGGTCAAGGAAAAACAGAGGAGGAAGAAGATGAACAACATTCAAAGTGGAATTTCATTCATACTCAAAATGTACATGTCAGGGGGTTTTATACACTTGGAACACGTCTAATGCACGTGTTTGGACATTCAGTTAAGTTTGTTGAAGAATGGACCCCACACTCTAACAACCAACAGCTAATTGCCAGCTGGCTACAGTTATGAACATTTACAAAGAACCCCTTTGAACAACACATATTTCCCCAAAACTGATACAACTGATACACTGTGTTCTAAATCCTTCTTCCAGCTTCAGCTCCTATCTTCAGCTCCTATCTTCTTCAGCTTCTCTCTCACTCATTCTGCAATACTGAGCAGCTCCAGTAGTTCCCGAAGCTGGAGCAATACCCCCTTCTTCAAGAGGAGCATCCATGATGCTCCGAAATTGAGGAAAACGCCAGTATATATCCCAATAATTTTCCCAAGTAGCTTCAGCCTCCCCACCATGGCACCATTGGACCAATATTTCAGATATGACAATTCCTCTTCTAGGGACACTTCTTCTTCCTAAAATCCGCAGAGGTCGAGGCGTATCTTCAACAAAATATGCAGGCAAAGCATTAGAGGCATTTGATATTCCTGATGATCTAGGAACATGGGTCTTGAGTTGTGAAATGTGAAACACATCATGTATCTTCGATGTTGTAGGCAGCAATAAACGATAGGCCACTGCACCAATGCGTGCCGTAATCTGATAGGGACCATAGTATAGTGATGATAGTTTCTGAAGCCTATGCCCTGCAACCGACGATTGCTTATAAGGTTGCAACTTAAGATATACCCAGTCACCTACAGTATACTCCTTATCTGTGCGATGAATATTAGCCTTGTTACTCATCCTACTCTGAGCACGATGCAAGTTGTCCTTCAAAATTTGCAACACCACATCTCTATTAACAAGCTCATCTTCAACCGCTTGCACTCTAACAGTTCGTGGAACATACGAAAGGACATTAGGAGGCTCCTTTCCATACACTGCTTGGTATGGAGAAATCTGAGTTGAACTTTGGACATGGGTATTATAACTAAATTCCGCCCAAGCTAACCACGATGACCAATCCGCAGGCTTGTGGGATGTGAAGCATCGAAGATAAATCTCTAGCACCCTGTTAAGGACCTCCGTTTGTCCATCTGACTGGGGGTGGAAGGCTGAACTCAAACACAGCTTAGTACCATACATCTCAAGCAATTCACGCCAAAAGTTACTAGTAAAAACCGCATCCCGATCACTCACAATCGTCTTGGGTATCCCATATAATTTGAACACATGCCTAAACAAAGCAGTTGCAACACTTTTTGCAGTATAGGGATGGGCTAGAGGAACAAAGTGCCCATACTTGGATAAACGATCAACTACTACCAAGATAGTAGTATATCCAGAGCTTCTAGGCAACCCATCAATAAAATCTAGACTAACATCTTCCCAAATGTGATCTGGTATTGGCAATGGCTGAAGAAATCCTGCTGGCGATGTGCTCAAGTATTTATTTCTTTGACATATGTCACAAGATCTGATGAATTCTTTCATGTCCCTTTTAATGCCCTTCCAATATACAATTCGTTTAAGACTGTGCCATGTCTTGTTAACTCCAAAGTGTCCTCCTTGAGGAGTTGAGTGAACCTCCTCTAAAAAGAGATGTTTAACATCTGAAGTGGGGCTCAGAAGGACTCTTCCTTTGTAGTAATAAACTCCTGCTACATATCCCAATTCGGAATTTATTCCAGCTTCATATTGGGCTTTAATGTCCTTATAAAAAGGATCAGTTAACACCAGCTGTCGAACTTGCTGAAGCCACACAGGCTGAACCACAGAGATTCCCATCAATGAACCTTGAAACTCTCCTTCTACACTTTCTTCAAACTGTCTTGAAAGACCGTCAGCTACCTTATTTTCACACCCCTTCTTGTATTCCACTGTAAATTGGTAGCCATGTAGTTTCACCATCCAAAGATGCTGCGCATCAGTGTATAAACGTTGCTCAAGTAGATATTTTAATGGCTTATGATCTGTTTTAATGACGAATTGTCTTCCCCACAGATACTGATGCCACTTTTGAACTGCGAGCAATATAGCAAGCATTTCCCTTTCATATGTCGACAGCAATTTGTTCTTCCCTTTGAGTTCTTGACTCAAAAATGCAATAGGACGCTTATCCTGCATAAGCACAGCCCCCAACCCCGTACCACACGCATCACACTCCAACACAAATGGCTCATTGAAATTGGGTAATCTGAGAACTGGAGGGTTCATCAATATGTGCTTCATCTGCTCAAACGCCAATCTACTCTCTTCAGTCCAAGCAAAGGCCCCTTTCTTCGTTAGTTTGACCAGGGGATAAGCTATGGAACTGTAGTTGGCGATGAATTTCCTATAATAGCCAGTCAATCCCAAAAACCCACGCAGTGCCTTCAAATTTTTTGGAATCGGCCACTCCTGAATGGCCCTGACTTTCTCCTTGTCGACAGATACCCCTTCAGCTGAAACTATGTGTCCAAGATACTCAGCCGAAGTAACACCAAAGGAACACTTGCTGCGTTTGGCGTACAACTGATGTTGCTGCAGAATTTGTAAAACTTTCCTCAAGTGCTCAACGTGGTGAAGCATACTGGGGCTATATATCAATATGTCGTCGAAAAATACTAGGACAAACTTCCTTAAGTAGGGCTTAAAAATGTCGTTCATCAAGCTTTGAAATGTCGACGGAGCATTCGTCAACCCAAAGGGCATAACCAAGAATTCATAATGTCCTTCGTGGGTTCGAAAAGCTGTTTTATACACGTCGTCATCTTTCATTCTGATATAGTGATAACCACTTCGAAGATCTAGCTTACTGAACACAGATGCACCATACAATTCATCCAAAAGTTCATCAATCACTGGAATAGGATATTTATTCTTGATCGTTATGTCATTTAATCCCCTATAGTCCACACACATTCTCCAACTTCCATCGGGTTTCTTGACTATTACAATAGGGGAAGAAAAAGAACTGTTGCTATTACGAATAATACCTGTATGCAACATTTCTTTAATTAATTTCTCAATCTCGTTCTTTTGATGCCAAGGATGCTTGTAAGGTCTTAAGGACACTGGCTTAGATCCAGGTATTAAGGCAATACCATGGTCATAACTGCAGTGTGGAGGGAGTCCCATGTCTTCTTTGAAAACTAACCCGTATTCATCAAGTACTTTTTGCAACTGAGCATCGACTTCTTCTTTAACTGGCACAGTAATGTCTCCCACCATATGCAATAGCCACCCCACTTTAGATTGCAATAAAGCCTTATTTATAGACTTGGGATCTGCCACTTCCAGCTCTTGATTAGAAATTCCAAACAGAGTCCTATCTATATTGTTTAGTTGAAACTTAATTCTTTTTTCCTTCATATTCCATACAATATCACCCAACGTCTCCATCCACTGATTTCCCAAAACAAGCTGGCTAGTATCCATGGGTAACACATAAAAATCTGCGATTATAGGAACTCCTTGGCATAGGAAAGTTACCTCCTTACAAAGGCCAGAACATTTGAGCTGCTGTCCCCCTGCCACAGTTACTTCTAAGCGGACAGTAGGATTTATGGGTAGCTTTAAATTTTTCACAATTTGCTCATCAATGAAGTTATGAGTAGCTCCCGTATCAAGAAGAGCACACACAGTCTTGGATAGTATGGTTCCTTGGACACGAAAAGATCTGAGACTAGGACTTCCTTGCAACGAATTTAAAGAAATTGCAGCTGTTGAACCCAATGTCGACAACTGCAGAGGTTTCCGACTACCCTCTTCATTGTCTAAGTGAGTTTCTTGAGAGTTGTCAAGTTCATCATCGGAATTAGACAACAGTTCATCACTATCCCCATCTAATACTCCCAGTATTTGCATCAATGAACTGCTTTCATAGCTACCAACCATTTGCATAAACGTTTTCCCCGCACACTTGTGTCCTCGAACAAATTTTTCATCACAATGAAAGCACAACCCCTTCTCTCTTCTTTCCTTCATGTACTGTAAGAACTGAGAATTGTTGGTTTTAGTTGAAGTATAAGGAGTAGTAGCGGAAGCTTGAGCTGCTGATTTATTTGCAGAATTTGTAAGATTACCATTCACACCACCAGTGAAGGAGACACCTGCAGATTTGGGAGGGAACACATTTAAAGAATTTCCTTTATTTAGCGCATTATACTTCCAAGATTTCTTTTGATCATTAACAATTGATTCACGGGCAGTAGCTTCTCTATAAGCTTCAAGAACGGTTCTTGGATGCTTCAATTTGACTTCTTTCTTCAAATCAGTCCTTAATCCTGATATATAGCAGCTTACTAGAGAAGATTTGGACACATTCTTGGCTAAGTGACTGTATTTCAAAAACTCCTTGTGATATTCTCCCACAGAACCAGTTTGCTGCAGTTTGTATAGTGTTTCTTCAGGATCTTCCAACTCCATTGGCCCATATTGTAACAACAATTCTTGTTTCAACACTTCCCAATCTATCACTTCTTCTTCTTGCTGCTCAAACCATCTCCACCACATCAAAGCCTCTCCTCTCAAATAGTACAGACTGAAGGCTAATTTATCATTATTGTGAATCATTTGAGTTAAGAAGTGATGCTCCATATGATAGATCCAATTATGGACATCCTCAGAACCATCAAAGCTGTGAAGATCGATTTTAGGGTGTTTTGGAAAGAAAGTGTTACCTGTTTCTTGATTGCGATCCCAATTTCTTGAACCTGGGCTTCTATCAAACCTGGGTTCTTGATTGCGATCCCAATTTCTTGAACCTGGGCATCTATCAAACCTGGGTTCTTGATTGCGCCAACCTCTATGATCTGTTTCTTGATAGCGTTCCCAATTTCTTGAACCTGGGCTTCTATCAAACCTGGGTTCTTGATTACGCCCACCTCCATGATCTTGAAATCGAACAGATCTATAATCTTGACTCCGGTGAGCACGAGCCTCTCGCCTTTGAGACCATCCTTCACCTTGCTCATGATCCATACCTCCTTCACGAGTACGTAACTGGTGCTGTTCTTGGAACCGCCCCGTTGAAGTTCTGTTTAAACCTCCAGAATTGCGAGCATTATGGTTCATATTAGCTTCAAATTTACTAAACCTCTCCTCAAACTGGTCCAATCGCTTGAAAACCTCTCCAAATCGATCAAGGAATTCATCAAGATTGGGTCGTTCCTGAAACCCCCCCTCATCTCCTTCGTGATTTCCCATCCCCATCTCCAGTTCTTCATGCTCAATTTGAGGTCTGAAACTTGATTCTTGAAGATTCTCAGCTTCGGAATACACTTCTTGTTCTGGATTGAGCTCCGTATTGCTTATAGGATCCAGTAATGGCTCTGATACCATTGATCCAGCTCGCCCGTTGGCAACGGAAGTCGGCGCAACTGGACGTCTCCTCACCATCTTGAGCCTGCAAACTTAGTTGAGGGTCAAGGAAAAACAGAGGAGGAAGAAGATATACAACATTCAAAGTGGAATTTCATTCATACTCAAAATGTACATGTCAGGGGGTTTTATACACTTGGAACACGTCTAATGCACGTGTTTGGACATTCAGTTAAGTTTGTTGAAGAATGGACCCCACACTCTAACAACCAACAGCTAATTGCCAGCTGGCTACAGTTATGAACATTTACAAAGAACCCCCTTGAACAACACATATTTCCCCAAAACTGATACAACTGATACACTGTGTTTACACTGTGTTCTAAATCCTTCTTCCAGCTTCAGCTCCTATCTTCTTCAGCTTCTCTCTCACTCATTCTGCAATTACTGAGCAGCTCCAGTAGTTCCCGGAGCTGGAGCAGATAGAAAGCTAAAAAATAGCTTTTAACGAGTGCAGCAAAAGTTCGATTCTTATTTCCATTTATCCATATATCCATATTTTCACCTTCAACGACTACAGATGCTCTTAGGGTTTCGGATTAGGAAGATGGATTTGGAGTTTTTGAGAGTTGAAAGAATGTGGGATTCAAAGTTGGAGGAGAGATGAAGTGAGAGGAGTCCCAATTAGTGATTGAATTGGTGAAAATTGGTAGAGATTTTGGAGGATTTGGAGGTTAGAGATTTTGGGGTTTCGGAGTTGGAGTTGGGGAAGATGATGTCACGCCCCGCTTCCCAAAATTATGGAATACGAGCACGTGATGAAGCCCAGCGAATGATTTTTTTACATCATCCATAAGCTGTAGGATCGACTCAGCATCATAACAAGAATATAACCAGATTTATATATAACCAAGCATGCATGAATAATTATTTAAGCAACAGAAACAATTTAAATAAATGATAATATTCAAATAGTTCCCCATGTCTGGATCAAGTATAAACTCGGAAACAAGTCTTAAACAGCAGAAGAAATAAATACCTTAAGGAAAGCAACCACTTAAACAGGTCCTTGCTCCAAGCAAAACCTGAAATGTCTGCTCGCCAATCCCAGCAGATAGCTTGTCTCCAAAGTCTGTTTAATAAATATGAACAGGAAAACAAAGGGGAAACAAGAGAAAATGCCCTTAGTGCAAGCTAGGGCCACAAATAGTGAAAGCAAGTACAAGTAAGGGAAAAACAAGAATCGGAATCAAGAATAAGCAGAGTTATAAGAAGTAGTAGGCAAATTCAAAGACTAGCTAGCAAGAGGGAACATCTTAATAACTAGATTGGATACCAACTGCTAGTGGTGAAACACATGTCAGGTACACCTATAAGGGTATTTAATATCAAGCGACAAAACTCAAGTCTAGTGTCATATGTTATTCCAAATGTTAGGTCTCAAATATCAAGTCCAAGTATCAAGTTGTCTAGCTCAAGTTATCAAGTTATCTAGTCTCAAGTATCAAGTTATCTAGCATCAAGTTATCAAGTTCAAGTCTAGTTCAAATTTTTAAGTTCAAGTCTAGTGGTGGTTACTATCTAGGTAGCACGACATGCATCCATTCTTTTACTACATGGTTGCTACAGTCAAAGCAATTTCGTTTAGATCTAGTAATGGATTTTATAGGGCGGCGTACTCAGGTATCAAGTATCAAGCAAGCCATGGTTCATGAATCGAAAATTAAATAACAAGTTCACGAAGCAAGTTCGCGAATCCACAAGCAAGTTCAAGAACCGCACAATGGGTTCAAGAATCAAACAAGTTCATGAGCCAAGTAACTGACTCCATGAATCGAACAAGATGCAACAAGTTCATGAACCAAGTATTTGGGAAACACGGGCCCCCTTCCGAGTACACTTACCTATATTGTCCACTCTATAATCTTTCCCAAAACCCCGGCTTGTTACTCTTATTAACTCTTATCAAGCAAGCATACATAGGTAAATGTTGTGATTTAATTCTAGAAAAATTTGGGGATGTCCTATATGGTGTCCAGCAGCTACATATAAAATTTGGGGTCAAACGCTCGCTGTTTACACAGCTAAAATAATTCGCAAAGTAAATATATACAGCAGTTTTGCAAAACTGCGTCTCCTGACACAGCTGCAGTATAACTGCCATAGCTCCTAGACCGTAGCTCCAAATTCGATCATCTTGGAGTCTATCGATATCTACACATCCGGATCTACATTTTATATTCAGGGCTCGGGCCCAAATTTCAACGATAAAAGGGTCGAAACCGCAAAAGAATATCCAGACAGCAACACAGGAAAATAATTTATTAACGTAGATTTCATGGAAATGTGTAATTTGGTGTCTAAGTTATTAAGCAGCATAAATACATAATCATGGAGATCAAAACAGCAACTAATAAATGTTTTTCAAGTCATAATAGCCGCAAATTCGTCAAAATACTAAATATATATATATCTACAAATTTTAGGGCTCCTTAATTCATATGTCCATGTGATTCATGTGTTCAAGGGGGTAAAAGAGTCCAATTGATTATTATTTAATACGAGGAAGTTTTGTGACTCTTAGAATTGTGGGTTTGAAGATTCAAAATTGATTTACAATGATATTTCAAAGGGGAGTCACAATCTAACTATTTGTAGTATTTCAAGGAGACTTGTACTAGAACAATAAAATGTACAAGGTTACTTGCCTTAAATCGACGATGATAAACTCCACTTGTTGAAGCAATTTGAGTAGAAAATCCCGGAAAAAGTCCTCAAAAAGCGCGTGCAAAAATATACCAAAGATCGAGTTTTTCCCCCACATGCGATCAGCCAAAACAGCAAACGGCGAGACGGGATCTGGTGCGGCGAAACAGGGAACACCGAAACGTCCAATCAGATCAAGTCAGAGCAGCGGATCTGCGGCTAGAACAGCGTGCAGCGAAACTGGATCCGCTGTGGACAGAACACGGAACAGCGGACGGCAGCGAATCAGATCGCTCGAACGCAGCGGATCTGCGCCAGAACACGGGACAGCAAGTCTGGATCCGCTGCGGGCGAACACGAAACAGCGATCACGGCGCACAGATCTTGACGCGATCGGATGGTCGAGATTCGCTCCCGCCTTTTCCTTTCTTCTTCTTCTTCGTTCTTCCGATCGAAACAGGGAGAGAGGGAGAGAGATGGGGTGGCGACGGCGGTGGAGCTTCGACGGTGACGAGGAGGACGACGACGGAGGCAATGGTGCGACGTCGAGAAGCGACGGCGCGCGGCGGTGGGCTCTGTTTCGTGGGTTCGAACAGAGGGTGAGAGCGGGAGAGGAGTTCGGCGGCGTGGGGTGTTGGCGAAGCGTCGGACGAGGCGAAGGTGACGGAGGTTGGCGATGGTGATCGGATGGGTTGGGTGCGAGAGGGAGGAACGGAAGAGCGATGGAAGTTCTGGTGTTTGGGTTTTGTTTCGTTCGGTCTGGTTTGTTTGGGTTTAAAGCCAGAGAAGGGGAAGGGGAGAGAGAGAGAGAGAGTAACGGTAGGGAATAGTGGGTTTAAAGTTGTGGGTGGTTAGAAAATGTGGGGATGTAGTTAAGGAAATGTGGGAGAGTGGGGAAGATGTATACGGGTATGTGGGTTTGTGGGTTTGGGTTTAGGGTAGAGTAAGATTTGGATCCAAAAACCAATAAGGATATGGGTTGGGCTTAATGTAGTTGGGCTAAGATAATATAATAATAAATTAATTAATAGGGATTAGTAAGCCCACAAAAAGACAAGGCCCAAAAAATACAATAAATTAGGGGAAAAAGACATCAATAGAAATACGAGAATATTAACTCGTACAATTGGAAACAGGGATTACAGATGATGAAGAAGAAGAAATAAAATGAAGTGGAGAAAGAAACTGTGGGAGCGCGACCTTATTAGCATCTGTAGTCGTTGGCCAAATATCCATAAAAATGAATATTTTGGCCAAAAATCTACTGCAGTCGTTGACTAATATCCATTTTTTGGGTGAGCGATGAACAGTCGACTGCCAAATTTGGGATAAGAAATGGCAGAAAGACCAAATTTGGGTTTCGATCGGATGTGAGATCATCTCCCGTCCCGATCAATTTTTTAAATATATATTAAAAAAAAAAGTCAAAGGCGGGAGACCATCTCCCGTCCATTTCGTTTTTTTTATATTTAAAAAAACAAAAATTCACAAACGGAATACCATCTCCCGTCCAAAACAATGCATCTGATTTCTCTCTGTTTTTTTTTATAAAAATCCTATACATTAACCCTGTAGTCCATCTTTATGGGTCCATTCATTCATTTCTTTCAGAAATTTTTTAATCAGACAGGATATGATATCCCGTCCGATATTTTTTGAGAAAAAAAAAAAACAACAAAAGCTCAGAAACGAAATGGTCTTTCTTCCAAGCCAAATTTTGGGTTTAGACAACTACAACTCATTTCTATATTTTCTATTGCTATATGCCAAATACCCATTTTTTGGCCTTCGACGACTACAGATGCTCTTAGCAGTCAGGTCTCACTTGGTCGCTAGTGGGAATAGCGACCACAATATACTTATGTCGCTAATCCCATCAACGACCTCAGTTTAAAATATAAAAAAAAAAAAAAAACTCCACAGAGCACAAGCTATTTGAAATTCAATAATTGTCTAAATACTTCTCAAGTAAGATCATTATTCCTATTAGCGACTTCACATATGTTTTGGTCGTTAATAAAAATAGCGATAACAAAAAATAATAATAAAATAAAAAAGCTCCTAGTCTCATCCTTGGATTCTCACCAACAATAGTATGCATCCACTTATTTCCCAAATCTCACTCTACTTGTACCTCCATCCATAGTTTGAGTATCAACCTTACTCTCTCCCCATCATTTCCACCTCCCTACCTTAAAACGATCAAAGAGCTAACCATGCTCAGTACCTGTTTCCAACAACCTGTTCCAGCATCAAAGCAACAACTGACTAAACATGCACTCAAAAAATAAATAAGACGCTGTCGCACAAACATTCAGTCAAAGTGACACAGACTAAGACTAAGAAAGGAACAATAAAAGCTGTAGAATACATCCAATTGAGCTGCTTGTTCAAAGTTGAAAAGCTCGGAAGAGCTCGCAGAGTATTAACGCACGTTTCAATAACATAATAAAGCCCAATTGAGGATAAAGCCCAATTGGGGCAACCTCGTAGCAAAAAAAATAAATGAAGCAGCAAGTACTCTAAACTTTACTTAAGCCAAACACTCGAACTAAAAGATGATTAGTCTTTGTTCACAAGTTAATCTCCATACAAAATTTGTTGAAATAAATCCCCAGCAAACTTGACTTGATCATTTAAGAAGGAACCTAAAAGAACTTTGGAAATACTGCAATGTATCAGAACTTGACATTTGATTTTGCAGAGAAAGGGAATGGGTTCCTTACATTTCTCTTTAACAACTTAGATGATCAAACCCCGTCCTGAATTTTATTTTTCTCATATAAGATCACCACAGCACAGTGATATGGCTGTGAGGTTAGCAACCAAATGCCCGTTAGTTTCATATACTAATATGATTGATACCTCCTTTCAAAGATCCTTTACAAACCACCTTTCAAATATCAAAATCACCAATGTCACCAAATATTCACATATAAAAAGAGAAGAAAAACTATTCTTACTTCTTTCACTTTTTCCACAAATCTCTAACTCTGCTTCTACCTCCATCCAAACCCAACTCACTCGACGACCTCAACCTAACTATCTCCCCACTACTCCCTTGCCGACCAATGCCCCTAACTGCCTCCCTATCATTCCCCCTCCCCCTCCCCCTCCAATCATCATTCCCCCGACCACCCCGTCTCTCACCATCATCCTCACCCTCCATTCCATCCTTTCCTTCCTTCACCCAACTATCTTCAACATCATAAGACAATTCTCTCGTCGTCCTCAACGTAACTCTCTCCCCACCATTCCACCTCCCCCTCCCTCTCCCCCTTCCTCTTGCCTCATTGGCATTCCCTCGACCACCTGGTCTCTCGTACCTTGCACCCTTCATTCCAATCCCTCCTTCCTTCCCCCAACTAGCCTCAACATCATTCCCCCTTCCCCTCCCCCCTTCCCCTTCCCCTCCCTTCATTGCCGTTCCCTCCCATGCCCCATCTGTCATCCCTTCCACCCCCTTCTCTCTTCAAAATCTCCAAACCCAAATGCCCATTTGTGCTCCCTCGACCACGTGGTCCTCCTTCCTTCACCCAACTTGCTTCAACATCAAAAGACAACTCGCTTGTTGGCCTCAACCCAACTCTCCCCTTTCCCCTTCCCCTTCCCCTTCCCCCTCCACCACCCCATCTCTCACCCCTCCCATTCCTCTCATTCTCCACACCATTCAATTTTTCCAACCCCAAATCCCCCTCATTCCCCACACCTACCCAACTAGCCTCCACATCAACACATTCTCTCTCATTGTCATTTCCCCGAGCATCTTCCTTACCTTCCCCTCTCCTCCTCCTCCTTACCCCACCCCCACCCCTCGCAATCCAATCATCAAACCCCACCTCCCTTCCCCCCTCCTCCACAAACCCATATGGCCTCACACTATGCACAACCCCCTTCGGGAAAAACCTCTGACTCGGCATCAACTCCCCATGACTCCCTCCCTGTTCCAACACACACAGGTTAGTAAATGCAAACTTGGACCCTTTGTACATCATATACTATAATAATAATAATAATAATAATAATAATAATAATAATAATAATAATAATAATAAAACCTTTACAAGAATTTGGGGTCCGTCTCGAACCGACCACATGTCGAACCCCCCTGGCCTCTGAAACCGGTCGGCGAGAATCTTGAGCTGCTCGTCAGCAGCAACTGAGAAGAGGTTGGGGGCTTTCTGGACGAGCTCCCAGGGCTTCTCGAGGTCGGAGACGGCGGCTTTGAGCTCGGCGCGCTTCCGGGTTTCGTAGATTTGGCGCTCGCGGAGGAGGCGGGCTTTGAGGAGCTGTTTGGACTTCTTGGCCTGCATGCGCTTCCACTGCCATTTGGAGACGCCGCCGGGGAAGGTGCGGGGCCCACCGCCCATGCGGATGGGGGGGAGGAGTCGGGGGCGGGTGATGGTCAGGGAGAGGGAGGAGAGGGAGAGGTGGGGTGGGGTTGGGGAGAGGAAGAGGGAAGATGGTAATGGCAATGACATTGTTGTGTTTGATTTTTCTTTTCTTTTCTTTTCTTTTTTTTCTTTTTTGCCCTTTGATTTTGGGGATTTTTTGGGGATTTTTTGGGGAGAGAAGATGATCAGAGGCCACACAGTTTCTAATAAATGGTAAGAAATGATGATGATGCCACGTACAATGCGCGTGTAATCAAGTTGTGATAGCAATCACTGAATTGGTTTTAGATTAAGCTCAATTTAATCCCTAAACAAGGAGAGGAGAGAACTTCACTAATATCTAGCCGAGGCCAATAAGTTTCTCATGAGTTCCCATGTTAGAAACTTTTAAGTTCTCGGGACCGAAGACAATAGAACGTAAATAATTATTTTTAGAGCCCCTAATTATGGTATAATTTTTTTACGTGTAAAATACGTATCTATATTTACAAAGAGAATACAAACTTGGAGGACCCTAAAATTATTTTAAAATCGTGGGGCTGAGACAGCTGCCTCACCTGCCTCAAGGTGAGGGCTGGCCCTAATTAGAAAATGTTCGCTTTGCTGCCCTCCTTGCCCTTTTGTTCTTTAAACTAGTAAGTTAACAACTAGTACCACTACCAAGAATTTTTTGCCCTAATAGGCAACTTTTTGAAAATATTTGCGATTATGGGTCAATTTCGAAACTATTAGCACTCATAGGCTACTTGATGCCACGTCAGCAGCAGCCGCTATTCTCATTAGCGGCATTGACGTAGGAAAAACTGTGAGCAATCTCCACCGATGATCCTTGCACGAATCGCAAAGCACCAAACCAGAAAGCTCCCTACTGGTCCAAGCCAGAAAGCACACACTGGCCCAAGCCCGGAAGCTCCCCAGGCCTTCTGCATGCCCATTCATGCATCCAGAGAAACAACCTGCCACTTCAGGTGCTCCGTCGGTTACGCTCTAACCGTACCCCCATAACTCAAGGGAATAACTAATCCCAGACCCGATTTCAGGGGATTGGATACCGTGCTAAGAGGGGGGGGGGGGGGGGGGGGGGGTAACAGATCCTTTTCAAATGACCTATAAACACTGCATGGGCTAGACGATGAGAGGTAAGGACTCTTTCACAACAGAATCCTCTCCACTCTATAGCTGTTTTCTAACTTAAGCATCAGAGGGTCTGTCACCGGGAAAACTCCCGGTGTTTCAGACTTGATTTGCAAGTGGACGAAGCAGCCATCAAAGACCAAACTAACCCAGGGTTCCTTCAAATCCCGAACGAAGGTTGGGATCATTGTGGTTAATTTAAATCCAACGAACTCACATCATATGTTGCTCCCAAACCTCAAGAAAAAGATCGCAACAAATTTGGTGCCGTCTGTGGGAAACCGCAGATCAATTCAACCCCTGACCCAAGTTCTTTTCTGAAGTGACCCACTCTCATGGCTCCAAAAAACAAGAGGATCGCCACCACAGGGCCTTCGGTCCCTCTTCTCCCACCGGTCCATCGCCCCACGAATACCCAGGGCTCGCGGAGACAACAGACCGAGGATCTGCAGGGACCAGTTCTAAGCGCATCCCGCTCCGTCTCAAGGCCGGTCGAACAACATGTGGCAGACGACCTTCAGATCATCATCAATAGTCGATCCAACCAGAGAGACCTCCGAAACCAACTCAATCGTTCGAGGGGTGAGACCACACCGTCAAACCTGGATCCGAGCCACAATACTCTTCGATCCCAAGGGCGAGATCGATGACACAACCACTCACCAAGAGACCGCCAACATCCCAGTGGCCACGGCAGAGAGGGCCACATCACTCGTGCCAAGTTCCAAGAGTTTCAGGCAGAAGTCCTATGGGCACTCCATGGAAGAACCCGAGACAGACAATGTCGGCTAAAGAACAAATCGAGGACTCTGGGGAAGAGGAATCCCACGGGTCATCTAGATCGAGAAATAGGCAGGACGATGTTCGAAGATGTCTTCGGAAAATGGAAGACCGCCTAGCTCGAATATGTGAGAATGGGGGACGATTCAGTCGGGGTTGTCAACTATCTAGACCCCCCTTCTCTGCTTGAATCCTCGACGCCTTTATTCCGAGGAACTTCAAACCTCCACAATTCAACACGTACAATGTTGAGACAGATTATGCTGATCACAAAGAGGGGTTCAAAACCCTTATGATGATTTACAGCACCTCGGATCCTCTCCTATGTCTCGCATTCCCAGTCACTCTGCGTGGTCCGGCTTGAGAATGGTATTCTAAGCTCGCTCCTGATTTAATTTTCTCCTTCGATCAGCTTGAAGAGAATTTCCTCATGCACTTCGTGACTAGTCGCAAGACGGAGAAGACCAGCGCCTCCCTTCTAGACTTGAAATAGAAGGACGGAGAATCCTTCTGAGTCTTCATCCAAAGATTCATGGCGGAAGCTAGGACAATCTCCTCCCTTGACGCGGGATTGCCTCGGCGGCATTCCGACACAACGTCCGCCACGACTAGTTGAAAGCCTCCTTCGCCAAAAAACCTCCCACCGATTTTTCCGATCTTCTACAAAGGGTCGAAAAATATATCCGAGCCGAAGATGCTCTGCATTCCGGCGGCTGGAAGGAGACCCCAGTGAAGGGGAAGCCGAAGGCTGATGAGTCTGAGGTCCCGAAGAAGTCACATAAGGACCTCACTGATCAGAGGTGCCTGCCTCCCGTTCCTCGGTTCGAGAGGTTCACCTCTCTATCCGCAAGTGTTTCGACAATCCTCATGGAGATTGAGGACAAAGAATTTCTTAAGTACCCCCGCCATCCAACAACGAGACGGATTACGAGGATATGATTGCGGGGCTCCTTCTGGCCCGAAAGGTAGGAGCCAAACACAAAGGTTTTCAGTGATTCCCAACTTGTGGTCAATCAGATCTCCGAAGAGTACAAGGGTCGCGACTCCCGAATGATTCAATACCTGGCGCACGTTCGCCTTATCCTCTCAGATTTCTTGGAAGCGACGGTGATTTAGATTTCTCGAGAATAGAATACCCAAGCCGATGCCCTATCCAAGCTGGCCTCCTCCTCCTCCTTTGAGGGGTTGGATCACACTGTCTTAGTGGAAGTTCTCCTGAAACCCAGCATCGCAGCCACCAAGCCTCCCAAGGTCAACTGTGTTAACCTACCCGCATAAAAAGATACTTGGATGGATCCAATCTTGAACTTCCTAAAAGAGGGCGAACTACCCCAGGATCCATCCTAAGCCAGAAAGGTTCGAGCTCATTCAGAAAGGTTCGTGCTAATCAACGACACGCTCTTCAAACACTCGTACACCAAAGCAGACGGGAGACCCTACCACCACTGCCTAAGCCCACAAGCCAAATATGCGTTGGAAGAAATGCATGAGGGGATCGACAGCTGTCACGCGAGCAGTAGAGTGCTTGTAAGAAAAATACTCAATCACGGGTACTACTGGCTGACCCTCCTCTGAGACGCTCAGGATTTTGTGAGAAAATGCGGCCCTTATGAAAGGCATTCCTCCATTAAACACGCCCCCAAGCCAAGCTGAAATCACTATCCAGTCTGATCCCCTTCGCTATGTGGGGAATGGACCTAGTCGGCCCCTTTCCTATGGCGACCGGCCAGAAATGCTTCCTCATCATTGCCATATACTATTTTACCAAATAGGTCAAGGCCAAACCACTCTCCACCATTATGAGCATCGATCTCAACAATTCTTTTGGAAAAGCATCATCTATGGATTTGGTGTCCCTCGAATACTCGTAACCGACAATGACACTCAGTTCACTGGCAAAAACTTTCGCAAATTTTGTACCGACTTGGGGATCCAATAAAGGTTCTCTTTAATCTCACACCCCCAATCTAATGGCCAGGAGGAGAACATCGACAAACTGACCCTGGACGGATTGAATAAGCACTTGGATAATTCGCCAAAAGGCTTATGTGTATAATAACTACTGAGCGTCCTGTGGGTCCACCGAACCACAAAGAGGGTCCCAACAGGAGAATCTCCATTTAACCTGACCTTCGGGGCCAAAGCAATTATTCCTTTATAGGTCAACCTCCCCTCTCCCTGCATCATAAGCTTCGATAAAAGTTCCAACCCCACGGTCCTAAGAGCCGACCTCGATCTCCTTGACGAGGTTCGCGAGAAGTTGGCTATCAGAAGGAACATCTACCAACAAAGAGTTGAACGCTTTTACAATCATAAGGTTTGACCAACTAATATAAAAGTCGGTGACATTGTACTCCGAAGACTTGCCATCTCCAAGCCTACTAAGAAAGGAAAACTCGCTCCAAATTGGGAAGGTCCTTATAAGGTCTTCGAAGTGATATGTCTGGGGACCTACCGACTTGAAGATCAGGGGAGCAAGACGATCAAGAGAACTTGGAATGCAGAACACCTGATCAAATTCTATGAAAGCCCTTAAATCGAGACAGACTCGTGACTAGGCAAATGTAATAGGTGCCAACTTTCTGTGGTAATCGAATAAAGTTATTTCTAGCTTCGTTAGTCGATTATCTACTCCTTTTCACTGCTAATTTTAAACCTTCGAAAGAGTGCATCGAAAGAGCACATCGACTTTGAGTCCCACGTAGTCCTCACTACTAAGCCTAAAACATGGAAAGAGTGCCATGAAAGAGCACCTCGACTCTAAGTCCCACGCAATTCTCACTGCTAAGCCTAAACCACATAAAGTAAGCCTAGAAAGAGCACCTCGACTCCGAGTCTTACGCAGTTCTCACTGCTAAGTTTAAACCTTAGAAAGAGTGCCTCAAAAGAGCACCTCGGCTCCGAGTCTTACGCAGTCCTTACTGCTAAGTCTAAACCTCGGAAAGAGAGCCTCGAAAGAGCACCTCGACTCTAAGTCTTACGTAGTTCTCACTACTAAGTTTAATCCTGGAAAAAGTGCCTCGAAAGAGCACTTTGACTCCGAGTCCCACGTAGTCCTGACTGCTAAGCTTAAACCTCAGAAAGAGTGCCTTAAAAGAGCACATCGACTTTGAGTCTTATGCAGTCCTCACTATTTAGTCTAAACATTGAAAAGAGAGCCTCCAAAGAGCACCTCAACTATGAGTCTTACGCAATTCTCACTGCTAAGTTTAAACCTCGAAAAAAATGCCTAGAAAGAGCACCTCAACTCTGAGTCTTGCGAAGTTCTCACTGCTAAGTTTAAACCTCGAAAGGAGTGCCTCAAAAGAGCACATCGACTCCGAGTTCCATGCAGTTCTTATTGCTAAGCCTAAATCTCAGAAGAAGTGCCTTAAAAGAGCACCTCAACTCTGAGTCGAACGTAGTCTTCACTGCTAAAACCTCGAAAAAAGTGTATCGAAAGAGCACCTCGATTCTGAGTCTTACACAGTCTTCACTACTAAGTCTAAACATCAGAAAGAGAGCCTTAAAAGAGCACCTCAACTCTGAGTCTTACGCAGTTCTCACTGCTAAGTTTAAACATAAAAAAGAGTGCATCGAAAGAGCACTTCAACTCTGAGTCTTACGCAGTTCTCACTGCTAAGTTTAAACCTAAAAAAGAGTGCCATGAAAGAGTACCTCAACTCCGAGTCTTACACAGTCCTCACTGCTAAGTCTAAACCTAGGAATGAGTGCCTCAAACGAGCACCTCGACTCCGAGTTCCACGCAGTTCTCACTGCTAAGCCTAAACCTCAGAAAGAGAGCCTCGACAAAGCACCTCAACTCTGAGTCTTACGCAGTTCTCACTGCTAAACCTAAAACCTCGAAAAAGGCCATCAGTTTTGAACATTAAGAAGTTTTTCCCCTGCCACATTGAATGCAATGCGGATCTCTCCACTGCCAAGAATTCAAACATCTCAAATATGAACAAAAACATGTCAAGTTACTGAAAGAAGACTAACTTTATTGATCGAAAGATGATTACAAATGCGGAGGTCAGTCCGCAAAAAAGGCATACAGATCGCTAAGGTCTAAACTTACTTCTACATGAGACACAAACAAATATCCGAACAACGAAGATGAGAAACTAGTAAGGGTGCCCTAGTGGTCGACCCCAGGACTTCGTAATGGCGGAGAGAGGCACTCATGAAAGGACCAGAAGGAGCTGAACCAACCAAAAGGCACTAGGTACCTCTCAGCTCGTCAGTCTCCCTCGTCGCCACAGCTCGGCGACAACTCCTCCGACACAGAAGAGGCATCATATCTGACGGAAAGCGTTAATGATGAAGCCTCCTGGGAATAACCAAAGGAGGATGGAAGTTGAAGCCAAAAATGGTTCGGACATCCGTCGCTCCTACAGGTCCAGCTAAGAAAGTCTCGAGAGAATGATGAAGAGTCTTTTGATATAGGTAACTCCACATCCACAGACTTCGATCCTCAATCGGAGGCATCAAATCTTGTAATCTGAGCCATAAGTGACGAACTTCGACACGATTCTGCTCAATGTTCCCCTCGACTCGGCAATGACAAAGCATGAACTTCTGACAAGAAATTCACAACCAAGCCCCTAATCCGTGTACAGACACGGAGGAATGAATTTCTCAAGGGTCGGTCACGACTAATACGAATCTTGAAATCTAAGTCGAGCAAGCCAAGACAAGGCCACGAACCTCCAAAGGTGAAGTCTCGAGGACTCGAGCAAATCTCCGAAAATTTTATCGAGGAAACACTCACTTGTTAGAGAAAATATCTTAGAGGCCAAGGGAATTTATAGACAACTCAGCCAACCACCTTATTGAGTATGAATTCAAACGGTCAACACTTCAACTTCCAAGACATATGGTGACATCGATTATCGCGAATGAAATGACCTGAGTGAATACGTGGTAATTATGTGCGTAAGAGCCTCTTCGAGCTCCGTGAAACCTCGGCTACCTAGCCCCAACTCAGCAACATTCTATAATCAAACAAAGAGAAGGAAATGTAAAGAGGCAAATTTTATTCATTAAAAAGAAAGGGATTACAAAAGCAGTGGCCAGTCCGCAAAAATACAGGGGTACAAGCAACTCATTAACGATGCTGCAATGCCAGTCCTTTCTCACTGATGGGGGTAGACCTTTTCTCGCCAACCGTGACATCCAGCTCGGCCATCCGGTGCGTGTCCTCCTCGCTTGCATCGAAGACCAAACCCTCGAGTGATAGGTGTGGGTACCAGATCTTCATGTGCGTAAGAGCCTTACCATACCCCACATCTTGGTCATCGAGGACCTGCAACACCGTTTCATCCAACTCCTGCTTGTCCTTAACCGCTCGTCGAGCCGCTTCATCAAGCAACCCTCGCAATTTCTTCTCCTCGGCCAGCCATGCCAGCCGCTCCTCGGCCCATTTCTCTTTTTCGACCAGCAACCCCTCCCGACCGCTTCTCCCTCTATTGCCTTCTCGACATCCTTGATACCCCGCCAGAGTTCTTGGTTCCGATGCACCAATTACCTACCACTTTCCTCGGACTCCAGAGCCCGAGTTAACATCACGTCCAGCCTCCGCTTCAGCTCAGCCCCAGTAATGGCAGCTTGAGGAATGAGAAAACTGTCAAGAAAACCATACATTTAAATCTAAGGAAAATGCCGACTTTAAGTGGCAGATCCTCTTTGAGGCAACTTACCATAAAAGAGGCCTGAGCCCAACGGCGTAAACGTCGCCTTGGAGCCTCCCTCTTCAGAGATACTAACTCCTTGGGAGTAGCCAGATTCTCTACCACCTGAGCCGCATTCTCGCGGTCTGTCGTCAAATCTGCCTCAGTGACAGTTCAAGAGGGATCCACGCTTTCGCCGATGATAGCACCTTTGGCACTGTCAGGGTAGTCCCTTTCGCAGAAAACAGCGACACCGTAACGGCTGGAGGATAGACAACTTTGCCTTTCTTCGTCCCCAGAGATGCATCAGAAGGGGGAAAAAGAGGATGCTTCGAGTTTCCCCCTTGTACTTTCTTCCCTTTAGGGGCTTCGGATACCCCAGTCACCTCTCCCTCCAATGTGGCCTTTCCCTTGGTCGACCTCCCCCTGGGTCCGTCTCGGCCTTCGTACCACCTTCAGATCGAATCTCAGCCTCGGCTTCAGTCTTGGCCCTAGCTTCAGCCGCCTTCATTGCCGCCTTGGGAGCCAAATGCCTCTCCATCAGAATCGCATCGAAAACTATGGTCAAAAGAAGAACGAACTTGACTAAAGGGGGAAAAAAGTAAAGAAGTAATAGGCAGAAGAAAGCAATATATAAGCACGAAGGGGACATCGAACACTGTGCACTCATGTGGCAAGCATGGAACACGTGGGTCCCTTGGTCCTTGGCTTCCTCTATAGAAGGACCCATCGAATTCCACAGGTGCCGCTCTCCTACGGAGTTGGTTGGAGAGGTCGACCTGACCTCGAAAGGCCATCAAAATTTTAGTGGAGTCCACGACGAAACTATGCCAAAAATATTTATCATTCCATAAAAAATAATCAGATACAAAAAGTAGCATTAGTATAAATACCCGAAACTCGGATCCGCCCCGGACCCGACCCGGACCCGGCATTGGACCGAAACCGACCCAGCCTATCGGGTCCTAAAATAGGACCCGTTGTACTTTTAGGTCCGGTCAAAAGAGAACCGACCCGGAGCCGTTAAAAAAAACCCAAAAAATCAACATAAAAATAAATATTCTATCCTCATCCCTCCTCTCCTTCCTCCTAAATTCTAAATCTTTTTCTTCCAAACTCAAAACTCATGCCTTTTTCTTCTCTCCTCTATTCTAAATCTCCGCTCGCCGCTCACACTCCCGCTCCTATCCGTACGGGTAGGAATATTTTAATAGGACCCAAACCCGGAACTGGACCCGGTCCTCACGGGTCTGGGTCCAGGTCTGGGTTCGGATCCAATTCTTGGACCCGTAGGGGACCGGGTGTAACTCCCTGAATTCCAAATAAGACCGAATTCGAAGTTTCACATGATCTTTACACTTCACTTCGTACAATTTTACAAGGAAATTTGAACTTTTTATCATACATCAGAGTTCTTTAATTTTGTTTACACAGCGGAAGATAAAATGAGATATAACAATGAAAATAATATACAATTTGCAACATCTTTAACATGTAATTAATCAACAGCAGTATATCAACTTTATTTCTTCTTGAAAATCTAACTCCTGCATAATAAACTGTGAGCACGTTAGTTGCTTACAACCGACAAAAATGTTATACACGACCATCTTCTCTATGCCGGAAATATAACGATCTCAATACTTTAAAAAACCACAAAACTTGAATGCAAATAAAGTGATAAATGTGACTACACTAAATATGTAAGTTTATGTCATGTCTTAATGCCTAATGCAGATATTTTATATTAGGATGACACTAATGCATACTTGTTCGGATTCTATTCATCCCATACTATATAGGTCCGAGGGCAAGCACCTACGTACTCCACATTAAAAGGGTTTGATCCCTCGCCATGAAAACTGCCCAGTAATAAAGCAAGGTTTAGATCATTCCACGAGTACGGATCCTAGTTTCGGAGTCCACCGCCAAACTGTTATAATAGACTCCTCATTGTGCGAATCATCCCGCAAGTGCCCCTCTAGCCTCGGTATACATATATACATTGGAGTACGACAAACTATCCACCCGAATACGCATAGTCCCGGATTTAAATAAAAGCTGGTCTCCCACGAAGCAACCATAGTCCCGAAATCTTCTGCCCGACTGGGTCTATAGTCTTGGAATCCACCGCCCGACTATATAGAGTGCCCTACTTACGTTTGCCCAGGTTTACTACATCTTCTCTTAGTGCGGAGTTCTTAAGTTCAAGACATGAATAAATTATCATTTCTAGAGTTAGTCTTACCCCCTACCGAACATGATCACAGATACCGAGATAAGCTCTATGGCCATATCTCAAAAATATATCTCAAACCTTTAATTCAACGATGCAGGTACCCAAGGTCTCACTAAACTCTAAATCACAACCTTTCATGTACAAGAATCCACGGGTACTCATAACCTTCAATAATCATGTATTAACTTAATGTATTCATATCTTCAACTTATTCACAAAGTGATCAATGTCTTATCTTAGCATTACTCATGATTCATTTAATCATTTATAATTCAAAATAAAACAATATTTCTTTTCATGAACATAGATTCATCACTTTAAGTCTCATTAGCAATTTAAGCTCATATAACAAATTCATATCTTAACCCATATCAAGTATTTCTTACACCAAATAAGTGTATAATTTTCTTCAAGAGAAATCAATTTACACAACAATATTTTACTCTTCTTTTAAAAGAAATAATTGTCACACTCTTAAAGGAATAATTTTGAAGTTATCAACTCATTTTCTATCTCAAATCCTCTTTTAATTTCTCAAAATATACCTGAAAAATTATGAAACTAATTTTAATAGAGTCTAAATCTTTTTAGAGAAATATTAGAATTTTCCCCAAATTTTTATCGCATTTAAACTTCTCATTTTGATTAAAAACAAAACCCAAAAAAACAAAGTTGAAGCCATCAGGTTTTGAACCAAGCTCCAACCGCCGGCTACAGTGAACACCCAAGGCCCAACCCGCTAGCCACTAAGTCCAGGTGGTCAAGAAACCACAACAAAATCCCCATATACTCAATTTCGGGTTTTAAATTTGATTAAAAGAAAACAAAATAAAATGTGTCCAACAAGTTTCGAACCCAAGACCTCCTATAAGCACAGCGATGGCCCTATGGCACACCTGTTAACCAAGAAGTCCATGTGCACTTACTGATTAGAAATCATATTATTGTAGTTTTGTTCATACGGTACAGTAATTTGTTTATTTCATAAAACTCAAACATATGATTGATCTAAACTTTTTAATAGACTGAAATTTTCTCATTCATACTGAGTTTACTTGAAATCAGTAATTCACGAATTTCCAAACTTATATTTTTGACATATTTCAAATTATTTCTTCTCTTTAATAAACATGAATTTCATTTATTCAATTTAATCAAAATGGCAACTTGCATCTCTTACAAACAATTTAAAATGATTCTATGTGTATCAATTTTACTTCACAAAAGTTTATTTTAACCACAAGGAAAAATCTATAAGTTTCATTCAATTCCTCAACATGCATATTTGTTCATGGTTATAACTCATTGTTTCTTTTTCTTATTTTCAACTAGCATGATGATAATTAGTTTCTTACTAATACAAAATTTTACTACCATTCATAGTTCGTACAATAGTATAGATTTGTTCTACATTTATTTCATCAAATTTATCTATACTACTCATTAATCATTTATAGCATGTATGTCTTATATTTAGAAAGCACAAGATCACCCACATCACATCAATTTGATCTACATTACTAATGTCATATTCTAGCATGCTCAACCTATGAATTAGAAAGCATAAATACCACCCACATCACATCAATTTGATCTACATTACTAATATCATATTCTAGCTTGCTCAACCTATGAATTAGAAAATATAAAGACCATCCACCTTTTATGAAGAATTTGAGAACAAAGAAAATGAGACACAACTCCTAGCTCCTAGCTCCAACAAAGCAACTCCTAGTCCTTCTTCTCCTAGCAAGAGCTCTCCAACAAGCCTCCAATGCACAATAACACACTCTTTCTCTTTCTTTTCCCTCTCTTGATTTGTTTAGTTTATGTGTGAAATGAGAAGAAAACTAAGGTGTATTTATAGGACAAAGTGAAGGTCTAAATTGCAAATTTCTTCACCTAATAACTTCTCACTTAAATCTCCACCTATTCACTACCCTAACTCTCATAACCCCCAACCTTCTCACTTCCAAAACCAGCCAACTCTCCATCTCCACACGTTCATGTGTTGTGCACTAATGCACACGCATACACAAAATAAATACAACTCCTATAATTCTAAAATGTGTATTAAAAGTTGTTACATGTCATGTGTGAGTAGACTACAAAAGAAACTCGATTTCCCGACGTTTTTTTACGTCTTTACCGGCATTTTTTTACGCCGGTGAAACTTTCACCGGCGTTTATAATAGTGCCGGTCCAAATGCCGCCGAAGCGAGCGTCGCGGAAAGGAAGGGGTCTACACCGGCGGTTTTAGTGGACGCCGGTAAATGTGATACCTACACCGGCGGCCAGAAAACGCCGGTGTATGGGGGCCACTGAGTGCCGTTCTTTTACCCCAATATACATTCACCGGCGGCTATAAACCACCGGTGTTCATCAATTCACCGGCGTTTATAGAAACGCCGGTGTAGATTGAACGTATACCGGCGGTCACAGACCGCCGGTGTATGTGCATTTATGAGTGTCCGCTTTTCCCTACTTACAGGCACCGGCATGATCAAAATGCCGGTGAACCCAACTACACCGGCGTTTTATAAAACGCCGGTGTTTCTTTTTACCGTTACAGCTGACGGCATACACCGGCGTCTAGCGGCATACACCGGCATTTGTGTGAATGCCGGTATATCGCACACTGCAACTAATTCAATAGATAGGTCTAGCTATGCCCGCTTGTATTCCTTTCTCCGGTTTTCCGTTCGATTTCAATTCACAGTTTCTTTTACAAAACCTGTAAACTAATTCACAACTGATTCAACCAATTTCGTTGCATATTAATGCGCAAATCACAACCAAACACAAGAATAATAAAGTTTAACACGTGTCATATTCCAAATATCTCAACAAACTAATTAACAGTGTCATAATCACAACCAAATTCACCGCAAAATTAACAGTCATAATTAACAAATTAATATACCGACGAACATCCCAAATATCTCAGGTCTGACAAATATCCCAAATTAACAGTCTGACATAACTCTCATAAAAAAACAGTCTGACATAACAGCAAGGAGGACATAAGAACAATCATACAGCAATGACACAAGAACTGCAAGGAGGACCACGGATTCATACCCCTCGAGAAGCTTCAGTTCTGATCATCAGAATTTTTTTCATTTGGGCGACCGCTCTGTGAAAAAAAAAAAATAGTTTAATTCAACAGTAGACCACAATACAGAATATACATATTATTTGAACTTGCAAAAAAATCTAACTGTATCTTAAATTATAAGATCAAAGTGCCAATTGCTAATGGAATTGTTGATGATATATAGAGAGGTAAAATAATTACATTGCAATGCTAAAAATCCGGTACTTAATTTTGTTTTTTAAATATATCTAAAATAACAAAACAAATGAAAATTCAGTATCTAACTTGAAAACTCTATATTCTCCTTTGATTGGGAATATCCACTACCTAAAACAGTAAAACAAATGGAAATTCAGTATCTAAGCATGTCTTTCAAGGATTGTTCAGACAATCCATGAAACTGTCATCGTGGACGGAAACCAAATATAAGAAAAATAAGAAAAATAAGATAGGGCTCATATCAAGTGTATTTTTAGGGAACTGTCATCGTGGAAGGAAACCAAATATAGAAGCCAGAAATGGAAACAGAAAGAAGAATGGTAGAGACTTTGGATACACCAGGCTAACATAGCGCATTTTCCTCATCTCTCTCATCCCTTGTTTCCCTTCAGCACACGAACACAAAGAGACATCAGCAACAACAGCAAGAGCGACAAGAACAACAATAATAATAAATTATTATGAACAAGATGTCTCTATATGGGTTTCCAGATCTCCACTCGAGCCCTCTCGTTCTAATCACAGCCCAACTAAGAACATAGACAACAGCCACTGAACAATCCAATCACAGCCCAATCAAAATTTGCCATCCTGGATCTTAATTAAATAAGCTTCATTAGCAGTAAAAGAAGATGGGGATGCTAGCAGCATACTCAGTTTGGAAGTGAACCCATTTTTGGTTAAAAAATCATGCCAAAGATGGCAAACAGGTTACTTTAACAGTACCTTAAAACCCAATTTCCATTATCTGAGCTTATATGTTGCTCCACTAATTCTTGTGCCCAACTAAATCTAAAACCCAATTGTTGTGCATATCCGGAGGATTTTGGCATACGTACCTATAGCATCCTCAGTTCACAGTGAACCCATTTAATATCAAAAACACATGCCAAGAAGACAATCAGATGCATGAAATCAGCTTCATTAACAGTGACTTTTAGATGAGGCCTATGCTAGCAGCATACTCAGTTTGGAAGTGAACCCATTTTTGGTTAAAAAATCATGCCAAAGAGAGCAATCTGCAGGTTACTTTAACAGTGCCTTAAAATGAAAATTTCCATTATCTGAGCTTATATGTTGCTCTACCAATTCTTTAGCCCAACTAAATCTAAAACCCAATTGTTGTGCATATCCGGAGGATTTTGGCATACGTAGCTATAACAGCCTCAGTTCACAGTAAACCCATTTAATATCAAAAAAACATGCCAAGAAGACAATCAGATGCATGAAATCAGCTTCATTAACAGTGAAACAAGATGGGGATGCTAGCAGCATACTCAGTTTGGAAGTGATCCCATTTCTGGTTAAAAAATCATGCCAAAGATGGCAATCAGGATACTTTAACAGTACCTTAAAATAAAAATTTCCATTATCTGAGCTTATATGTTGCTCTATCAATTCTTTAGCCCAACTAAATCTAAAACCCAATTGTCGTGCATATCCGGAGGATTTTGGCATACAGCTATAGCATCCTCAGTTGACAGTGAACCCATTTAATGTCAAAAAACCATGCCAAGAAGACAATCAGATGCATGAAATAAGCTTCATTAACAGTAAAAGAAGATGAAAATTCTAGCAGCATACTTAGTTTGGAAGTGAACCCATTTTCGGTTAAAAAATCATGCCAAAGAGGGCAATCTGCAGGTTACTTTAACAGTATCTTGAAATGAAAATTTCCATTATCTGAGCATATATGTTGCTCTACTAATTCTTTAGCCCAACTAAATCTAAAACCTAATTGTTCAGCATATCCGGAGGATTTTGGCATACGTAGCTATAGCATCCTCAGTTCACAGTGATCCCATTTTGGTTAAAAAAATATGCCAAGATGACAATCAGATGCATGGAATAAGCTTTTTTAACAGTAAAAGAAGATGAAAATTCTAGCAGCATACTTAGTTTGGAAGTGAACCCATTTTCGGTTAAAAAATCATGCCAAAGAGGGCAATCTGCAGGTTACTTTGACAGTATCTTGAAATGAAAATTTCCATTCTGAGCATATATGTTGCTCTACTAATTCTTCAGCCCACCTAATCTAAAACCCAATTGTTGTGCATATCCGGACCATTTTGGCATACGTAGCTATAGCATCCTCAGTTCACAGTGAACCCATTTTATATCAAAAAAACATGCCAAGAAGACAATCAGATGCATGAAATCAGCTTCATTAACAGTGAAAGAAGATGGGGATGCTAGCAGCATACTCAGTTTGGAAGTGATCCCATTTTTGGTTAAAAAATCATGCCAAAGATGGCAATCTGCAGGTTACTTTAACAGTACCTTAAAATGAAAATTTCCATTATCTTAGCTTATATGTTGCTCTATCAATTCTTTAGCCCAACTAAATCTAAAACCCAATTGTTGTGCATATCCGGAGGATTTTGGCATACAGCTATACCATCCTCAGTTCACAGTGAACCCATTTAATATCAAAAAAACATGCCAAGAAAACAATCAGATGCATGAAATCAGCCTCATTAATAGTGAAAGAAGATGAGGCCTATGCTAGCAGCATACTTAGTTTGGAAGTGAACCTGTTTTTTGGTTAAAAAATCATGCCAAAGATGGCAATCTGCAGGTTACTTTAACAGTATCTTAAAATGAACATTTTCGTTATCTGAGCCAATTCTTTAGCCCAGCTAAATCTAAAACCCAATTGTTGTGCATATCCGGAGGATTTTGGCATACGTAGCTATAGCATCCTCAGTTCACTGTGAACCCATTTTGGTCAAAAAAGCATGCCAAGAAGACAATCAGATGCATGAAATCAGCTTCATTAACAGTAAAAGAACATGAAAATTTCCAGTATCTAAGCATATATTTTTCTATTAATTCTTCATCCCAACTAAACCATTCATGTTAAGGAAATCAAGATGCATCTATCTGAAAAACATGCTAAGTTTGAAAAATAAGGAAAATCAAGAGATGATACCGAAGAGAGCGAGAGAGAGAGCGGAGGAGGGAAATCGAAAATGACGAATAGGGCTCATATCAAGTGTAGTTTTATGGAATTGTCATCGTGGAAGGAAACCAAATATAGAAGCCAGAAAGAGGAATGGTAGAGAATGAGGATACACCAGGCTAACATAGCGGCATTTTCCTCATCTCTCTCTCATCCCTTCTTTCCCTTCAACATACGGACACATAGAGACATCAGCAACAACAGCAAGATCGACAAGAACAACAATAATAATAAATTATTATGAACAAGATGTCTCTATATGGGTTTCCAGATCTCCACTCCAACTCGTCTCTTTCTAATCACAGCCCAATTAAGAACAATTGGTCACAGTCACTGTTAAAGAAACATATATGCTCAGATAATGGAAATTTTCATTTTAAGATACTTTTAAAGTAACCTGATTGCCATCTTTGGCATGATTGCCATCCTCATCTACTTTTACTGTTAATGAAGCTTATCTCATGCATCTGATTGTCATCTTGGCATGTTTTTTTACCAAAAATGGGTTCACTGTGAACTGAGGATGCTATAGGTACGTATGCCAAAATCCTCCGGATATGCACAACAATTGGGTTTTAGATTTAGTTGGGCTCAAGAATTAGTAGAGCAACATATAAGCTCAGATACTGTTAAAGTAACCTGCAGATTGCCATCTTTGGCATGATTTTGTAACAAAAAATGGGTTCACTGTGAAACTAAGCATGCTGCTAGCATACCAAAATCCTCCAAATCAGTACGACAACACGGCTGAACAAACCTTATTAGCAGGTCATACAATGTCATCTAAGCATGTTATGTGCCAAAGTGGGGTTGGTCATACAATGCATGAACGACACGTATTAGTTGTTTGTGAGTATGCAATAGGGTGCAGCTATGAACATGGCTCATATCAAGTGTAGTATTACGGACTGTCATCGTGGAAGGAAAGCAATTTAATATATAAGCCATATATGGAGCCAGAAAGAGGGATGGTAGAGAATGAGGATACACCAGGCTAACATAGCGGCATTTTCCTCATCTCTCTCTCATCCCTTCTTTCCCTTCAACACACGGACACATAGAGACATCAGCAACAACAGCAAGAGGGGATTGGTCCAACAATAAGTATAGATTATAATAAACGAGATGTTTCTATTTGGGTTTCCAGATCTCCACTCCAGCCCTTTCTTTCTAATCACAGCCCACTTAAGAAACATAGACGAAATACTTATAGACGACAGCCACAATGCAGACTCACAAACACTAGTACGTGTCTTTCATGCATTCAAGACCATAATCTCTTTAAAAATACCAATTTAAATACTTACCGAGGGTGGGACTTGGGATTGCTGCCCTATTAAACTGGCCATTTGTTCTTGGAGGAGTGCAACTTGTGCCTTTAAGGAAGTCATCTCCTCGTCCCGATTGGCACTTGAACTAGACTCACTCCGTCCGAATAGCCGCGAGGGGGTTGGTCCTAGGCCCATACCACGGACACGTCCATGCCTCTCCTTTCCCCTAACATCGGTCAAGGCAACTCTCTGCCGGGTACGCCAATCTGTGCGTGCCGCCGTAGGGTCAGAATCTGAAGCAGAGGAGATTTCATCATACCTTTTCCGAGCGTTAGTCTGTAAAAGGACATAACAATCAGAGTTAAAAGCAGATGAGATTTCGACTACTCATTAGATATTAGTTCACAAATTACCAGAATCCGTGCTGCCTCAGGGCTCGCATACGTCCCATCCTTCGATTTGTGGGTGACATCGAAAAAGTCAATGTCACCAAACTCCGTAGGACCCCCCAAATCTTCTGCCTATATATTAGTAAGATGAAATGGTTATAAACAAATAACTGTAAGTAAAAAATGTTCAATACTATTGTACCTACCAATTCTTCCCGAACCAGAGCGAAGCTCTGTGTACCAGCGGTGTGCAACACTAGCTGCTTTGACCGACTGGCAACTTCCACCTCCGCCCTTTTCTGTACATGCCACAATGAAGTTAGCAGAAAAATTCATTACAGTAGCCATACAACCACATAATCATTAGATTTTTGTGTGTTTAATGTAAATACCTGACCGATCGCCGAACTCCAGTAGTGCACAAGAAATTGCCAATCTGAAGGCTCCACATTTTCTGGCACATTCATTGCATTCTCCTCCTCTGAAAGGTCTTTGTCATAAAACTTTGCCTTCAAGTCACTCTTGTGGTCCCTCCACTTCTTGGAGAGTGACTTTTCAACCCAAGGCGTAAGGGAGTCGGCGAACAAGAAGTATTGCTGCAAAATTTATTACCTATCACTAAAAATACATATTTCAATAATATATTTGCGCCGATCAATTATGTATTTTAGATGAGAAATACCTTGATTGTCGTAATAGCAGTGGCCTTTGTCGTGGTTGGCACCTTCGGCCAACTCTCGTATGACAAAGGAAGTATCCGGGGGTTCCTTGCTATAACCCCAATGAAGGAAGAAAATTTGCTGGCGTTATCGCCAACCGGTTGCCCGACACCATTCACCTCCACCTCGATCCTTTCGTCATTCTGAAGCCTCCAAATATTCGTCATCTTAGTCCGCCCACGATGTTTTTTGACAGTGGGCGGCGTGCTACCCTCACCCTCATCTGTTTGACTGCCACTATTATGTAGTGGCTGCTCATCTCCATGGCTCTCGTTGCCATCATTTATATTTATCCTCTTTCCACGCCTCGGCATGTTGTACCTGTCAAGGATTCAATAACTTCTTTAGAGATGCAAATTTAATTAATAACATGTTTATAATAACTATCATAAAATTTGTACTTTAGTAGGATTAACAAACCAACATAATTATAAAAAAATTTAAAAAATGAGATTTGTAACAAATTAAATTACAATGATAGTTTGGTTCAAATGACACTAAGCATAGTTTAATGTAAATAACACCAACCAGTAGAAAATAGGAAGATAATTAAACCGGTGTATTAAATTGTTGTGCATATCCGGAGGATTTTGGCATACGTAGCTATAGCATCCTCAGTTCACAGTGAACCCATTTTGGTTAAAAAAACATGTCAAGATGACAATCAGATGCATGAAATAAGCTTCATTAACAGTAAAAGAACATGAATATTCTAGCAGCATACTCAGTTTGGAAGTGAGCCCATTTTTGGTTAAAAAATCATGCCAAAGATGGCAATCTGCAGGTTACTTTAACAGTACCTTAAAATGAAAATTTCCATTATCTGAGCTTATATGTTGCTCTACCAATTCTTTAGCCCAACTAAATCTAAAACCCAATTGTTGTGCATATTCGGAAGATTTTGGCATACGTACCTATAGCATCCTCAGTTCACAGTGAACCCATTTAATATCAAAAACACATGCCAAGAAGACAATTAGATGCATGAAATCAGCTTCATTAACAGTGAAAGAAGATGAGGCCTATGCTAGCAGCATACTTAGTTTGGAAGTGAACCCATTTTTGGTTAAAAAATCATGCCAAAGAGGGCAGTCAGGTTACTTTAACAGTATCTTAAAATAAAAATTTCCATTATCTGAGCTTATATATTGCTCTACTAATTCTTGAGCCCAACTAAATCTAAAACCCAATTGTTGTGCATATCCGGAGGATTTTGGCATACAGCTATAGCATCCTCAGTTCACAGTGAACCCATTTAATATCAAAAAAACATGCCAAGAAGGCAATCAGATGCATGAAATAAGCTTCATTAACAGTAAAAGAAGATGAAAATTCTAGCAACATACTTAGTTTGGAAGTGAACCCATTTTTTGTTAAAAAATCATGCCAAAGATGGCAAACAGGTTACTTTAACAGTATCTTGAAATGAAAATTTCCATTATCTGAGCATATATGTTGCTCTACTAATTCTTTAGCCCAACTAAATCTAAAACCCAATTGTTCAGCATATCCGGAGGATTTTGGCATACGTAGCTATAGCATCCTCAGTTCACAGTGAACCCATTTTGGTTAAAAAAACATGCCAAGATGACAATTAGATGCATGGAATAAGCTTCTTTAACAGTAAAAGAAGATGAAAATTCTAGCAGCATACTTAGTTTGGAAGTGAACCCATTTTTGGTTAAAAAATCATGCTAAAGAGGGCAAAACAGGTTACTTTAACAGTACCTTAAAACCCAATTTCCATTATCTGAGCTTATATGTTGCTCCACTAATTCTTGTGCCCAACTAAATATAAAACCCAATTGTTGTGCATATTCGGACCATTTTGGCATACATAGCTATAGCATCCTCAGTTCACAGTGAACCCATTTTGGTCAAAAAAAATGGCAAGAAGGCATTCAGATGCATGAAATAAGCTTCATTAACAGTAAAAGAAGATGAAAATTCTAGCAGCATACTTAGTTTGGAAGTGAACCCATTTTTGGTTAAAAAATCATGCCAAAGAGGGCAATCTGCAGGTTACTTTAACAGTATCTTGAAATGAAAATTTCCATTATCTGAGCATATATGTTGCTCTACTAATTCTTCAGCCCAACTAAATCTAAAACCCAATTGTTGTGCATATTCGGACCATTTTGGCATACGTAGCTATAGCATCCTCAGTTCACAGTGAACCCATTTTATATCAAAAAAACATGCCAAGAAGACAATCAGATGCATGAAATCAGCTTCATTAACAGTAAAAGAACATGAAAATTTCCAGTACCTAAGCATATATTTTTCTATTAATTCTTCATCCCAACTAAACCATTCATGTTAAGGAAATCAAGATGCATCTATCAGAAAAAACATGCTAAGTTTCAAAAATAAGGGAAATCAAGAGATGATACCGAAGAGAGAGAGAGAGCGGGGTGACGAGCGCGGGGGGAGGAGATAGAGAGAGAGCGGGGCGACACGGTCGTTTCCGATCGCCGATTCACCTCCAAATCGGGATAGGGAGGAGGGAAATCGAAAATGGCGATGGGAAGAAGGGACGATGACGAAAGGTCGAAGGCTGTCGAAGAGGACGAAGCGGCGGAGGCAAACGCGCGGGAAGTAGAGCGAGGAAGGAGGGAAAACGAAGCGCCCCTTTTTTTTTTATTTTTTTGGGGTTTGGGAAAATGGCGAGCGAAAGGTTAGGGTAGATGGGATTTATCGCAGCTTTTCACCGGCGTTTTAATTAGACACGCCGGTGAATAATACACTTCACCGGCGTTTTTAAATAAAACGCCGGTGAATACGCGGATTCACCGGCGTTTTAATTCGACCGCCGGTGTATAACCATCCCATCTGGCGCCCCATTCCTATTCGCTACCTACCCCGGCGCTACTAGTAAAATGCCGGGGAATATTCGCCGGTAAATCGAGTATCTTTTGTAGTGAGTCCATGCACAACTTAAAAATAGATTTAATTAATGGGCTTGTCTTGTGGGCTTTAATTAGTTTAGTGGGCTAGAATTTATTATTAGGTCCATGGGTTTAAAAAAAGGCTAAATAAAAGACTTATGCATGCTAAAATAGTAAATGAGAGTAAGAAAAATAAAGATGGAGAAATTAGCACGTGCTTGCACGAGCACAGATTTCCTTCAATTAAATATTTTTATTTAAATTAAAACACATGTATATAGTATATAAGATGCTTATAAAATTAGTTTAATTTAAAAACTATAATTTTTCATGCACAAATAAAATAGAAACACATTTCAAAATTTATTTTTGAAGAGGAACACGCCTACAATACGTTTGCCGAAAGCACGTGTGTCGCACGTAAAAATACCAAAAAACGAAATTCAACTTTATCAATGGAAAAAATGTTAAAGATAATAAAAATAAAATATAAGAAAATATATTTATTAATTTTATATATTGCGCGACGTAATTGCTACGTACGTAGAAAATACGTGCATTATACGTATAATACTATTTTAATCAAAATAAGGGAAAATAAATTTTCGTTTATAAAAATAGTTTGAATACCTAAAATAAATAATTTTAAACACATAGAAAATATTACACATAGCATTGGAAACACATAATCGATACGTGCATCAAAAACACGTAAAAAGCACGTAAAAATGCAAAGATTGAAATTTAATTTTTAGTTGATTTAAATAGGATAAAATATACAGAGAATGCATAAATAGTCAGAAATCACAATACGTATTGAAAACACGTTACAAATATTACTAGTAACGCTACAAAATATACGTGTGTAACACACAATGGCAAAATTGTCATTTCTAATTTTGCGGGGTGTTACACCGGGTCCGGGTCTGGATAGTGAAGGACCCGACCCGACCCGACCCGATACCAATGCTAACAAAAAGTTGTGGCAAATCCGCATTTAACAAAATACAACAAAGCATAAAAAGCTAGGGAAAGGGGGACTTCCCCCAATACCCTCGGGGATGGACCCAGTGTCCGATCCCAACTCCAGAGGAAGCTCGGCTGGAGTCGTGGGCAAGACCCCTGGCGAAAGCCACGAAGTACGTTCATCACCGACGCCATCAAAAATCTCGAGAACAGGGCTGACACTGACCCCCAGGTCTGAAGGAATTGAGCGAGGAGTTGCAGGAGAAGTGACAAATTCTGGATCATACTCGAGAGAACCAAGGTCGAGATGGGGGTACTTCGGCCTGATACGCTCGAGGGCTTGTCAAAAGCTTCACTCCTTGCCCTCAACGATCTCGTCCACGGTGCCCACTAATTCTGATCGCACCTGGGCCAATTAGCACTTTAGTACGTCCTTCTCATCCCGACAACGCCCTGTAGGCAGACCGTTCCTCATACGGGTCATCCTCCAACCGCTCCTCCAAATCCTCGGTGCGTTCTTGCTCTTCTTCGTGGCTCTCCCTGTACTGGTCTGCCTTCCGAACCGCTAGGTCGAGAAAATGTTCATATCGCCTCTTCATTTCTGCATCATAGAGAGCATCTTGCTGAAAAATTTATTGTATCAATGATGAATAATCACACCGTCAGAATAGGACACTAAAAAAATACTCGCTTGTACAACCCCCTGAGAGAAACGACGGAAACACAAAGTAGCGGTCTTGGGCAAAGGCCTCCTGATCTCCTGGACGTGGAAGGTTCTCCACTATCTCCTGAGCCATCTCCAGCTCCATGACAGAGCCTAGCTCCCCCACGGGCCGATTCGTTATGGGATGCCCCACTGTCTCTTCGCCGACCTTCAACAACCTGTTGATCGGCTGCCCCCTCGGAGCCCCCTCCAGATCACGACCCTTCAAAGCTTTAGGTATCTTCGATAAGTGCTCCGAGGTATACACTTCGATCTTTTGCTTGCCCTTGCGGTCAACCTTCGTCGCCTCCTTAGGTTCTGACGGTGAGGCAACCGTCATGCCAAGGCCTGTGAAAAGAAACAAACATCAGACAAAGCAAAGTACTAATACAAGCCGAGGGCAAAAGAACCTACCTGAGCCAACGAAACTTAAACCAACATTGGACAGTCTCCCCTCCGTTACCTGCTGCTAATCGACACTAGCGCCTTCTCTAAAGAGTCTTTAAAACTCGGCGCTCTCTGTCGGGCTGAGATCATGATGCGACGGGGGATCCACCTTCGGCGGGCCCTCGTTCGACCACTTGGTGGGGACATCCCAAGGCCCGTTACTCCGGATAACAAAGTATCTCCTCTTCCAGCTCGTAATCTAGCGAGATGACTATACACCACTTTATATCCTTGACGCGGTGAAACATACCACCGGTGGGGGTGACCCGGCAACGCCCTGAACTCTAAACACATCTGGAAATACTTGAGGTGGAGCGGGACCCCACTCTCATGGAAGATCATGATGAAACACGCCACCTGCTTCCACAAATTTGGCTCATATTGCATGGGGCTCAAATTGGCCCAATTCAGCACCTCCTTTATAAAGGGGTGGAAGGGGAGATGCAGACCGGAATGGAACATGTTGACGTTCATTATGCACAGCAGCCTTGGAAGATTGGCATTCTGTCCGAGATCGGAATCTGGGAGCATTAGTTCGAACTGAAAAGAGATGCGATAAACCATCCAAAGCGACTCCAGTTCACTTCCAGCGAAGGCGTTCTTCACCGTTTTGACATCGGCTATCGGCCTACCGAACGAAGGCAGAACATCGAAGCCGGGCTCACCCTTCAAGTCTTCAAGGTACATTCGGACGCACTTCGCCCACACAAGAGGAATGGCCAACGGGACCTCAACCTCTGAGACTATCCCGTTAAGAATGCCCATAGATATCCCCCCGACTTCTGCTAACTGGTCTTCGCTCCCTCGGTCGCCTCCACCTTCTGACACATCGAGCAGCTCCCGAACCTCATTCATTAAATCACCCTCGGTGCCATCGAACTTGGCCTCCCCTCCAACCCGGCTACGGTCCTCCCCCTTAGAATCGGAGATTCCGATGATCTCTACCTCTGGTTCAGGACTACCTCCCCTCGAAGTAGATCGGCTCAACGAACGGGTGGTCGATCCACTCCCGAAAGAACCCGCTTCGGAACCGCCATGATCGCTGGAAGAAGAAGAACTACCGGTCCCCGCGATTGACATATCTGGGGTTTGAGGCTCGAAAAAAGGAACTCAGAAAATAGTCCCTTATAGCGTTGAAGGGAGGAGACCAAATTTAAAGGAGGCGGGTAGTTCTCGAACCATTGGCACGTGTCGCCCCCTTGAATTTTGTGATTGACAAACTTTGAATGACCACTGTCATGTGTCGACTCCTCCAGCTCTGTAAAACCTGATTTAACAGAAGCCCAAGTAGGCAGGAAGCCTCGTCTGGGAATGTCTCGACATCTTGACTCCAAACAGCCCCGAGCTTCCTACAAAACGCGGTACCTATTAAGTCCATGGTACAGTCTCACGTCGAACACCGCTCCGGTTTCCCTTCCAGAGCAACAACCCAACAGCCTGACGCGACTATCATGCCGATGCCTTTTCCCATGAATTATCTACTCCTTACAAACAGTTGACGACGCATTTTCGAGAGTCGGGGGCTCATGATGTGGGAAAAACCATGAGCAATCTCCACCGATGATCTTTGCACGAATTGCAAAGCACCAAACCAGGCCCAACACCAACCTCCCTACTTGCCCAAGCCAGAAAGCTCCACAGGAATTCCGCAGGCCCATTCATGCATCCAGAGAAACTGCCTGCCACTCCAGGCGCTTCGTCAGTTACGCCGTAACCGTACCCTTATAACTCAAGGGAGTAACTAATCCCAGACCCGAGATCAAGGGCATTGGGTACCGCACTAAGAGCGGGGGTAACAGATCCTTCTTAAAGGACCTATAAATACTGCATGGGCTAGACGATGAGAGGTAACGACTCTTTCACCACAGAATCCTCTCCACTCTATAGCTATTTTCTAACTTAAGCATCAGACGGTCTGTCACTAGGAACACTCCTGGTATTTTAGACTTGATTTTGTAGGTGGATGAAGCAGCCATCAAAGACTGAACTAACCCAGGGTTCTTCAAATCCCGAACGAAGGTCGGGATTATTGCGGTTTCCTTAAATCTAACGACCTCACATCATATGTTTCTCTCACACCCCAAGAAAAAGACCGTAATAGGCATGTTCCTTTAGAGGTCGCTGATGGGAATAACAGCCTCTTTTTTTAAAAAAAATTACAATTTTTGTTTATTGTCGCTATTCCAATTAGCGACCAAAGTATATATGAAGTTGCTAATGGGATTAACGACCTTCAACGAACTGTATTCCAACACTTAGCAAAATCTAGAGAGCATTTGTTCTCTGAAAAAATAACAATCAATTTATTTTTTGAACCGAGGTCGTTATTCGGAATAACGACCTTAGTTGTACAAAGATCACTATTTGCAATATTGTACTAAGGTCACTATTCCAAATAGAGGTCTAAGTTGTATGACTATTTTGCAAATTTTACAAAGAACATGGAGACTAGTTTCCTACTGAGATCGCTATTGCGAATAACGACCGAAGTATGCTAAGGTCACTACTAAGGTTACAAATTATCGACGTTCTTACCATATTACTCTCAACTGGTCAATTTTAATTTAAAATGGGAAAAAATGAGTGAATAAAATAATCATCAAATTTAAAATTTTGGGTTTATCTGACCAAATCTACCTAACCCGTAGAACCAGAACCCCGTCCAAACATACCCGAAAAGACATGGGTCCATGTTTGGGTATATGAAAATAAAATCCAACAGTTTTAGGTGAGTTTTGGGTTCGACAAAGAAATATAGGTCGGGTTTGAAATCATTGAAAAGCTTACCCGGCTCAAGTTGGCTAGGAGTCAGTTGTGTGGTGTATGAATGTTTTGTGGAGCAATGTTACAACACAATGAGATGCATGTTAAGTGGAAGAGTACAAAGGTTGATGGATTTCATACTAAATAAGCATTCGAGCAACTGAAATTTTGATTTTGCATGTGTCATGATGAAATGATGTGTTGGTTGACCTTCTAAGTTGAGTTTAATGTGAAAATTATATGATTTTATAAGGATTAGTAGAAATGAGTCGGAGAATGTAATACAAGAAAGACAAAATTTAATACATAAAAATGGTTGAACATGAATATTGCTGAACTAACTAAAATATTATATTGGAATGTTAACTTGTATTTAATTTAAAACCATTTAATCTTTTATTACTTTTAGTTTTTGCACATCTGTCGTTTTGATTTGAATCCGAATCAAAGTTTTGGCACAATTATGCAAATAATACAATATACAGGGGTTTATGCACAATATCCTCAGTTGTTTACAACGGTCCACTTTTATCAAAGTCGACATCTGTCAAATCAGCACCAATCTTGGCGTCTAATCAACGCTTTGAAATCATACAGCTGGCGGCCACAAACCGACTCACAAAATCAAATCAAACATTGGTCAATCAAATAAATATCACGCATCTTGGCGTAAATTAGACGGTCATCAAGTTCACACAGCTGGCCTTCCCCAACTGCCTTTATAACCGCTCACCAGCCCACTTTCGTTCCAAAATCAAATCAATCATCCCTCTCTCTCTCTCTCTCTTCCTCTTCTTGGATTCCGTACTCTTGCTCTGTCCTTCTTCTTCCTTTCTCACTCTCTTCGATTCGCTTGTTTTATCTCATCGTCTTCGTCTTCTTCCTTCTTCTCTCTCTTTCTCTCTTCCAATTATTCTCTCTCTCTTCAAATTCTTCTTATTCTTGAAAAGCGCGTTCGAGGCGGAGCAGGGAGGGAAGGAGTTTAGGTGGTCAGTGCATCTTCAAATCGATGGCTATCGCTCTTAGGTTCTCTTTGGAAACCCTAACCCTAGAATCTACTTTGTTTCTTTCTCTTTTGACTGCAATATCCACGGATGTAAGTCAAGAACTCTGTCCTTTTTATGGTGATTTTGTTCTCTTTAGATTATTACATTATGTCGATTTTGATTTATGCGTGGATGTTTGTTTGGTAATGTAAGTAGGAAAGATGACGTCTTTTTCCCATTATTGATTTCAGAGTCTTATTTGGGGTCTAACTTGGGTTCAAGGTTAAGTTTGGATGAGAATTTTGATTTGGCTAATTTGAAGTATTGGTAGGTTGTTAGATCTGGATTCTGTTTGATGTTGACTTATATTTGGGTTTAGACTTGGATTTGAGAAGAGGAAGATGAAGGAGTAGGGTTGGCGAGAAGAGGAAGATGAGGGAGTAGGGTTAGCGCCAAGCCGCACTTGCGCTGGAGGCCTATGGGTCCGAGGCCGTCATTCTGTTTTGTTGCCAGGCCCGAACTATTTGTACACTGAAACATAGTCGTATAGCAATATTTTTTTTATGTATAAGTGTTTATTTAGGAGGAAATGGAAATGGAGCCTCATAATTGTAGGAGGAAAATTCTCTCATATAAAGTAGTCATGGTGGGATTCTATATGGACGATCCATTCATCATCTTTTTTGTGTCATACGATGCATGTGTACAAAAAATCAAATCCTTCGGAGGCCTCTTAGGCATGCATCTCATGGTGCCAATTAGTTATAATTATTGAAAGACCATTCGTTTTGCAATAGCTTAAAGCACGGATAACCAACCTAAGTACACTGCAAAATTCAATTATTTGTAATATCATCTGTGGTTCTGGAATTTAGTTTAAGGACAACTGCGTTTAGTATCAATTTGTGCTATGGGCTATTAAGACGGGAAACTATTATTGAAGGAATTATCAGGATCACTCTGATTTTCTTTTTTTTATGTCCACCACTGTCACTTAGTCTTTTCTTCCTTTTTTATGCCTGGAGAGAAATATTTGTGGTGGGGATAAAACTCCTGGCTTTGTATATATGTCCATATTGTATACTAGAACCTCATATGGTAATGATCCCACCAGGTGAACATAATTTATGAAGCTACCATTTTCTGCACACAAGAAATGCACCCATCTTACATAATTATAAAGAACTATCATCATCTCTTGCACATAACTTATGAACACTTTCCAGACTATTCACATGATGAAGGTCGTTATACTATGATGGTTGTGGTTTTGATTGCTTTCATGTCTTGCAATAAGTTTTAATTACATTAACAGTGTCCATTGAGAAAATGTTCAACTTCTTTAGGCATTTCTATTCCCGTTGGACCTCTTGCTTTTATATCTTCATTATTAATTTAGTTATCGAGTACTCTTGAATCGGTTAGGAACTTCAAAATTTTGTAGAAGTGCTGTCAGATCAAGTCCCTTTGTTGTTATACACGCCTTAAAACTTAGGATCTTAAATTTTAAGAAGGATGACCTGATACATGGTTGGCTGGTTTTGATCTGTTTATGCATCCTAATGTTCTGTTATACTTTCTCTCTTTTTATGTCCATGGATATGTTACTCTTTACTTTTTTTTGCTTTGGATTTGGTCTAGTTAGTCATGAAATGAACTTTAACAGTTTATTGTTTTTACCTTTTGTTTGTTATTCTTAATTGGTTAAAAAAGTCTTTATGCCCACTTTAATTCACAGTACTAAGGTAAGCCTTGGATTTAACATATGATTTCTGGGTTGGTCTATTGATTGTCATGATTTCCTGAAGGTTTCCGAAACCAGTTTACTTAGACCTCTATGATAAGAAAATTATTTTCAGATTTAAAATGAGTTACATTAATTAACTATACTTGTGAGTTAAGTAATGGCCATATTGGATGGATTCATTTATATACTAGTTTATTGGTGATATTGTTTCCATTCTGAGTATGTCATAACTTCTGTACTGGATGGACATTTTGACAAGTGGTAAAAATCATGCATATGGGTGCGCATATATACAAGGTTTTAAATGTTGGAAATCGGTGTCATGTTGGTATGGGAATTTTTGTGTATATCGGGTTTTTAAATATGTTGGGTTGTTATGTAGGATTGAAAAACAGTTTGCTTACTGGAATAAAGTTAGTATTGTAGAGGAAAAACAGTTTACAAAATTTAGAACTGCAAAAGACTGACGCTCTCTTTCACTGAGGGGAGAAGACCTCCCTCTCCACTTGAAGGAGATAGCAAATTTTCTCGACTGACGCTCTCTTTCACCGAGGGGAGAAGACCTCCTTCTCCACTTGAAGGAGATAGCAGATTTTCTCTACACTCCAATTCAAAATGGGTGACTAAATGCCCTGATTTTATATTAAAAGCAGTACTATACTTTTTTTTTGGAATGGGTTTTATGTTATCATATCTTTTTGTTGCTGTTTATCCAACAAGCTAACAGATAACAACATGTTTGTTCCTCTTATATCACATCAGCACAATTTTCTTATCTATTCATTTAATTCATTCCTTGTACCACTATTTGGTCTTTGCATGTTTGACGTAATATTTTTCATGTAGGATTTGCTTGTCTTTTGATGTGAGTTTCCTTTTTGTGGTCTTCTTCTTCAGAATGAGTTTGCAACAAGGAATTCGATTGCTTCCTATTATACAACATGGTATGACTTATATTTTCCTTTTAAGTTGCTTGTAGGTTTTGTTCTTATTATATTTTTATGGAGCTTAGGTTTCTTAATTTAATTAAATGAATTATTAATTTTGTTACTCTTTTTTTGATTATCCTAATTTTCAGTTTTATCTTTATCTTTTCCATATGCCATTATGAAGTAGCACCAGTGAGTTTTTTTTCCTTTCGTACCTATCTAGTATCCTGCTGTAAAAAAAATGTTCAGCTAATTATTTATCCATGCTTATTTTCAATGTTTAGCAGCATTTTCTGAAAATATTTATGTATGTGTTGCTTGTATTTGCTACAGATTGTATTTCTTTTTCTGCCCCCCCCCCCCCCCCCCCCCCCCCCCCCTCTTTTATTTTAAGAATGTTGATTTTACAAATAGGAAATTGATTGACATGCCTGATCCAAAATGGTATGGGTAGTTTGTTTTTCCTTATAGACATGCTTCGGGGTCCCAGGGACTTCTAACTAGTAGTGTTTCACTTCGATGAAAAATATTTGATTTTTGTAATCATGGTAATACCTCGAAATCAAGTAGTAAAGTGATTATCGTTTCAGGCCTTAACCTTTTATGCGGCCCGTTCCAACACATGGCCATTAGGGTGAATTTGGTATGGGTATGTCAGGCAGTATATGTAGTAACAACTTTGTCGCATCATGATTAAAATATATGAAAAGCTAAGAACTGGTGTAATCATGCACCAACATGCTCACATCAAATACGTGAAGATGAGTCATTCAGCAAAATTCCAATATAAATACTCTTCCTCCGACTCCGAGGAATCGGTTAAGCAAAGCGGGAGGCTACCCTCGCCTCGACTCACATCTCTCTATGAAAACCCCTCCAGCAAACTCCAGCTCGAAAGCCACAACCTATTAAAGAAAGTGGCTCCAATCAAATACTTCCATTTTATCAAACTTCCATTTTCTCGCTGCTCCAGGATGAATTTGTCTTGGATTCCCGGATTCATTCTCGTCCTGATCCTTTTCGGAATCTACAAAAACACCCAATGATTAGGTCGATACGATGTTCAAGAATCCTCGGATAGCCAACCCTCTTTCAACTACGACTTGAAGACAACAACTATTATATTAGTTTCTAGGCAAGAAGAACGTGTAGCTTTCGGTAGCAGTTCCAACCTCTCTATCTGCCGAATCAGGTTAAGACCTCAACCTATGCCACTCAATTAAGTTCATTCCATTCGCAACCTTTCAATTTTCAACTTCTGAAAACCGGGTTAATCTTTGCGGTGTGCTTTCCCAAAAAATATTCTAAAAAAGACTGCGCGCGATAGTATATTCTAAAAAAGACTGCGCGCGATAGTATTATAGTTAACCGATTCTTTCTTCCTAAAGTGATTCCACTACTGCTGCTAAAGCGGATGAGTGAAGCTACCTACCGTACTTGACCTGCCATGAAAGTAAGGAGATGCTGAACCTACCATCTAAAATGTGCATATAAAGCTGGTGCCTTTCAACTCGTGTTTGAATAATATCACATATAGTGGTTAACGTATGTTGACTGTATTACCGACTCTGTTATTATCTATTCTTCAAGATTGAGTTTTGCCCTGGATTTTTTTACTTGACCGTTTCCTTCCACCCAAACGTATGATATTATTAATCGTGTTAATTATGGTTGTGAATAACCCGATACTCTAACTTGTCTATCGAATTCGACTTTCTGGTACGAAGTTTTTACCTGTCTCTTATCTCTTCTGCTACTCCTACGCCTATATTTCTAATCGCCCTAACAGCATAAAAAGCTTGTACTTTTTAGATTATTGTAAAATTTCTATGACACAAGTAACCTAGCATATCGTTCACCACGTTTATAATTTCTTACTTCTTGTGTAAATTTTAATAAGATTCAAACAAAACATCTTCTTTAACCTTTTTAATTCATTCTTTGGTATCTTGCGTATAGCAATAGTTTTCACTATAACACATTTGTCGAACCTTAACAAGAATTCGTCGTTGCGAGTTGGCTAATTTTTAAACCTCGTCATCCCAATATCTGTTCTCCTTATTAACTATTCTATTAACTTTAGATATTTGCATGTTATGTTTTACCACTTTTTTAATGCCTTGGACTTTTGACAACTCTTTCTTTCCTCCCCAAAATATGATTTTATTTGTCGTGCTGTTTATGATATCAACTAGTTTAAGCCCTTCATCTGTGAGTGACTTGATGCTCCGTCTACCTTATCTAATTTTACTTTCTCGTCCAATATTTTAACCATTCTCTCTCTTTACTATAATTCTATTTATATTTGTGCTAAATAGCATAAGAGGTGACGTAAACTAGTTAACTTTTTCTACACTGCTGTAAAATTTGAATAACACGCGTAACCGATCTCGTGCATGTCTTTCACCATCTCTCTAGTTTCTTACTTCCTACGTACATTATCCAAAATTTCAAACTTTGCATCTCGTTTGACTTTTTCAATTTGATTCTTTGCTATCTAGTGTTTTTCACAATTTTCTTCACCTTCATACATTTGTCGAACCTTATAGGAATACCTCTTTGCGGGTTGACTAAATTTTAAACTTCTTCATCCCACCACCAATTATCCTTATTAACTACTCTATTATCTTACATTCTTCAAGATTATGTTTTGCAACTTTCTTATTGACTTTAATTTTTGACATATCTTCTTCAAAATATATGATATTTTTCGTCGTACTATGTTTGATATGAACAATTTCAATTCCTTCTGTGAGTGTCCCGTAACTACATCTAAGCTTATCTAATTTTTACTTTCTTAGAAAGATTTAAACCATCATCTTTATCTATTTTGCTACCTATCTATTCCATTTGTGCTTACATAGCATAAATTTCGCCATGGTTTTGAACTTTTTAAAGAAATTTTTTAAGACACGAGTAACCTATATTGTGGTTGTTTTTCACAACTGCTCGAGTTTGTTATGCTACCATTTGTGCGCATAGCATAAAATTTCGCCATGGTTTTGAACTTTTTAAAGAAAAATTTTAAAGCCACGAGTAACCTATATTGTGGTTGTTTTTCACAACTGCTCGAGTTTGTTATGTAAATTATCCAAAGTTCTAAACCTAATGTCTTCTATTGCATTTTAGACTCTTTATTTTCCATCTTGCGTAATTGTGTATTTCCAAATTTTCTTCCCTAGAACACTTGTCGAACAATATAAGAATTTATGATTGTGTTGGCTAATTTTTAAACATCGTCCCACTACCAATTCTCTTTATTACCGACTCTATTATCTTTAGATTCTTCAATATTGAGTTTTGCCACTTTTTACCTTGGATTTTTGACTTGTCCATTCCCTTCCCGCAAACATATGATATTATTAATCGTGTTGATTATGGTGTCAATTATGGTATCAATTATGTCAATCCTCCTCCTGTGAATAACTCGATACTCCAACTTGTCTATCGAATTTGACTTTCTGGTACAAAATTTTAATCATTGCCTCTCATCTCTTTTGCTGCCCCTGTTTTTTTAATTTTGCTAATAGCAGAAAAGTGTCCTAAGCTATTGAACTATTTAGATCACCGTAAAATTTCTTTGACACGAGTAACCTAGCCCGTGCATATCCTTCACCACCTTGATAATTTCTTACTTCCTATATAAATTTTAATAAGATTCAACGTAACATCTTTTTTGACTTTTTTAAAAATTTATTCGTTGGTATATTGCGTATTTCAAAAGTTTCTCACTATCACAAGATTTCGTGGTTGCGGGTTGGCTAATTTTTCAACTTCGTCATCCCACCATATGTTCTTATTGTCTATTCTATTAACTTTATATATTTGCACGTTATGTTTTGCGATTTTTAAAATGCCTTTGACTTGTGACACATCTCTTTCTTTCCTTGCAAACACAAGATATTATTCGTCGTGCTAGTTATGATATCAACTAGTTCAATCATTTCGTCTGTGAGTGGCTCGATGCTCCGTCTATCTTATCTAATTGTACTTTCTCGTCCTTTCTCTCTATTCACTATCCTTCTATTTATATTTGTACTAAATAGCATAAGAGGTGACATAAACTCGTGATATTTTTATACATTCCCGTAAAATTTGAATGACATGTGAAACCGATCCTGTGCATGTCTTTCACCATCTCTAGTTTCTCTCTAATTTGAATGATATTTTTTATAATGTAACACAATAAGGAATTTTTATAATGTTTTTCATAATTTTCTTCACCATACATTTTTCGAACCTTATAGGTATACTTCTATTCGTATTGACTTATTTTTAAACTTCATCATCCCACCACCAATTATTCTTATTAACTACTCTATTATCTTACAATTTTCAATATTATGTTTTGCAACTTTCTTAATGACTTAAATTTTTGTATGATATGAACAATTTCAATTCCTTTTGTGAGTGCCCCGACACTCCTTCTAGCTTATCTCATTTTACCTTCTCATAAAAGATTTAAACCATTATCTATCTCTAATTTGCTACTTATTTATTTATATTTGTCCTACATAGCATAAAAGTTTGCTAAGCTGTTGTAATTTTTAAAGAAATATTTTAATGACACGAGTAACCTATATCGTGTATGTTTTTCACAACTTGTCGAGTTTCTTATGTAAATTATCCAAATTTCTAAACATAATGTCTTCTATGGCATTTCTAGACTGATTATTATCCAACTTACGTTGCTGCGTATTTCAAAATTTTCTTCCTTCCAACACTTGTCGAACATTATAAGACTTCCTTATTGTTAAACTTATCGTTCCGCAACCAATTCTCCTTATTACTGACTCCATTATCTTTAGATTTATCAATATTGAATTTTTCCACTTTAAAAGTACCTTGAATTTTTGACTTGTCCATTTCCTTCCCCCAAACATATGATATTATTAATCGTGTTAATTATGGTGTCAATTATGTCAATCCTCCGTCCGTGAATAAACCGACTTGTCTATCGAATTTGGCTTTCTGGTACAAAATTTTTAATCATTGCCTCTTATCTCTTCTGCTGCCCCTGTATTTTTAATTTCGCTAACCGCAGAAATGTGTCCTAAGCTATTGAACTATTTATTTAGATCACCGTAAAATTTCTTTGACACGAGTAACCTTGTAATACCCCCAAAATTAACAATTCTTTTATGTATTTATTAATTATTTATTAATAAACTTTTGTCATGAACAATATCATTGCATATATTATCACATTGTATTATCATATTATAAATATACACACTACACACTACATAAATATATATGCATACAAGACACCATAGCCTACAATGTTTGACCTAAGACTAAGCCTACAATTTTTGACCAAGGGGGGCTATGTGTTGACCTAGAAGGGCCTATGTGCAATTATTAACAACCTAATGGGGGTTAAATGCAAAAATAGGGAACACCTAAGTATTTCCTACACACTTCCATACACTTCCACACTCCACTATCTCTCTCTCTTTCTCTCTTTGCAGGACCGGCAGCCCCCTTCTTCTTTTTCTTCTATATATATGAGGGTAAAAGTAACCCTAGGGCATTTTCATTCTAACCCTAGCCCTTTCTTCATACCCTTTTCAAACCCTAGCCTATTTCTCACTTCCCATTCTCACTATTTTCCATTTTTCAACTATATATAAAAATATATATCCATATCCATAGTTCCTAGAAGCCTTGTAGTGCAAAATCAAGCTAAGTAGTGAAGGAAGCAACTTGAAGCAAGGAAAAGAAGGAAGCGTATTCTTGAAGTTCACAAGTTCACCAAGTAAAAGTGGGTATTCGACATAGCTCATGTATTATTATTATTATTCTTTATATATGGACCGAATGATTGATACTTGCTAGAAATTGTATGGGTGTTCTTCTTACTTATGTGAATTTTATATGCATAAATATACTAGTGAATAAATAAAGATTCAATCTTTGTGTTAAAATGGTAGTAAAAATGTGAAAGATGAATCTTTTATGCATGATTATGAATAAAAACCATGTCTTGAATGCTTAAACTCGTTATGATTAGCACGTTAGTATCTTGATTACTAAATTTTACATTGATAGTAAGCTACTAACATTGTAATAGTAAGCTACTAATGAGTTAGTAGGACTAGTTATAATGTTAGTAAGCTTAGTTGTAACGTTAGTAAATTTAATGTATGTTAGTAAGTTCCAATGTGTAGTTGAGAACCATATAAGGGTTTCTTATGTAAGTAGTGATCATGTTAGTAAGTGTAAGCATGTTAACAATATTAACATTGTTCATGTTAGTAAGTTAGTAAGTTAAATAGGTTAGTATGGTAGTTAATTAGTAAAGTAAAAATGCTAGAACGTCTTGTTAGTAAGAAGTTAGGAAGTTAGAAATGTAGACTTGATCTTGTTAGTAACCTAGTTGCTAACAAATTGTCCATGGTTAGTAAGCATAGTTTATGTTAGGAGCTAAGTGTAGACTTGACCTTGAGTACTAACTTGTTAGTAAGAAGAAATCACGTTAATGGAATTATTCATGTTAGAATTGATATGCTAGTAAGCAAATTGAAGGAGTTAGTAAGCACCAAGTCCTAATAAGGAAAATGCAAGTTTATGATTAGTACGTGGAAGCATGGTTGAATTAAGATTAGCTTCATAATAAATGTAGTAACTTGAAAATATGGGAGTTAGTTGTACTAACTAAACATTATTTTAATTAGTGAGAGAATGTGACTCGTAGTAATGGAAGAACTTGTAAAGTTAGTATAGAGAAGTAAGTGTAATTGCTTTCTATGGGCCAGGCATAAACGTAGGTCGGATAAGGGCCAGATAAGGGCCAAGTTGGGCCAATAATTGAGAATAAGAATATAATGATAATCTATTGTAATTGTGAACAATGGGACTTTGAGTAACTAATAATTTCACCTAGAAAGTAAGTGGTGATTAATGAAGGAATTAAGCGGATGAGAATTTGACATAAGTTGTATAAATTAGTAAAGGCGTTAGTCCTAAGTAGTGGGACTCATGATTGGTAAGGACTGACACTAGTTGGGCGTGTACTCACCTGTCAAGGGGACACGTGCGTCGTTGTTTTGTCTTGGACACGTTCGGCATGATCTCGACTCTTAATTTCTGGGATTTAGTGATAAGATCGGGATGCAGACGTAAGTCACAAGTCCTGTCAGAATTTAGGGGATGGACTCTTAAGTTTTCGACTATGTTCTGAGTTATCAATACGCAGAGTGTAAAGTCTCTGGGCGGAGTAGGGGTGGCTCTATAATTCGCTTTATGTTCACGATAACTTTGGTAGGGACAGGAGTGGAGAAGGACCATGATTCCGGCAGAGCTGATGATCACAGGCATGACCAGGAATGGAGAGTGACCACGATCCTGTTGGAGTGGAGAGGGACCATGATCTGAATGAACAGAGTGATCACTGCTGTTCAGAGTGGAGAAGGACCACGATCCGATTGCAGGAGCGGGGATGGACCGCATGTACTACAAACTCTACCAGTCACTAAATGAATGTCAAAAATAGGAATGAGTACAAGAGTAGGATACATGACGAGGGATCGAACCCTATCATCTGGAGAATACGAGCTCGATTTAGGGATTATCTAGTATGGGATGCATACATTTTCAAATCAAGTTTGCATTAGATTAAGAGTATGGTGTGCATATGAGTTGTGCATTAGAATCTAGATCATGGCATACACCGATATTTGTGGTTTGACATTCACATTTTTTTTTCTGCATCAAATATTGATTGTTGAGGATTTTGGAGATTGCGGGTTTCATCCGCATTGCGTCAGTTGTATGCAACTGACGTGCCCACAACTGTTTAGTTGTAGGATTGCTGATCGTGGAGCAGGAGACTCGAGCTGCGGAAAGCATCCAAGTAGAGAATATAATTCCTTCTGCAATATAAGTTTCTAATTTCCTGTGATTTTCTGTGTTGTGTACTAATTAAAGTAAAGATTCTGGGTATGTCACAAGCTTCCAGTATACGGAACTCGGGGCGCTACAAACCTAGCCCGTGCATATCCTTCACCACCTTTATAGTTTCTTACTCCCTTTGTAAATTTTAATAAGATTCAAATGTAACATCTCCTTGACTTTTTTAAAATTCATTGTTTGGTATATTGCGTATTTCAAAAGTTTCTCACTGCTACACATTTGTCGAACCTTATAAGAATTCGTCGTTGAGGGTTGGCTAATTTTTCAACCGCGTCATTCCACCCTATGTTCCTTTTATTATCTATTCTATTAACTTCAGATATTTGCATGTTTTGTTTTGCCACTTTTTTAATGTCTTGGACTTGTGGCATATCCATTTCTTGCCTCCTAAACATATGATTTTATTAGTAGTGCTAATTATGATATCAACTTCTTCAATCCTTTCGCCTGTGGGTGACCTGATCCTCTGCCTACCTTATCTGATCTCTTTACTACCTTTCTATTTGTGCTAAATAGCACAAGAGGTGACGCAAACTCATGATATTTTTCTACATTGTTGTACTATTTGAATGATGCGTAACCGATCTCGTACATGTCTTTCACCACCTCTCTAGTTTCAATCTATGTACAGTATCAAAAATTTCAAACTTTGCACCTCGTTTGGATTTTTTAAATTCAATATTTGCTATCAAGTGTTTTTCATAATTTTCTTCTCCATGATACATTTGTCGAACTGTATAGGTATAATTCTATCCGTGTTGACTTATTTTTAAACTTCATCATCCCACCACCAATTATTCTTATTAACTATATTATCTTACATTCTTCAAGATTATGTTTTTCAACTTTCTTAATGACTTGAATTTATGACATCTATTTTCTTCCTCCAAAACATATGATTTTTTTTGTCGTATTATGTATGATATGAACAATTTCAATTCCTTCTGTGAGTCCCCGATACTCCATCTGGCTTATCTAATTTTACATTCTCAGAAAAGATTTTAAACCATCATCTCTCTCTACTTTGCTACCTATCTATTTATATTTGTGCTACATAGCATAAAAGTTTGCCAAGCTCTTGAATTTTTTAAAGAAAAAATTTAATTACACGAGTAACCTTTATCGTGTTTGTTTTTCACAACTTCTCGAGTTTCTTATGTAAATTATCCACAGTTCTAAACTGAATGTCTTCTATGTCATTATTCCAAAAATTATTTCCTACAACACTTGTCGAACATTATAAGTATTCCATATTGTGTTGGCTGTTTTTTAACCTTGTCATCACACCATCTGTTCTCCTTATTAACTATTCTATTTAGATATTTGCACGTTATGTTTTGGTACTCTTTTAAGGACTTGTGGCATATCCATTTTGTTCCTCCCAAACGTATGATATTATTCATTGTGCTATTTATGATATCAACTAGTTCAATCCACTTGTCTGTGAGTGACCCGATGCTCCGTCTACCTAATTTACTTTCTCGTCCAATATTTCAACCATTCTCTATCTTTATTGTAATTCTATTTATATTTGTGCTAAAAAGCATAAGAGGGTGACGTAAACTCGTGATATTTTTCTACATTGTCGTAAAATTTGAATGACACGCGTAGCCGATCTCGTACATGTCTTTCACCACCTCTCTAGTTTCTTACTTCCTATTTACATTACACAAAATTTCAAACTTTGTATCTCGTTTAGCTTTTTCAAATTCAGTCTTTGCTATCTAGTGTTTTTCATAATTTCTTCTCCATGATACATTTGTAGAACCTTGTAGGTATATACTTCTATCCGTGTTGACTTATCTTTAAACTTCATCACCCCACCACCAATTGTTCTTATTAACTATATTATCTTACATTCTTCAAGATTATGTTTTGAAACTTTCTTAATGCCTTGAATTTTTGACATATCTATTTTATTTGTCAAAAACATATGATATTTTAATGACACGAGTAACCTATATCGTGTATGCTTTTCACAACTTCTCGAGTTTCTTATGTAAATTATCCAAAGTTCTAAACCTAATGTCTTCTATGGCATTTCTAGACTCATTATTTTCCATCTTGCATGGCGGCATATTCCAAAATTTTCTTCCCTACAACACTTGTCGAACATTATAAGATTTCCTTATTGAGTAGGCTATTTTTTAAACTTATTGTTTCGACACCTATTCTTTTTATCACCGACTTTATTATCCTTAGATTCTTCAATATTGAGTTTTGCCACTTTTTAATACCTTGGATTTTTGACTCGTCCCTTTCCTTCCCTCAAATCTATGATACTATTAATCGTGCTAATTATGGTGTCAGTTATGTCAATCCTCGTGTGAAAAACCCGATGCTCCAACTTGTCTATCTAATTTGACTTGCTGGTACAAAATTTTGACCATTGCTCTTATCTCTTCTGCTAACTCTATATTTTTAATTGCGCTAACAGCAGAAAAGTGTTCTAAGCTATTGAACATTTTAGATTACCGTTAAATATCTTTGACACAAGTAACCTAGCCCGTCCTTATCGTTCACCACCTTTATAATTTCTTGCTTCCTATGTACATTTCAATAAGATTCAAACGTAACATCTACATTGACTTTTTTTAAATTCATTCTTTCGCATATTGGGTATTTCAAAAGTTTCTCACTATTACACATTTGTTGAACCTTGTAAGAATTCGTTGTTACACGTTGGCTAATATTTCAACCTCGTCATCACACCATCTGTTCTTATTAACTATTCTATGAACTTTACATATTTGTACATTATGTTTTGCCACTTTTTAATGCATTGGACTTGTGGCATATCCATTTCTTTTTACTCCCAAACATATTATTCATCGTGATACTTATGATATCAACTAGTTCAATCGCTTTGTTTGTGAGTGACCCGACGCTCCGTCTACCTTATCTAATTTTATTTTCTCGCCTAATATTCTCTCGCTTTACCATAATTCTATTTATACATGTGCTAATTTGCTTAAGAGGTCTACATTGCCGTCTAATTCGAATGGCACACGTAACCAATCTCGTGCATGTCTTTCACCGCCTCTCTAGTTTCTTACTTCCTATATACATCATCCAAAATTTCAAACTTTGCATCTTGTTGGACTTTTTCAAATTCAATATTTGCTATTTAGCGTTTTTCATAATTTTCTTCCCCATGGTACAATTTTCGAACCTTGTAGGAATACCTCCTTGCAGTCTTATTTCTAAACTTCATCATCCCACCGCCAATTATCCTTATTAACTACTCTATTTTCTTACATTCTTCAAGATTATGTTATGCAACTTTTTTAATACCTTGAATTTTTGACATATCTATTTTCTTCCTCCAAAACACATGATATTTTTTGACGTACTATGTATGATATGAATAATTTCAATTCCTTCTGTGAGGGCCCCGATACTCCATCTGATTATCTAATTTTTACTTTCTCAGAAAAGGTTGAAAGCCTCATTTCTTTATCAAAAAAGATTTAAACCAACATCTCTCTCTACTTTGTTACCTATCTATTTCTATTTTTGTTTCATAGCATAAAAGTTCGCCAAGCTCTTTTACTTTTTAAAGAAAAATTTTAGTGACGCGAGTAACCTATATCGTGTATGTTTTTCACAACTTCACCAGTTTCTTATGTAAATTATCCAAAGTTCTAAACCAAATGACTTCTTTGGCATTTTTAGACTCATTATTTTCCATCTTGCATTGGGCCTGCGTATTTCAAAATTTATTTTCTGTACAATACTTGTCGAACATTATGAGAAATCCTTTTTGTGTTGGCTAATGTTTAAACATGTCGTTCCGCCACCAATTCTCCTTATTAACTACTCTAGCCAATCACGTGCAGGTCTTTGACAACCTCTCTAGTTTCTTACTTCCTATGTACATTATCTAAAATTTCAAACTTTGCATCTCGTTTGACTTTTTCAAATTCATTATTTGCTATTTATCGTTTTCCATAATTTTCTTCACCATGGTACATTTGTCAAACAATATAGGAATACCTCCCTGCGGGTTGACTTATTTTTAAACTTCATCATCCTATCCCCAATTATCCTTATTAACTTCTATATTATCTAACATTCTTGAAGATTATGTTTTGCAACTTTCTTGATGCTTTGAAGTTTAACATATCTATTTTCTTCGTCCAAAACATTATATTTTTCTACGTATTATGAATGAAATGAATATTTTCAATTCCTTCTGTGAGGGCCCGTTACTCCATCTAGCTTATCTAATTTTTACTTTCTCTGAAAAGATTTCAACCAACATCTCTCTCTACTTTGATACCTATATATTTTTATTTGTGCTTCGTAACGTAAAAGTTCGCCATGCTCTATTACTTTTTAAAGAAAAAATTTAATGCCACAAGAAACCTATAACGTGTATGTTTTTCACAACTTCACGGGTTTCTTATGTAAATTATCCAATGTTCTATAACGTCTTTTATGGCATTTTTAGACTCATTATTTTCCATCGTCGGGCCTGCGTATTTCAAAATTTTCTTCCCTACAACACTTGCCGAACATTATGAGAATTCCTTATCGTGTTGGCTAATTTTTAAACCGATCATTCTGCAACAAATTTCTCCTTATTAACTACTCCAACCGATCTCGTGCATGTCTTTCACAACCTCTCTTGTTTCTTACTTCCTATGTACCATTTTCAAAATTGCAAACTTTGCATCTGGTTTGACTTTTTCAAATTCATTGTTTGCCATTTACCGTTTTTTATAATTTTCTTCCCTACGATAAATTTGTCAAACCATAAAGGAATACCTCCTTGCGAGTTAATTTATTTTTAAATTTCATCATCCCACCTCAGATTATCCTTATTAATTACTATATTATATTACATCCTTCAAGATTATGTTTTGCAACTTTCTTATTGACTTGAATTTTTGAAATATCTATTTTATTCCTAAAATATATATGATTTTTTTTCGACGCACTTTGTATGATATGAATAATTTCAATTCCTTCTGTGAGGGTCCCGATACTCCATCTAGCTTATCTAATTTTTACTTTCTCAAAAAAGATTTAAACCAACATCTCTCTCTACTTTGCTACCTATCTATTTCTATTTGCGCTTCATAGCATAAAAGTTTGCCAAGCTTTATTACTTTTTAAAGAAAAATTTTAATGCCACAAATAACCTATATCGTGTATGTTTTATTGTTTTTCACAACTTCTGGAGTTTCTTATTTAAATTATCTAAAGTTCTAAACCTAATGTCTTCTATGGCATTTTTGGAGTCATTATTTTCCATCTTGCGTAGGGCCTGCGTATTTTAAACTTTTCTTCCCTACAACACTTGTCCAAAATTATGTGAATTCCTCATTGTGTTGGCTAATTTTTTACATAATCGTTCCAACACCAATTCTCCTTATTAAGTACTCTAGCTGATCTCGAGCATGTCTTTCACAACCACTCTAGTTTCTTACTTGCTATGTACATTATCCAAAATTTCCAAACATTGCTTCTCGTTTGACTTTTTCAAATTCATTCTTTGCTTTTTATCGTTTTTCATAATTTTCTTCACCATGATAAATTTGTCGAACCATATAGGAATACCTCCTTGCAGGTTGATTTATTTTTAAACTTCATCATCCCACAATCAGTTGTCCTTATTAACTAATATATTATCTTACATTCTTCAAGATTATGTTTGCAACTTCCGTAATGCCTTGAATTTTTGACATATCTATTTTCTTCCTCCAAAACATAAGATATTTTTCGACGTACTTTGCATGATATGAATAATTTCAATCCCTTCTGTGAGGGCCCCAAAACCCAATCTAGCTTATCTAATTTTTAATTTCTGAGAAAAGATTTAAACCATCATCCCTCTCTACTTTGCTGCCTATCTATTTCTATTTCTGCTTCATAGCATAAAAGTTCGCAAGCTCTATTACTTTTTAAAAAGAAATTTTAATGACACGAGTAACCTATATCGTGTATGTTTTTCTCAACTTCACGAGTTTCTTATGTAAATTATTCAAAGTTCTAAACCTAATGTCTTCTATGGCATTTTTAAACCCATTACTTTCCATCTTGGGTAGGGCCTGCGTATTTCAACATTTTCTTCCCTACAACACTTGTCGAACATTATGAGAATTCCTTATTGAGTTGGTTAATTTTTTAACATATCGTTCAGCCACCAATTTTCCTTATTAACTACTCTAACAGAACTCGTGCATGTCTTCCACAACCTTGCTAGTTTCTTACTTCCTAAGTACATTTTCCAAAATTTCAAACTTTGCATCTCCTTTGAAATTTTCAAATTCATTCTTTGCTATATAGTGTTTTTCATAATTTTCTTCACCACGGTACATTTGTCGAACCATATAGGAATACTTCCTTGCGGGTTGACTTATTTTTATATTCTTGAAGATTATGTTTTGCAACTTTAATAATGCCTTGAATTTTTTACATATCTATTTTTTTCCTCCAAAACATATGATATTTTTCGACGTACTACGTATGATATGTATAATTTTAGTTCCTTCTGTGAGGGCCCGGATACTCCATCTTGCTGTTCTAATTTTTACTTTCTCAGAAAAGATTTAAACAAGCATCTCTCTACTTTGGTACCTATCTATTTCTATTTGTGCTTCATGGCATAAAAGTTCGCTAAGCTCTATTACTTTTTAAAGAAAAATTTTAATTACACGAGTACCTGGATTGTGTATGCTTTTCACAACTTCACGAGTTTCTTATGTAAATTATCCAAAGTTCTAAACCTAATTTCTTCTATGGCATTTTTAGACTCATTATTTTCCATCTTGCGTAGGGCCTGCGTATTTCAAAATTTTCTTCCCGAGAACATTTGTCGAACATTATGAGAATTCCTTATTGACTCTGCTAATTTTTTAAAATATCGTTCCCCCAACAATTTTTCTTATTTACCACTCTAACAGAACTCGGTGCATGTCTTTCACAACCTCTCTAGTTTCTTACTTCCTATGTACATTTTCCAAAATTTCAAACTTCGCATCTCGTTTGACTTTTTCAAATTCATTCTTTGCTATTTATTGTTTTCATATTTTTTTCACCATGATACATTTGTCGAACCATACAGGAATGCCTCCTTACGGGTTGACTTATTTTTAAACTTCATCATCCCACAACCAATTGTCCTTATTAACTAATATATTATCTTACATTCTTCCAGATTATGTTTTGCAACTTTGTTAATGCCTTGAATTTTTTATATTTCTATTTTCTTCTTCTATAACATATGATATTTTTCGACGTACTATGTATGATATGAATAATTTCAATCCCTTCTGTGAGGGCCCTGATACCCCATCTAGCTTATCTAATTTTTATTTTCTTAGAAAAGATTTAAACCATCATCTCCCTATTTCTATTTGTGCTTCCTAGCATAAAAGCTCGCCAATCTTTTTTACTTTTTAATGAAAAATTATAATGACACGGGTAACCTATATCGTGTATGTTTTTCCCAACTTCACGAGTTTATTATGTAAATTTTCCATAGTTCTAAACCTTATGTCTTCTATGGCATTTTTAGACTCGTTATTTTCTATCTTGCGTAGGGCTCGTGTATTAAATTTTTTTCTTCCCTACAACACTTGTCAAACATTATGAGAATTCCTTATTGAGTTGGCTAATATTTTAACATATCGTTCCACCGCCAATTTTCTTATTTACTACTCTATAAGAACTCGTGCATGTCTTTCAGAACCTCTCTAGCTTTTTTCTTGCTATATACATTTTCCAAAATTTCAAACTTTGCATCTCGTTTAACTTTTTCAAATTCATTCTTTGCTATTTAGCATGTTTCATAATTTTCTTCACTATGGTACACTTGGTGAACCATATAGGAATACCTCCTTGCGGGTTGACTTATTTTTAAACTTCATCATCCCACCCCCAATTATCCTTATTAACTACTATATCATCTTACATTCTTGAAAATTATGTTTTGGCAACTTTCTTAATGCCTACATATCTATTTTCTTCCCACAAAACATATGATATTTTTTCGACGGACTATGTATGATATGAATATTTTCAATTCCTTCTGTGAGGGCCCCGATAATCCATCTAGGTTATCTAAATTTTACTTTCTCAGAAAAGATTTAAACCAACATCTCTCTCTACTTTCCCTCATATATATCAACTACTCTAACAGAACTCGTGCATGTCTTTCTCAACCTCTCTAGTTTCTTACTTCCTATGTACATTTTCCAAAATTTCAAACTTTGCATATTTTTGACTTTTTCAAATTTATCCATTGCTATTTTGCTTTTTTCATAATTTTCTTCACCATGATAGATTTGTCGAACCTTACAGGAATACCTCCTTGTGGGTTGACCTATTTTTAAACTTCATCCTCCCTCCACCAATTATCCTTATAAACTACTCTTTTATCTTACATTCTTCAATATTATGTTTTGCAACTTTCTTAATGCCTTAATTTTTTTACGTATTTATTTTCTTCCTCCAAAACACATGATATTTTTCGAGGTACTATGTATGATATGAATAATTTCAATTTCTTCTGTGAGGGCCCTCATACTCCATCTTGCTTACCTAATTTTTACTTTCTCATAAAAGATTTAAATAAGCATCTCTCTCTACTTTGCTACTTATCTGTTTCTATTTGTGCTTCATAGCATAAAAGTTTGCCAAGCTTTATAATTTTTTAAAGAAAAAATTTAATGACACGAGTAACCTATATCATGTATGTTTTTCACAACTTTTCGAATTTCTTATGTAACTTATCCAAAGTTCTAAACCTAATGTCTTCTATAGCATTTTTAAACTCATTATTTTCCATCTTCTGTAGGGCCTGCGCGTTTCAAAATTTTCTTCCCTACAACAGTTGTCAAACATTATGAGAATTCCTTGTTGTGTTGGCTAATTTTTAAACATATCGTTCTGCCACCAATTCTCCTCAATAACTACTCTAGCCGATCTCGTGCATGTCTTTTTCAACCTCTAGTTTCTTAGTTACTTTGTACATTATCCAAGTTTGTCTTTTTCAAATTCATTCTTTGCTGTTTATCGTTTTTCATAATTTTCTTCACCATCATACAATTGTCGAACCATATAGGAATACCTCCTTGCGGGTTGATTTATTTTTGAACATCATCATCCCACCACCTATTAACCGTATTGACAAACCCTATCATTTTACATTCTTCAACATTTTGATTTGCAACTTTCTTAATGCCTTGAATTGTTTACATATCTATTTTATTCCTCAAAAAGCATATTATATTTTTCGACGCACTAAGTATGATATGAATAATTTCAATTCTTCTATGAAGGCCTTTTTATCCCATCTAGCTTATCTAATTTTTACATTCTCAGAAAAGATTTAAACTAGCATCTCTCTCTACTTTTCTACCTATCTATTTCTATTTGTGCTTCATAGAATAAAAGTTCGTCAAGCTGTATTACTTTTTAAAGAAAATTTTTAATGCCACGAGTAACCTATATCGTGTATGTTTTTCACAACTTCTCGTGTTTCTTATGTAAATTATCCACACATCTTAACCTACTATCTTCTATGGCATTTTTGGACTCATTATTTTCCATCTTGCGTAGGGCCTGCGTATTTCAAAATTTTCTTCCCTACAACACTTGTCGAAGATTATGAGAATTCCTTATTGTGTTGACTAATTTTTAAACCTAATGTTCTGGCACCTATTCTCCTTAATAACTACTCTAGCCGATCTCGAGCATGTTTTTCACAACCTCTCTAGTTTCTTAGTTACTTTGTACATTATCCAAAATTTCAAACTTTGCATCTTGTTTTACCTTTTCAAATTCATTCTTGGCTTTTTATCGTTTTTCATAATTTTCTTCTCCATCATACAATTGTCAAATCATATAGGAATTCCTCCTTGCGGGTTGACTTATTTTTGAACTTCATCACCCCACCACCTATTATCCTTATTGACAAACCCTATTATCTTTACATTCTTCAAGATTTTGTTTTGCAACTTTCTTAATGCCTTGATTTTTTGCATATCTATTATATACCTCAAAAATTTTTTATATTTTTCGACGCACTATGTATGATATGAATAATTTCAATTCATTCTATGAGGCCCCCGATATCCCATCTAGCTTATCTAATTTTTACTTCCTCAGAATTGATTTAAACTAGCATCTCTCTCTACTTATCTACCTATCATTTCTATTTGTGCTTCATAGCTTAAAAGTTCGCGAAGCTTTATTACTTTTTAAAGAAATTTTTTAAAGACATGAGTAACTTATATCGTGTATGTTTTTCACAACTTCATGAGTTTCTGATGTAAATTATCCAGAGTTCTAAACCTAATCTCTTCTATGGCATTTTTAGACTCATTATTTTCCATCTTGCATAGGGCTTGCGTATTTCAAAATTTTCTTTCCTACAACACTTGTCGAACAGTATGAATTCCTTTTTGTGTTAGCTAATTTTAAAACGTATCGTTCTGCCACCAATTCTCCTTTTTAATTATTCTAGTCGATCCCGTGCATGTCTTTCACAACCACTGTAGTTTCTTACTTGCTATGTACATTATCCAAAAATTCAAACATTGCATCACGTTTGACTTTTTCAATTTCATTTTTTGCTATTAATCGTTTGTCATAATTTTCTTCACCATGGTACATTTGTCGAATCATATAGGAATACCTCCTTGCGGATTGACTTATTTTTAAACTTCATCATCCCATTCCCAATTATCCTTATTAACTACTGTATTATCTTACATTCTTGAAGATTATGTTTTGCAACAATCTTGATGTCTTGAATTTTTTACATATCTATTTTTCTTCGTCTGAAACATGATATTTTTGGACGTACTATGAATGATATGAATATTTTCAATTCCTTCTGTGAGGGCCCCGATACTTCATCTAGCTTATCTAATTTTTACTTTCTCAAAAAAGATTTAAGCCGACATCTCTCTCTACTTTGATACCTATATATTTTTATTTGTCCTTCATAATGTTTAAGATTGGCAAGCTCTATTACTTTTTAATGAAAATTTTTAATGCCCCATGCTCTATTACTTTTTAATGAAATTTTTTAATGCCACAAGTATCCTATAATGAAAATCAAAACCCTAGTTCGGCCACAAATCGAACTATTGGCTAAATTCGGAGTAATTTTGTAAGGTATTGACTAATTCTTTGCCTTATTAGTTTTAATTGTGTTGACTTTCAATTTTTTCCTAGTAAATTATTTAGAAAGTGCCCAAAAAATTCTTTATCTAAGTAATTTGTAGATATAAAATTGTGAAGATTTTTAATATATTCAAGTACCCCAAAAATTCGTTGTCTTAGTAATTGGTAGATGTAGAATTTGGAAGACTTTTAATATATTCAAGTCCTAAAAAAAATCTACATTTAGGATTAATATATTCAAGTGGCCAAAGACTTTAAAAATTTATAAATGTAGAAATGTTTGTCTTACTAATTTAGTTTTATCTGTGTTGATTTTTCACGTTCGATTAATACGAAAATAATTACAAATGTTTTAGTGCGGTTACAATAGAAAATCTTGCAAACGGCCTTCAAAAAAACACGAAACTTTGCGAGTACGTTGGTCTTACGTAGCACAAGCCACCTTAACTTGAAGAACTGGGTTTCGATTCACGGTTCGAGATATACGGCTGTGTATCGTTTTTGGTTTAAAAAAAAAACATAAAGCGGTACACGGATATCCTTCAAACCGTGAGTCGAAACTCATTTCTACAAGTTGGGGTGGCTTGCACTACGTGACCTAGTTGCAAAGTTTTATAAATTTCGGATGTCATTTGTGCGGTTTTATCACGTTCCTCGCATGAAGAAGTAATTGACTTAGAATTTTTTTAGTGCGGTTAGACTAGAAAACCATCCAAACGAACTTCAAAAAATACAAAATTTTGTGAATAGGTTGGACTCACGCAGCTCAAGCCACCCCAACTTGTAGATGTGGTTTCGACTAACGGTTCTAGAGATATGGCCGTGTGTCGCTTTTGGTTTAAAAAAAACCAAATAGAGTGGTACACGGCCGTATCTCGCAAACCGTGAGTCGAAACTTACTTCTACAAGTTGGGTGACTTGTGCTAGGTGAATTCAAGCAAGTTGCAAAGTTTTATAAATTTTGGATGCCGTTTGTGCGGTTTTCTTACGTTCCTCACATTAGAAGTAAATGACTTAGAAAGCGTTTAGTGCGGTTATACTAGAAAATCCTCCAAACGACCTGCAAAAAATACGAAATTTTGCGACTAGGATGGTCTCACATAGCTCAAGTAACTCCAACTTGTAGAGGTTAGTTTCAACTCACGGTTTGAGAGATACGGGCATGCATCGCTTTCGCTTGAAAAGAACTCAAATAAAGCGATATACGGCCGTATCTCTCCAACCGTGAGTCAAAACTTACTTCTACAAGTTGGGGTTGCTTGTGCTAGGAGAATTCAAGTAAGTTGCAAAGTTTTATAAATTTTGGATGCCGTTTGTGTGATTTTTTCACGTTCCTCGCATTAGAAGTAAATGACTTAGAAAGCGTTTAGTGCGGTTACACTAGAAAACCGTTCAAACAGCCTCCAAAAAATACGAAACTTTGCAAATTGGATGGTCTTACGTAGCACAAGCCATCACAACTTGTAGAAGTGAGTTTTGACTCACGGTTCGGGAGATACGGGCGTGTATCGTTTTTGGTTGTAAAAAACACAAATAAAACGGTACACGGCCGTATCTCTCGAACCGTGAGTGGAAACTCACTTCTACAAGTTGGGATGGCTTGTGCTAGGTGAATTCAAGCAAGCTGCAAAGTTTTATAAAATTTGGATGCCGTTTGTGCTTTTTTTTCTCACGTTCCTCGCATTAGAATTAATTAAAATTAGAAAAATTTTAGTGCGTTTAGACTAGAAAACCCTCCAAACGGGTTTCAAAAAATACGAAACTTTGCGAGTAGGTTGGTCTCACTTAGCATAAGCCAACCCAACTTGTAGAAGTGAGTTTCGATTCACGGTTCGAGAGATACGTGCGTGTATCGCTTTTGGATGTAAAAAACCCAAATAAAGCGATCCACGGCCATATCTCTTGAACCGTGAGTCGAAACTCACTTCTACCAATTGGGATGGCTTGTGGTAGGTGAATTCAATCGATTTACAAAATTTTATAAATTTTGGATGCCTTTTGTGCGGTTTTTTCACGCTCCTCGCATAAGTAAATAAAGTTAGAACTTTTTTAGTGCGTTTAGACTCGAAAATCCTCCAAACGGGTTCCAAAAAATATGAAACTTTGCGAGTAGGTTGATCTCACCTAGCACAAGCCATTCCAACTTGTAGAAGTGACTTTCGACTCACGGTTCGAGAGATACGGGCGTGTATCGGTTTAGGTTGTAAAAAACTCAAATAAAGCGATACACGGCCGTATCTCTCGTACCGTGAGTCGTAACTCACTTCTACAAGTTGCGGTGGCTTGTGCTAGGTGAATCCAAGCAAGGTAGAAAGTTTTATAAATTTTAGATGCCGTTTGTGCGGTTTTCTGACGTTTCTTGCATAAGAAGTAAATAGAATTGGAAATTTTTTAGTGCGTTTATACTAGAAAACCCTCCAAACGGCTTTCAAATAATACGAAACTTTGTAAGTCGGTTGGTCTCACCTAGCACAAGCCACCCCAACTTGTAGAAGTGAGTTTCCACTCACGGTTCGAGCGATATGGCCGTGTATCGCTTTATTTGTGTTTTTTACAACCAAAAGCGATACACGCCCGTATCTCTCGAACCGTGAGTCGAAACTCACATCTACAAGTCGGGATGACTTGTGCTACATGAGACCATCCTAGTCGCAAAGTTTTGTATGTTTTGGAGGTAGTTTGAAGGGTTTTCTAGTCGCACTAAACGTTTTCTAATGCGAGAAACGTGGGGAAACCGCATAAACGGCATCCAAAATTTATAAAATTTTGCAACTTGCTTGAATTCACCTAGCAAAAGTAACCCCAACTTATAGAAGTGAGTTTCTACTCACGGTTGGAGAGATACGACCGTATATTGCTTTATTTGGGTTCTTTTCAAGCGAAAGCGATGGATGCATGCCCGTATCTCTCAAACCGTGAGTGGAAACTAATCTCTACAAGTTGGGGTTGCTTGAGCTACGTGAGACCATCCTAGTCGCAAAATTTCGTAATTTTGCAGGTCGTTTGAAGAGTTTTAAGTCATTTACTTTTAATGCGAGAAACGTGAGAAAACTATACAAACGGTATCCAAAATTTATAAAACTTTGCAACTTGCGTGAATGCACCTAGCACAAGCCACCCCAACTTGTAGAAGTAAATTTCGACTCACGGTTTGCGAGATACGTCCGTGTACCGCTTTATTTGATTTTTTTTAAACCAAAAGCGACACACAGCCGTATTTTCCGAACCATTAGTTGAAACTCACTTCTACAAGTTGGGGTGACTTGTGCTGCGTGAGTCCAACTTACTCGCAAAATTTCGTATTTTCTGAAGTTTGTTTGGATGGTTTTCCAGTCTAACAACACTAAAAAAATTCTAAGTCAATTACTTCTTCATGCAAGGAACGTGACAAAATCGCATAAATGACATCCAAAATTTATAAAACTATGTAACTAGGTAAAATTCATGTAGCGCAAGCCACCCCAACTTGTAGAAGTGAGTTTCGACTCACGGTTTGAAGGATATCCGTGTACTGCTTTAAATTTTTTTTTATAAACCAAAAACGATACACGGCCGTATATGCCGAACCGTGAATCGAAACCCAGTTCTTCAAGTTAAGGTGGCTTGTGCTGCATAAGACCAATGTACTCGCAAAGTTTCGTATTTTTTGGAGGTCATTTGCAAGATTTTCTATTGTAACCACACTAAAACATTTGTAATTATTTTCGTATAAATCGAACGTGAAAAATCAACACAGATAAAACTAAATTAGTAAGACAAATATTTCTATATTTATAAATTTTTAAAGTCTTTGGGCACTTGAATATATTAATCCTAAATGTAGATTTTTTTGAGGACTTGAATATATTAAAAGAATTCCAAATTCTACATCTACCAATTACTAAGATAACGAATTTTTGGGGTACTTGAATATATTAAAAGTCTTCACAATTTTAAATCTACAAATTAGTGAGGCAAAATTTTTTGGGGGCACTTTCTAAATAATTTACTATGAAAAAATTAAAAAATCAACACAATTAAAACTAATAAGGCAAAGAATTAGTCAATTCCTTACAAAATAACTCCGAATTTAGCCAATAGTTCAATTTGTGACCGAACTAGGATTTTGATTTGCTTTCGATGTAGATATTAGGAGAGAGAGATTGTATGAGATTGTAAGCGGAGGAGCAAACGGAGCTGCAAACAGAGATGCAAACGGAGGAGTTGGAGCAAACAGAGGAGTTTGGAATAGGGTTGGGGTTCTTGGGTTTGCTTTCGGCCAAAAAATGAAATAGAGAGTGGGGAGAGATCGAGGAGGAAGAAGAACTGTATACAGATCTGAAATTCGTACTTTGCTTCAACACGTCCTTTGCAACGAGCAATATTTTTAAATAAAATAGAGAGTGGGGAGAGATCGAGGAGGAAGAAGAACTGTATACAGATCTGAAATTCGTACTTTGCCTCAACACGTCCTTTGCAACGAGCAATATTTTTAAATAAAATTTAGCCTTAACCCGCCATTGCCAACGATGGGTTAAGGTTAAACTTTATAAAAAAAATATATGGGGCCCAGATCAACGTTCGCACGGGTCTGTGCACACAGGCCCGTTTGCAACCGAAAAAGCCTATATATATATATGTATATATATATTACACGAGTATTAAGACAAAACATGTCATTAGATTTTCATTCATATCCATAACATCTTTAAGTAGGTTTTTACAACACCCAAAACATTTACTAAACACAAAAAATTTCGGCTTTTACATAACACAAAACTTTCACAAAACATTCATCTTGATTCTACTCCTATCGACCATTCTCAACAGGACTTGTTCCTCTCTGACGCTGTCCCAGTTGTGCCTGCAGCTGGGCCACCTGATTCTGCAATTTTTCGTGTTTCTCTTCAAGGCGTAGTATTTTATAGCGATATTTGATCTTTAGTCGGTGCAGTTTTTGGGACGCCTTAATTTTGGATTTTAGTTTGGTTAATTCCTTATCGAAGAGGAGCTGCTTCTTCTTGATTCCGTACACTTCTTCTTCAAGCTGGCTTGTTTTCCACTTATGCATATACATATGACGCCACAATGCAGCGATTCTATTCTGGGTCCTACTCTACGACACAGTCGGCGAGTTGCTTCGTCGTGGTATAGCCTGGGAAACAAGCTGGTCTAAACTAATAGGTTAATCGGGAGAACCTATAGGCGGTGGGGTGAGAGGTGTCTTGATTTCCATAGGCTCTTCTTCTTCCGGCCCTCCTCCTTCTTCAGGTTCTTCATCAGGTTCGACTTCCTCTTCTAAGAAGCAATCAAGGATCAGTATACCATTATCAACCATCCTGCATGAGGCAAAATACTGGAATTAGTTCAGATATAGGAAGAAATCATAATCATAAGTTGTAAAACGCAATCCTCTAATTACGATTATTCCATAATCTAAACTAAACCCGACTCTTGAGGGAGCTCCAAGTCCAATTTCTTGCTATGTTAGTACTACTCTTTGAAGCAAGCTCTGATACCACTTTGTAACGCATCGAGATCCACATACAGGAAACTCGTGACACAACCCAAGATCATTGCTTCAAATGAGTACATAACACAGAACAGAAATTACATAAAATTTAAAACTTACATTGTTCAGGAATTTTTTTACTTTCCACTCCCCTTTACAGGTGAGTACACTCCCAACTAGTGCATGTCCTTATTTTATTGGTCATGCGATCTTATTAACATTTGTTGTCATTTATTTCCTATTTAATTTATGCTTATTCTTAACATATTCTACTTAGTTTCTTATTCAATGATAGTTGGGTACTAGGTGATTTAATCCTAGATCCAAAGGTTAGTCTTGTCTTACAACAAGTTATCTAACTTGAGTATGGGATCGAATCTGATATGGCTAAAAATGGGGTTTAATCGGAACCGTCCAAATTGGGCACGAATCTTGAGACCTGGGGGTAAAACGGTAATTTCGCCCACAAAAGGACCAAAATGGATATTGGGTCTTCCCTCTTAGGGCCCAATAACCCACGGATGGATCCACCAACAAGAGGGTGCAGGTTTTAACCCGCTACGCACCCAATCCAACAAGATAGAATCAAGGTCCCTGATTAACCACGATCAACGGCCCTGATATACATCTATCTTTTCACCGGGATTTAGGGATTAAATTCCTTATCTGATTACAGGGAATATACCTCATCAGATTACATTCCTCATCTGATTGTGGGGAATATTCCTTAGCAAATCACGGGGATTACATTCCTAATCCGTTCCCTGAGACGCCTATAAATACCCCCCATCCATCTCCATTAAGAGGTAATCAATCTTTCACCAGTTTTTGCGCTCTTTCATAGTCTTCTTGATTACTGAATTGAGCGTCGGAGGGTGCATCGCCAGGAACAACCCCGGTGTCTCGCACTTTTTGCAGGTCTACGGCAGGATCGACGATCGAAGACCGACGGAACAGGTATACAGGTTTATTATTCAGTTTCCTCAAGAATCCACAAATTCATCTGTTTGCCCCCACACCAAAATTAGCGACAACAGATTGGCACCGTCTGTGGGAAACTAACGAATAGAAACCTCTCCTCTTCCCCAAGCACAGGTCTCCTCCAGCCATGCCGCCTCGGAAGGTCAGATCGAGGGGGTCCAACCGAGGGCCCAACCCTGATCAACAGCAAGAAGTTCCCAACAATCCTGCTCAACAACAAGGGCAACTCCCCCCCACAGCGGAAGACCCTGTTCATCGGGACCTTCCTCCTCCAAATCCTCCTAATCAACCTCCTCCGAAAGGCCCTAACCCTCAGAAACAACCTCTTCAACAGGATCACTTCTCCATCCACAACGCCACTTCGGACTCCATGGCCTCCCATCATCCCCGAGCCTCTGGTCCTCACAATGCCACCCTGAACCGCCAGAAAGAGGATGACCTTCGCCGACATCTGGATGAGAAGCGAGCCCGGGGGGAAACCTCCCGCCAACACCACCCGGATGAGCGGTTTCATCGCCACCGAGGGTACCGGAGGTCCCCTGATCGGAGAGGTCGTAGAGAGTCACCCGAGCATCAAAGAAGAAGGGCATACTCCCCTGCAGGTCGGCAACAGCCCAGGAGCAATGAGGCACCCATCACACGTGTCGAGTTCCAGCAGTTCCAAGCGACCGTCCTGCAGGCTCTCAACCTCCGTCAGCACCCTAATGAGCCGAAAATGCCATCCCCTCCTCCAGTCTGAAGCCCTCACCGACGGTCCCCATCTCCTCATCCTGCTCCTAGCAACTCCCGGCGTACCCCAAGTCCTCGCCACTCCCGAAGTTACCATCACCGCAGTCCTCGCTTTCCCTCATACGAAGACGAGTCTCGAGGCTCGGCAGATTACCGTCGGAGAGATGACACCATGAACCGCCGTCTCCATGAAGTAGAAAGGCGCCTGGGTCAGATAAACCGAGAAGAGGAGCTTAGGGGAAGGACCCTACGTCCTAGCCGACCCCCATTCTCCCGAACCATTGTGGATGCACCAGTACCGTTCGGCTTCAAGCCTCCCCAATTTGAGACCTACACTGGGGAGACCGACCCAGTCGATCACGTCGAAAGCTTTAAGACCCTAGTGCTCCTCCATCAAGCTTCCGACGCACTCCTCTGCAAGACCTTTCCTGCAACTCTTAAAGGTCCAGCTCGAGAATGGTACTCGCGCCTCGCCCCTGCCTCAATATTCTCATTCGAACAGTTCGAAACCCTTTTCATCACCCATTTTGTAAGCAGCCGAAGGGCTGAGAAGACTAGCATCTCCCTATTGCACCTCCACCAAAAGAAGGGGGAGAAACTAAGGGACTATGTGAAGAGGTTCACAGCTGAAGCCAGGTCCATTGCATCCCTCGACCAGTCGGTCGCTACGGTAGCATTTCAATCCAATGTCCTCAATTCCAACCTCTGCTCCTCCCTCGCCAAGAAACCACCACATGACTTTTCTGACCTCCTCCTTCGCACTGAAAAGTATATCCGGGCCGAAGAGGCCGAGCAGCAGCCCAACCGAGAGGGGTCTTCCTCCGGGTTTAAGAGGAAGGCGACAGAAGAGGAAGGAGCCAAGAAGCTCCAAAAGGACAATGCCGGCCAGCGCCGAGCTCCCCCCAGGTTCGAGAAGTTCACTCCCCTCACCACTGACGTCTCAACCATTTTGATGGAGGTCTGGAAAGAGGGTATTATCCCCCTTGCTTCAAGGATGAACACCCCCGCCAAAAGAAGAGATAAAGAGAAATGGTGCCGTTATCACCGGGACCATGGGCATGACACCAGCGATTGTCGTGCCCTGAAGAACGAGATCGAGGCCCTTATCCAGAGAGGGCAGCTGACTAGGTTCGTTAGAAAAGACCGAGCCGAACTTCCGCCTCCGCCTCGGGGGCTAACAAGCGTCCGGAAAGGGAAGAGACGCCAGACTTCGAGGAAGAGCGAGTCCTCCACCTCATTCACGGGGGACCAATGGGGGGCTCCTCAAACTCCTCTCGGAAAGCCTTTATAAGAGAAGTCAACTCGGTCCGAACCACCCCTCCTCCCAAAGGCCTCGGAGTGCCAGTCACGTTCTCTGACGAGGATCTCGAGGGAGTTCGTACCCCACATTGTGACGCACTCGTCATTAGCCTCCACATGGCGAATTTCAAAGTGGAGAGGATCTTAGTAGACAACGGCAACTCCGTCAACATCCTCTTCCTCTCCGCTTTTAAAGGCCTAAAGCTCTCCAGGGACAGGCTCAAGCCTGCCGGCTACACTCTCCATGGGTTCACGGGGGTTCCGGTAACTATAGAAGGGGTTATCACCCTCGATGTAACTGCCGGTCAAACTCCTACCACCCGAACAGAGCCGATGGACTTCATGGTGGTGGATGTTCCTGCCGCCTACAACGTCATTTTGGGTCGGCCTGGCCTCGCGGCTCTGGAAGCAGTCCCCTCAGCATACCATCTCAAGATGAAGTTCCCCACCCGGTCCGAGGTCGGGGAAGTAAGGGGCAATCAAGAGACGGCCAGGAAGTGTTACATGACCTCGACCCTTGGACCCGTCCTCTCCTTAGAGACTTTGGAAATCCCTCAAGATACTGCAAGACCGACCTCCGAGCCGGTGGATGAACTGGAGGAAGTGCTCTTCTCTGAACAAGAGCCGACCCGCAAGTTCTTTGTTAGCAAGACCCTGCCATCGGCCCTATACTCAGGTATCGTAAAATGCATCCGAAGCAATCAAGACCTCTTCGCATGGTCTGCCGCAGACATGCCCGGTATCTCTGAAGAACTCTTGGTTCACCACCTGAGCGTCGATCCGGGGTCCAAATCGGTTCAGCAAAAAAGGCGCAAGTTCGCCCCGAGCGCCAGCTCGCTATTAAGGAGGAGGTAGACAAACTCTTGAAGGCGTGGTTCATCCAGGAGGTGAACTATCCTGAATGGCTATCAAATGTGGTAATGGTGAAAAAGTCCAATGGGACGTGGAGAATTTGCATCGACTTCACCGACCTCAACAAGGCCTGCCCCAAAGATCCCTTCCCTCTACCGAGCATTGACACTCTGATTGACGCAACCTCGGGACATGAGCTTCTCAGCTTCATGGATGCCTTCTCAGGTTACAATTAGATAAGAATGTTCCCTCCAGACATCCCGAAGACGTCGTTTGTTACCGACCAGGGCCTTTACTGCTACAGGGTCATGCTGTTCGGTCTCAAGAATGCGGGTGCAACATACCAACGCCTCGTCAACAAGGTTTTCCAGGTCCAGATCGGCCGGAACATGGAGGTCTACGTTGACGATATGCTTGTAAAAAGCATCCGAGGCATTGACCACGTAGCCGACCTCCAAGAAGCATTCGATGTTTTGAGAAAACACAATATGAGGCTCAACCCGAACAAGTGTGCGTTCGGCATCTCATCAGGGAAGTTCCTCGGCTTTATGGTTAGCCAAAGAGGAATAGAAGCAAATCCAAAAAAGATCAAGGCCATATTGGACATGGCCCCTCCTAGAAATGTCAAGGAAGTTCAAAGATTGACTGGTCGCCTAGCCGCCATTGGGCGCTTTCTGTCGAAGTCCGGGGAGAAGTGCCTCCCGTTCTTCAAAGCCCTCAGGAGGGCTAAAGGATTCGAGTTGGGGCAGCAGCAACAAGACTCCTTCGACCAGCTTAAAGCCTACCTCGTCAATCCACCACTTCTCAGCAAACCGATACCTAGCGAACCACTCTACCTTTACTTGGCAGCTTCCGAACAGACGCTTAGTGCGGTCTTAGTCAGAGAAGAAGAGAGGGCTCAGAAGCCCATCTACTACGTCAGCAAAGTACTTCGGGATGCCGAGCTCCGGTACCCGAAGATTGAGAAAATAGCCTATGCCCTGGTAATGGCCGCGAGAAAGCTTCGGCCCTACTTTCAGTCCCATTCGGTGATCGTACTTACCGACCAGCCGTTGAAACAAGTTCTTCACAAGCCCGAGGCTTCCGACCGCCTCATGAAGTGGTCGATCGAGCTGAGCCAACATGATATAACTTATCAGCCTCGGACCGCGATCAAGGCACAGGCACTAGCCGAATTCATAGTGGAGACCACCATCCCTGAGCCCAGTCAGACAGTGAAGGGACCACCGGTCTGGTCGATTTATGTTGACGGATCCTCTTGCAACGAGGGAAGCGGGGCAGGAGTCATTCTGGCAGGCCCAGATGACTTCATCCTCCAATACTCCCTCCGTATAAATTTCAAAGCCTCGAACAACGAGGCCGAATACGAGGCGCTAATAGCCGGTCTAAGAATGGCCCGAAATGCAGGGGCACAGCGGCTACAGATTTTCAGCGACTCTCAGTTGGTTGTCAACCAGGTCCTCGGTGAGTATGAAGCCCGCGATGATAGAATGGTTAAATACTTGGCTAAAGTCAAAAGCCTCATGGCACTATTCGAGGAGGCCCTTATCCATAGAATCCCCAGAGAAGAAAATGCTCAGGCCGACGCCCTATCCAAATTAGCCTCCTCTTCCCTTCAAGGCCTCGAACAGACTGTGTTGATAGAAGTCCTCCTGAAGCCGAGCATAGAGGACGAAGCGCCCGACTCCGTCAAAACCTTGCCCGTCATCATCGAAGACAACTGGATGAAACCTATTGTCGAGTTCTTGAGGGACGGAATCCTCCCTGAGGATCCGAGGGAAGCACGAAGAATCAGGACCCGGGCCGAGCGTTTTACTTTAATCGGAGGCATCCTATACAAGCGCTCCTTCACCCAGATAGACGACCGGCCTTACCTGAGGTGCCTCTCCCCCGGGCAAGCCGACTACGCCCTGCAAGAGCTCCACGAGGGCATCGGCATGGCTCATTCTGGGTCCAGGGCTCTGGCACGCAAAGTATTGAACTACGGGTATTTTTGGCCCACTCTACTACGGGACGCCGAACGACACGTTCGGCAGTGCAGCTCCTGCCAAAAGTATGCTGATATCCGACACCTTCCACAAGCACCGCTCACCTCCCTATCAAGTCCGATCCCCTTCGCTATGTGGGGGATGGATTTACTAGGACCGTTTCCACCAGCCCCCGGACAGCTAAAGTTCCTAGTCGTAGCAGTCGACTATTTCTCTAAATGGATAGAGGCCGAGCCCTTGGCTACAATCACCGAGCATAGGGTCGTTCAATTCTTCTGGAAAAGTGTGATTTGCCGATTCGGCGTTCCCCGAGTCATAGTCACGGATAATGGAACACAGTTCACTGGGGCCGCCTTCCGAGCCTTATGTGAGGACCTCGCCATACAACACCGATTCTCCTCCGTCTCCCACCCTCAGTCGAATGGCCAGGCCGAGAATGCCAACCGACAGATTCTTTCGGGCATCAAGAAGAGATTAGACAAGTGTTCCAAAGGGCTGTGGGTCGATCAGCTGCCGAACGTACTCTGGAATCACCGCACCACCAAGCGGACCCCAACAGGCGAGAGCCCATTTAATCTCACCTATGGGGCCGAGGCCATCGTTCCCCTTGAAGTCGGGATACCCTCTCCTCGTCTGATAGCTTATGAAGAAGAACAGAACGCTAGAGAGCTCAGAGCGAGCTTAGATCTGATAGATGAAATTCGAGAGAGAGCTGCCATATGCCAGCAAGCTTACCGAAGGAGGATCGAGCTGGCATACAACAAAAGGGTCCTACCAACAGACCTCAAAGAAAGGGACCTAGTCCTTCGAAAATTGGCCATCTCGTTCCCCGGACAGAAAAGCAAACTGGCCCCGAATTGGGAGGGGCCGTACAAAATCTCAAAAGTGATCCGCCCAGGTGCATACAAGCTAGAAGATCTCGAAGGCAGAGAAATTTCCAGGACTTGGAATGCCGACCATCTTTTGAAATACCAAGAGAAGACAACCACGCCTCTCTAAGTAACTCGAGATGTCGAACCATTCCCTTCCCTCTACTAGTAGTGATTTTTCCTTTTATTTTTTTTTCATTGTAATAACGGCTAGCAACTTTAGAAGCAGCCGATCATTAGATATTAATAAATAAAGTTTCTTCGTATTTTCACTGCTACTACATCTCTCTGCTTTTAACTCTTTAAACTGACAATGGTTCTGGAGTCCAACACTTGGCTCGATTCTACTTCGCAAGTTCGCTCCTAAGCGAGCTAGAAGTAGCTCGCCATTCGGAACTGCTCCCACAGCCGTTGAATGGTTCGGAGTCCAACACTTGGTTCGACTCTACTCCGCAAGTTCGCTCCTAAGCGAACTAGGGGTAGTTCGCCATTCAGAAATGCTCCCACAACCCCTAAACTAACAATGGTTCCGGAGTCCAACACTTGGCTCGATTCTACTTCGCAAAGTTCGCTCCTAAGCGAGCTAGAAGTAGCTCGCCATTCGGAACTGCTCCCACAGCCGTTGAATGGTTCGGAGTCCAACACTTGGTTCGACTCTACTCCGCAAGTTCGTTCCTAGGCGAACTAGGGTAGTTCGCCATTCGGAAATGCTCCCACAACCCCTAAACTAACAATGGTTCCGGAGTCCAACACTTGGCTCGATTCTACTTCGCAAGTTCGCTCCTAAGCGAACTAGAAGTGGCTCGCCATTCGGAACTGCTCCCACAGCCGTTGAATGGTTCGGAGTCCAACACTTGGTTCGACTCTACTCCGCAAGTTCGCTCCTAAGCGAGCTAGGGGTAGTTCGCCATTCGGAATTGCTCCCACAACCCTTAAACTGACAATGGTTCCGGAGTCCAACACTTGGCTCGATTCTACTTCGCAAGTTCGCTCCTAAGCGAGCTAGAAGTAGTTCGCCATTCGGAACTGCTCCCACAGCCGTTGAATGGTTCAGAGTCCAACACTTGGTTCGGCTCTACTCCGCAAGTTCGCTCCTAAGCGAGCTAGGGGTAGTTCGCCATTCGGAATTGCTCCCACGACCCTTAAACTGACAATGGTTCCGGAGTCCAACACTTGGCTCGATTCTACTTCGCAAGTTCGCTCCTAAGCGAGCTAGAAGTAGTTCGCCATTCGGAACTGCTCCCACAGCCGTTGAATGGTTCGGAGTCCAACACTTGGTTCGACTCTACTCCGCAAGTTCGCTCCTAAGCGAGCTAGAGGTAGTTCGCCATTCGGAATTGCTCCCAAAACCCTTAAACTGACAATGGTTCCGGAGTCCAACACTTAGCTCGATTCTACTTCACAAGTTCGCTCCTAAGCGAGCTAGAAGTAGCTCGCCATTTGGAAATGCTCCCACAACCCTTAAACTAACCAAATAAGGACGCCGAAGTCCAACACTTGGCTCGATGCTACTTTGCGTGTTCGCTCCTAAACGAACTGGGAGAAGCTCGCAATTCGGAGTCCAACACTTTAGAAGCTTCGGCACAGCAGACAACAGTCACAAGAATAAAACACACGAGTTCGGCAACAACACTATTATTGATGAAACAGATGCGGTACAAAGACAAACGCAGCAGGACTACAATTCGTCAAAGAAAAAGTTACAATGCCGACTTATTACACTTAGCAGAAAAAACAAAAAATACACAAAAACTCGCGGGGTCGACAACTTCAGTGTTTCTTTGGTGCCGGAGCGTTCCGCTTCAAGGACACTCGAGAGTGGCGACGCTTGTCTCCGGAGCGCGACCCCAAGCCGGCAAATTGAGATGTATCCTCGGCACCACTCCTAGTAGCTACTCCGACGGATGCCCCGCTCGACGAAATTGCCACCGAGCACTGCGCGTCCCCCGGACTAGGTTGGCCGATCCGCTGATGGGTCGCCATCTCATAGAAGGTAATGCCCCGTTCACTCTCAGCCCGAGTGCACGACGTGCTTCGAACGTTGATCGGTCCTGAATGCGGCTTAAGACGGGCCACTTCTGCCTCCAACTCCGAGATCCGATCCCGCAACGAATCGTCTTTGACATCGACTTCGAAACGCGGGGGTATAGCGGAGTCCGGAACTCCTGATCGGCTGGCAATGAGGCGCCGGAGGTGGGTGACCTCGATGCTTTTATCCACCGTCGCCCTCTTGAGCGCATCAACTTCGGCAGTCAATTATACACGTTCGGTCGTCAACTTGGCCACTTCGGCCGTCAGCCCCTCACCCTCACTCCGAAGCTTCGCCTCTACGGACTGCAGATGCTGTATCTCGGATAGCAAGTCGTCCCTCTCCGCTGTTATTTTGGACAAGTTATGACGGATGCACTGAACCCGAATCTCATTACTGAAATCAGTTCGCGAATATTCACCTTCGGGGATAAGCTCCGCGATCCGGCCTTCCAAACGCCGAATCTCGATATCTCACCGGCCGAGGACGAGCTGGAGATGCTTCCTCTCGCTTTCAGCTCGGCGCAATCCGAGCTCGACCTCGTAGAGTCTCTCTCGGCACCTCGCCAGACACAGCCTTGTCGCCCCTAGGCCGACCTCGGCTCGAGCTTCCTCATCCGAGCACGAAGGCTCGACATCTTGGGCGATCACCATAAGCTGCAAAGAGATCGAAGCAATCAGCAAAAGTGACGAACACTGCCGGAGCACCACACTTGGAAAAATCTTAACTAAAGACAAGAAGGGAATGTTCGGCGAAAAAGGGGGCAAAAGACAAAGATTGTCGAACACCAACTCTTGCAAAAATTTTTCTTTTCATTCATTTCAAAAAGTAGCGGTGGCCAGTCCGCTATTAGGCGTTACAACGATTGAAAAGAAAAATAAAAAACAAACAGACGAACAAAAAGAAGAAAACGAGGAGCGGAGTCAAGGCTCGACCTCTTTCCCCGGGCAACGTGGTGGGGTAGGGGTTGACTTCGCCGAAGGGGATGCTGCCGCCAACGGAGTAACCGCGGTACTGGGGGCCTCGCCAGTAGCCCCATCCCCGCCGCCGGCTTCGTCGTCACCCTCCTCCTCCTCTTCCCCTTCGGACTCGGGGTCGAAGCCCTCGACGTGTCCGGGGAAGAGTCGCCACCCCGAGACGTCCACCCCGGGGTACGCTTCTCGCACCCGGTCGAGGGCGGCGGCGAAGGCTTTCGCCATGTTCTGCGCAAGGAACCCCTGCGCCTTCTCCATGGTCGCAGTCTCCGCGGCCTTTACAGCTGCCGCCTGCGCAGCCTCGGCCTCGGCCAACTGCTTGGCCGACCCCTCCTTCTGCTGAAGGAGCTCGCCCTCCAGCCTCTTCACCTCGGCCTCGAGGTGCTGGATCCTCGCCGACCTGCCCTCATGCTCGACCCGGAGCTTGTCGAGCTCGTTCGACATCTGAGCCTTCTCGTTCCGAGCTTGGTCGGACTCCTGCTTCAGCTCCTTCTCCAGAGCTGTCAGCCTCTCGGTGAGGTGGCCAAAGTGGACGATGATCTACAGCAAAACAGAACCAAAAGAGTTAGAAAATTTTTGTGATTCGAGAAATGCAACAAACAAAGGAAACTCGGAGCTTACCGATACCGCCGAACGAGCGATCTCGATCACGTCGTCGCCTTGTCTCCCCGCCTCCATGGCGGCTCGGTCCTTCGGGGTGGCGAGATGCTTGATGGCCTGCATGCTCGCCAGCGAGTTCCCGAGGAACCCATCGTGCCTTCGGACTTGCCAGTCCGGGATATGGATCCGCTTGTGCTCCTCCGTCAGGAGCTCCTCGCCTGCCACGGTCAGCGGCGGAGTCGGCATGGCGAGGGCGGCGGCAATGGGGAACTCCCCCACGGATGCGGGAGCCGAAGTCCCCGTCACGGTGATGACCGGGTCGTCGAGGATCTCCACCGCCTCGACAGGGGCTGCAATCCTCGGCACCTTCGAGGTCGAGGGCAGCTTCGACGCGACCCACTTGCGCTTCTTCGGCACCTTGCTGGCGAGCCCTGCCCTGAGCGCCAAGACCGCGTCGTAGTCCATGGATTCTGCATCAAAAGAAGAAAAGTTGGTTAGCACATAAAAAACATCAAGGCAGTAAGTACGGATAAAAAGAACTTGACGAGAGCCGCGTACTGGGATCTACGTGACAGAACCCTCCCTTGAAGAGGACGTCCTCCATCAGCTCCCTCCAATCATACTTCGGCCGGTCAAGGAGGATCCGGACTGCCTTCTCTTCTTCTATTGAGAGCTTCGGCATCGCCGTCGCCCTCTTCGGCACCCCTTCTGCCCAACTAGAGGGGATCGGCCAGGCCTCTCAACTCCGCACGACGAACCACTTCTCTCGCCAGTGCTTAATAGAGTCGGGGCAAACGACAAGCCTGCCGCCGTGCCTCGGAGTCAAATAATACCGGTACTCCGACTTATTCCCTTGGTGGAGCCAGTATAGCGTCCGAAGCACGTTCAGCTGTGGCTCGATCCCTGCAGCTTGGCAGTGGAGAACGAAACCATTAATCACTCGCCACGCGTTCGGCATGAGCTGGATGGGGCTGACCCCGAACCAACTCACCACGGTGATAGCGAACGCGTGGAGAGGTAGCCGAGCACCGGCGATAAAGGCATCGACCGGCCAGCAACACATGGTCACTGGCAGCGGCGAATTGGCCCTAACTCCGGGGCCCGGCAGCATGATTTCGTACTCCTCCGGGATGAAAAAAGAATCCCGGATCACAGCCAGTTCCTCCTCGCGCAGGATCGACGCCGCATCGTCCGCCTCCGTCGTCTCCCTCGCTTCATTCTCCTCGAAGGACCTCTCCCTCCCATGGACAATTCGCTCGGCTTGATCCTCCGACAGCTGCCTGACTCTGTGTAGTCCCGTCAACGGGCCTGGCAATTGTCCGAACTCCCCCATCCTCTTCGGATCCTCGACAATCGAATCCTTGCCGAACACCTTGCCTTTGGGCGGAGTCGGAGTCGAGACCTCGGCGCCTTCAAGGGAGGGCTCGGACGAAGAGACTTCATCGGAGACAGAAGCTAGAGACATAATTGATGATAAATTACCTTAAAGAGCTTTTGTCGCCGAAAAACTTCGCCTGGATCAAATGTCGACCACCGGAAAACTCGCCTAAAGCACAAGAGAACGTCTGAGCAAATGAGAGGAGAAATGAGAAATGAGAGAGGGGGGTGAGGATTTATAGAGAGGAGCGCTCCCAACGAGGTTAATGGGCTCCTACGACCGGCCCATCTAAACCAAACGGCGGGGCGATCCCAATCGTCACCTCGCTAACCGCGACGAATCATGAGTTGAATTTAATGCGCATCCCGTCTGATAGAAGCCCAGAGGTCACTACCATTAATGAACGTCCCATCTGTCAGGGTTGTCAGAACTGTCAGAGCTGTCAGAGCCACCAGAAGCTCAAATGGCGCACAGAAAAAACAAACCCCTAAAAACGACAAGTCTCGAAGTTCGGCACCCACTGCCGAGTGTTCGTGACACCGACCTTGTTACGGGGCAAAAATCATGTTCGGCACTCACAGCCGAGCGTTCGTGACACCGACCTTGTTACGGGGCAAAAATCAAACTCTTTAAAATGACAAGTTTGGAACTTCGGCACTCACTGCCGAGCGTTCGTGACACCGACCTTGTTACGGGGCAAAAATCAAGTTCGGCACTCACTGCCGAGCGTTCGTGACACCGGCCTTGTTACGGGGCAAAAATCAAGTTCGGCACTCACTGCCGAGCGTTCGTGACACCGACCTCGTTACAGGGCAAGAATCAAGTTCGGCACCCACTGCCGAGCGTTCGTGACACTGACCTCGTTACAGGGCAAAAATCAAGTTCAGCACTCACTGCCGAACGTTCGTGACACCGACCTTGTTACGGGGCAAAAATCAAGTTCGGCACTCACTGCCGAGCGTTCGTGACACCGACCTTGTTACGGGGCGAAAATCAAGCTCTTAAAAACGACAAGTTTGGGACTTCGGCACTCACTGCCGAGCGTTCGTAACACCGACATTGTTACGGGTAAAAAACAGGTTCGGCACTCACTGCCGAGCATTCGTAACACCGACATTGTTACGGGTAAAAAACAAGTTCGGCACTCACTGCCGAGCGTTCGTGACACCGACCTTGTTACGGGTAAAAATCAAGTTCGGCATTCACTGCCGAGCGTTCGTAACACTGACCTTGTTACAAGGCAAAAATCAAGTTCGGCACTCACTGCCGAGCGTTCGTGACACCGACATCGTTACGGGGTAAAAATCAAGTTCGGCACTCAATGCCGAGCGTTCGTGACACCGACCTTGTTACGAGGCAAAAATCAAGCTCTTAAAAACGACAAGTTTGGGACTTCGGCACTCACTGCCGAGCGTTCGTAACACCGACCTTGTTACGGGGCAAAAATCAAGTTCGGCACTCACAGCCGAGCGTTCGTGACACCGACCTCGTTACAGGGCAAAAATCAAGTTCGGCACTCACTACCGAGCGTTCGTGACACCGACCTTGTTACGGGGCAAAAATCAAGCTCTTAAAAACGACAAGTTTGGGACTTCGGCACTCACTGCCGAGCGTTCGTGACACCGACCTTGTTACAGGGCAAAAATCAAGTTCGGTACTCACTGCCGAGCGTTCGTGACACCGACCTTGTTACGGGGCAAAAATCAAGTTCGGCACTCACTGCTGAGCGTTCGTGACACCGACCTCGTTACAGGACAAGAATCAAGTTCGGCACTCACTGCCGAACGTTCGTGACACCGACCTTGTTACGGGGCAAAAATCAAGTTCGGCACTCACTGCCGAGCGTTCGTGACACCGACCTTATTACAGGGCAAGAATCAAGTTCGGCACTCACAGCCGAGCGTTCGTGACACCGACCTCGTTACAGGGCAAAAATCAAGTTCGGCACTCACTACCGAGCGTTCGTGACACCGACCTTGTTACGGGGCAAAAATCAAGCTCTTAAAAATGACAAGTTTGGGACTTCGGCACTCACTGCCGAGCGTTCGTGACACCGACCTTGTTACGGGACAAAAATCAAGTTCGGCACTCACTGCCGAGCGTGCGCGACACCGACCTTGTTACAGGGCAAAAATCAAGTTCGGCACTCACTGCCGAGCATTCGTGACACCGACCTTGTTACGGGGCAAAAATCAAGTCCGGCAGATCGCCAGACTCACTCCCAGCGCTCGCAGCTATGCCGAACTCGCTTTCCTCGCTGGAAAAGCCTGCCGAACTGCAGGTGGACCTATGTCTAGAAGAACCAGGAAAAATTTTGATTCCAAGCTTTAAGGCGCCGCCCTCGGCGAGCACCCCCAGGTCCCGGGTCTCGGTCGGTATTCCGCCGACCCACGGGTCCCGGTCGAAAGCAGATCAACACTCAGAGATCGGGAGAAGCAAACCATTCCGAGCCAGTTGATTGCAACTGCAAAGGTTCGGCCTGCTCTGGCAATAGAACCTTCACAGTTGCAAACAACTGGCCCGGAACGCCCTTCATTTCTTCCGGAAAAGCAACCGTTCGTCCTTCCGACAAACTCACCCCTCGGATTCGGACATGGATGACCACCTCTCCCACCATGATCTTTGCCGACCCTGACACCCGCTGCGGAGCAAACAGAGTAGGCAGAAGATCTTGGTGGGAGAACGACCACCCGTCCTTCCGAAGTAGCTCACCCCTCGGATCCGGACTATGGTCGTCGCCACTACTGCCTCGTTCCCCCCCCCCCCCGCTCCTGACATCCACTTTGGGACCATCAGGAACGAGAGAAGAAGAAGACAGTAGAGTGACTACCCCTCCGAACCTACCGAGGTCAAGACCCCACAAGATTGGCGTCCGCCAGAGGCAGACACCACCAAGGTCTAAAACTCAACATTGCTGCGACTGAAAATGACAAGGGGAAAGGAGTACTTATAGTTCTCCTCCAAGATCCAGCCATTATGACCCTCGGAAGTTGAAACGCCACGCATTAATTGAAGGCACCATACTTAATAGCCTAGGGAAAGCGGAACGCCGCACAAACCCCAAGGCACCCTTAATGACCTCGGAACAATTGTGCCACGTCGCTCGACCCGCCGAGACCCCATGCCTTCGATCGCCGACCGAGCAAGTGCCTCACAGCCGAGCGCTCGTGACACCGACCTTGTTACGGGGTAAAAAAAAAAATCAAGTTCGGCACTCACTGCCGAACGTTCGTAACACCGACCTTGTTACAGGGTAAAAGTCAAGTTCGGCACTCACTGCCGAGCGTTCGTGACACCGACCTTGTTATAGGCCAAAAAACAAGTTCGGCACTCACTGCTGAGCGTTTGTGACACCGACCTTGTTGTAGGCCAAAAAACAAGTTCGGCACTCACTGTCGAGCGTTCGTGACACCGACCTTGTTACAGGGTAAAAGTCAAGTTCGGCACTCACTGCCGAGCGTTCGTGACACCGACCTTGTCATAGGCCAAAAAACAAGTTCGGCACTCACTGCCGAGCGTTCGTGACACCGACCTTGTTATAGGCCAAAAAACAAGTTCGGCACTCGCTGCCGAGCGTTCGTGACACCGACCTTGTTATAGGGTGAAAAACAAGCTCGGCAGGTCGCCGGACCCACTCCTAGTGCTCGCAGCTATGCCGAACTCACTTTTCTCCCCGGAAAATCTGGCCGAACTGCATGTGGGCCTCGGCCCCCTAGTTAGCGAGCCCTAGAGGGGGTCTAAGGCGTGATCCAAATGTATAAGACCCCCGAACAACGAATTGGCACTTTGCAAAGGTAAAAAGGATATCCCTGCAATAATGCCACGTGACCATCAGAGCTTGTGAGCAACTCAGAGTTCAACCAACTTGAAAAATCGCCATACTACCTCCTTCAAGATTCAAAAACCTTCTATTTGGACTCCGATACAACTCCGTTAGCCATTAAAACAGTAAAACTACTCCTCAAAGGCTAACCAAGCTCAGTCTTCGGGAGTGGGGGGCTCGTGATATGGCTAAAAATGGGGTTTAATCAGAACCGTCCAAATCGGGCACGAATCTTGAGACCTGGGGGTAAAACGGTAATTTCGCCCACAAAAGGACCAAAATGGATATTGGGTCTTCCCTCCTAGGGCCCAATAACCCACGGATGGATCCACCAACAAGAGGGTGCGGGTTTTAACCCGCTACGCACCCAATCCAACAAGATAGAATCAAGGTCCCTGATTAACCACGATCAACGGCCCTGATATACATCTATCTTTTCACCGGGATTTAGGGATTAAATTCCTTATCTGATTACAGGGAATATACCTCATCAGATTACATTCCTCATCTGATTGTGGGGAATATTCCTTAGCAAATTACAGGGATTACATTCCTAATCCGTTCCCTGAGACGCCTATAAATACCCCCCATCCATCTCCATTAAGAGGTAATCAATCTTTCACCAGTTTTTGTGCTCTTTCATAGTCTTCCTGATTACTGACTTGAGCGTCGGAGGGTGCGTCGCCGGGAACAACCCCGGTGTCTCGCACTTTTTACAGGTCTACGGCGAGATCGACGATCGAAGACCGACGGAACAGGTATACAGGTTTATTATTCAGTTTCCCCAAGAATTCACAAATTCATCTGTTTACCCCCACACCAAAATTAGCGGCAACAGAATCGATTATCAGATTAAGCTAAGAGTTGGTTTAGCTACTTGTCATCGACATATATCAAAACTAGTACTTAATGTACATTTACTTGTATGATAATAAAGGGCACTTAGTGCACTAGATATCACCATATGCATATACTTATGCATACTGCCACCATATGCATATACTTATGCATACTTGCTTAATAAAGTCTTTAATGCCTACAATCTTTTCTTTACTTTACTACTACTTTGAATTAATACTTCTACCAAGCATTACTAACTAACAAGTAGTCTTCTATTACCTTGAATCACTATGGATTGCTACAAGCTAACTAAACAACATATTATCTAGGCATTTGTTTCCACAATTTTCCATTAAATTTTCTTATACATAATCCTATACAAAACCTAATATAGGTAATTATTAATACCATCGTTGTGCATTACTCATTTAGGATTATGAACTTAAATGTGAAGTTGTTCTATATGATTTTTCAAGGAGTTATCCTATTCACTTCTTTATTAATGTTTTGTAAACCTATTTAAGTTCACTACTACTACTATTTCACTTTACTGCTACTACTGTTTTGTAAACCTATTTAAGTTCACTACTACTACTATTTCACTTTACTGCTACTACTACTGCTTACGACTACTACTAAGACCGCCTACTACTACTATTACTGTCTACTACATGAGCTTTTTCTACAATCCCTTCTACTACTGCTAGTGACTACTGTAAGTAGTCATGTCTACATTAATTATGATGAGAGGTCACAAGCTAATTAAACCATACTAACTACTAATTTAAGTTTACAATACTAACAATTTTATTCTTTACTATTATTACACATATATTCTTACAAGCAATTGGTTACTTATCTTGGATAGAACATGAGTTGTAATTATTTCACCCACATATATAACATATTTCACACACACATATAATATATATGGTAATTCAACCATTTCAAGCTAAATTTTAAACAATTGATTAATTAGTCCAAGACTAGAACATGATTAGTAAGCAAGCATTCAATAATACCAATTCTATTTCTTTTCTTGCTATGTTCATTTTATATAAACTAAAGTATATAATACTTTTAATAAATATCATATTAACAAGAATAACTAATTATAACAAGCATATCTTCTAACATAACTTTACTACTTTCAATCCACAACATTATCAAGCATAACTTCTCAATAAAAAAATCACAAAAAATAATCAAGAGGTAAAGGAAAAATACCCACATTTCTTCTTAGTTCTTTCTCCTCCTTGCTTCAAGTTGCTTCCTTTACTTAGCTTATGCTTCTCAAAAGCTTTTAGAACTCTCTCTCTCTCTCTCTCTTTCTCTCTCTCTCTCTCTCTCTCTCTATATATATATATATATATATATATATATTAAACTTCATCCTCCCTCCACCAATTATCCTTATAAACTACTCTTTTATCTTACATTTTTCAATATTATGTTTTGCAACTTTCTTAATGCCTTAAATTTTTTACGTATTTATTTTCTTCCTCCAAAACATATGATATTTTTCGAGGTACTATGTATGATATGAATAATTTCAAATTCTTCTGTGAGGGCACTGATACTCCATCTAGCTTATCTAATTTTAACTTTCTCAGCAAAGATTTAAATAAGCATCTATCTCTACTTTGCTACTTATCTATTTCTATTTGTGCTTCATTGCATAAAAGTTTGCCAAGCTTTATAACTATTTAAAGAAAAAATTTAATGGCACAAGTAACCTATATCGCGTATGTTTTTCACAACTTTTCGAATTTCTGATGTAACTTATCCAAAGTTCGAAACCTATTGTCTTCTATAGCATTTTAAAACTCATTATTTTCCATCTTGTGTAGGTCCTGCGCATTTCAAAATTCTCTCCCCTACAACACTTGTCGAGCATTATGAGAATTCCTTGTTGTGTTGGCTAATTTTTAAACATATCGTTCTGCTACCAATTCTCCTTAATAACTACTCTAGCCGATCTCGTGCATGTCTTTCTCAACCTCTCTAGTTTCTTAGTTACTTTGTACATTATCCAAGTTTGTCTTTTTCAAATTCATTCTTTGCTGTTTATCGTTTTTCATAATTTTCTTCACCATCATCATACATTTGTCAAACCATTTTGGAATACCTCCTTGCGGGTTGACTTATTTTTGAACTTCATCATCCCACCACCTATTAACCGTATTGACAAACCCCATCATTTTACATTCTTCAACATTTTGATTTGCAACTTTCTTAATGCCTTGAATTTTTTGCATATCTGTTTTATTCCTAAAAAACATATTATATTTTTCGACGCACTAAGTATGATATGAATAATTTCAATTCTTTTATGACGGCCTCAATATCCCATCTAGCCTATCTAATTTTTACATTCTCAGAATTGATTTAAACTAGCATCTCTCTCTACTTTTCTACCTATCTATTTCTATTTGTGCTTCATGGAATAAAAGTTTGCCAAGCTATATTACTTTTTAAAGAAAAATTTTAATGCCACGAGTAACCTATATCGTGTATGTTTTTCACAACTTCTCGTGTTTCTTATGTAAATTATCCACACTTCTAAACCTATTGTCTTCTATGGCATTTTTGGACTCATTATTTACCATCTTGCGCAGGGCCTACGTATTTCAAAATTTTCTTCCCTACAACACTTGTCGAACATTATGAGAATTCCTTATTGTGTTGACTAATTTTTAAACCTAATGTTCCAGCACCTATTCTCCTTAATAACTACTCTAGCCGATCACGAGCATGTTTTTTACAACCTCTCTAGTTTCTTAGTTACTTTGTACATTATCCAAAATTTCAAAATTTGCATCTCGTTTTACTTTTTCAAATTCATTCTTGGCTTTTTATCGTTTTTCATAATTTTCTTCTCCATCATACAATTCTTGAACCATATAGGAATTCCTCCTTGCGGGTTGACTTATTTTTGAACTTCATCATCCCACCACCTATTATTCTTATTGACAAACCCTATTATCTTTACCTTCTTCAAGATTTTGTTTGGCAACTTTCTTAATGCCTTGATTTTTTGCATATCTATTATATACCTCAAAAAAATATTATGTTTTTCGACGTACTATGTATGATATGAATAATTTCTGTTCATTCTATGAGGGCCCCGATATCCCATCTAGCTTATCTAATTTTTACTTTCTGAGAATTGATTTAAACTAGCATCTCTCTCTACTTATCTACTTATCTATTTCTATTTGTGTTTCATAGCTTAAAAGTTCGCGAAGCTTTATTACTTTTCAAAGAAATTTTTTAAAGACACGAGTAATTTATATCGTGTATGTTTTTCACAACTTCACGAGTTTCTGATGTAAATTATCCAAAGTTCTAAACCTAATCTCTTCTATGGCATTTTTAGACTCATTATTTTCCATCTTGTGTAGGGCTTGCGTATTTCAAAATTTTCTTTCCTACAACACTTGTCGAACATTATGAAAATTCCTTATTGTGTTGGCTAATTTTAAAACGTATCGTTCTGCCACCGATTCTCCTTATTAATTACTCTAGTCGATCCCGTGCATGTCTTTCACAACCACTCTAGTTTCTTACTTGCTATGTACATTATCCAAAAATTCAAACATTGCACCTCGTTTGACTTTTTCAAATTCATTTTTTTCTATTAATTGTTTTTCATAATTTTCTTCACCATGATACATTTGTCGAATCATATAGGAATACCTCCTTGCGGGTTGACTTATTTTTAAACTTCATCATCCCATCCCCAATTATTCTTATTAAGTACTGTATTATCTTACATTCTTGAAGATTATGTTTTGCAACATTCTTGATGTCTTGAATTTTTTATATATCTATTTTTTCTTCGTCCGAAACATGATATTTTTTGACGTACTATGAATGATATGAATATTTTCAATTCCTTCTGTGAGGGCCCCGATACTTCATCTAGCTTATCTAATTTTTACTTTCTCAGAAAAGATTTAAACCGACATCTCTCTCTACTTTGATACCTATATATTTTTATTTGTCCTTCATAACGAAGATTGCCAAGCTCTATTACTTTTTAATGAAATTTTTTAATGCCACAAGTATCCTATAACGTGTATGTTTTTCACAACTTCACGAGTGTCTTGTGTAATTTATCCAGATTTCTAAACCTATTGTCTTCTATGGCAGTTTTAGACTCATTATTTTCCATCTTGCGTTGGGCGTGCGTATTTCAAAATTGTCTTCCCTACAATACTTGTCAAACTTAATGAGAATTCTTTATTGTTTTGGCTAATTTTTAAACCTATCATTCTGCAACCAGTTCTCCTTATTAACTACTCCAAACGATCTCGTGCATGTCTTTTACAACCTCACTTGTTTCATACTTCCTATGTTCCTTTTCCAAAATTGCAAACTTTACATCTTGTTTGACTTTTTCAAATTCATTCTTTGCCATTTATCGTTTTTCATAATTTTCTTCCCCATGATACATTTGTCAAACCATAACGAGTTGACTTATTTTTAAACTTCATCATGCCACCTCCATTTAGTCTTATTAATTACTATGTTATCTTCCATTCTTCAAGATTATGTTTTGCAACTTTCTTAATGACTTGAATTTTTTAAATATCTATTTTATTCCTAAAAACATATGATTTTTTCGACGCACTTTGTATGAGATTAATAACTAGGTTTGCCCATTGACACGTGCCTACAACACGTCTTTGGAACGGTGCACCTGGTTTGATTATATAAATTAGTTTTAGAGGTTCAGGAATTTAATTGAAGTAGGAAACATATTATATAAGGAAGCAGCATATCTACCTTTAAGCTCAACCATCACTTTCTTCATCATTAACTTGAACTTGAACATATTATATAAGGAAGCAACATATCTACCTTCTTGATCCTTAACTCGAACTTACTTGGAATGCATATAGTTTGTTAGAAACACTGTATAGAGTTTTTTTAACTATAACATCTCTTTTAGATGTTTGTAATAGTTATGCAAGGACGTGATCATATAGATTTTATAAAGCTTAATCTAATTTCATAATCACTATGAGCATGTCTAAATACAATGGTAACCAAAGTGCATATGTGAAGGTATCTACAATCCCGATAATCTAAATATTTGTTTGTCTGAGACTCAGTTTGCAATTGAAATATCTTTTATTATTGTATCAACCAAAATGTAATACATTAAGTTCTCAAAACTCTAATCCAAGCTAATCATTTCTTTTATCTCCACTTTGTCTCCCCATTACACCTTTATAGAAAAAAACAAAATGGATCAATAACAAATTTACTTTACCTATCTTTCTTGAGTGTGGAGTTTGCACCCATCACTGGTAAACTCCAGTCATCTCAACCCTATATATCCAAACATACACTAAAAGTTCTTATATGTTATGTTATCCATGATTTCTTATAACTAGTGAAGGGAAACACTTCATGATAGTATATTCTCTTGTAGTAAAGAAATTAATGTTGCATATTTTTCAAGTTATTTTAGGTTGTTGATCAGCTTACCTGTCCTGCTATTGTTTGGAAGCCCAAATTGAGGCCACCAAATAATCCATCTCTCACTTGCGTACACCTTAAATCAAGACCAATAAAGAACTCATCAAATAAATCACCAAATTAAAATTTTTTAAACCCAAAAATAAAAACAATCATACCTCTCTGAACTTAGATCTCATGCACACACAAAATTCGAGTCAGCAAAAAACCAGGCAATCCCCTGCACACACAAAATTACAAATTAGAATGAGAATTCGGTTAATGAGGTTTTCCTTATTAGCTACTCTAACCGATCTCGTGCATTTCTTTCACAACCTCTCTTGTTTCTTATTTCCTATGTACATTTTCCAAAATTTAAAACTTTGCATATGGTTTGACTCTTTCAAATTCATTCTTTGCTATTTAGTGTTTTTTATGATTTTCTTCACCAGGATACATTTGTCGAACCGTATAGGAATACCTCCTTCCGGGTTTACTTGTTTTTAAACTTCATCATCCCACTGCCAATTATCCTTATTGAATACTATAGTATCTAACATTCTTCAAGATTATGTTTTGCAATTTTCTTAATGACTTGAATTTTGACATGTCTATTTTATTCCTAAAAAACAAATGATATTTTTCGACACACTCTGCATCATATGAATAATTTCAATTCCATTTGTGAGGGCCCGATGCTCCATCTAGCTTATCTAATTTTTACATTCTTAGAAGAGATTTAAACCAACATCTCTCTCTACTTTACAACCTGTCTATTTCTATTTGTGCCTCATAACGTAAAAGTTCGCCAATCGTTATTTCTTTTTAAAGAAATTTTTTAATGCCACAAGTAAGTAACCTACATCGTGCATGTTTTTCACAACTTCACGAGTTTCTTATGTATATTATCCAAAGTTCTAAACCTAATGTCTTCTATGACATTTTTACTCATTATTTTCCATCTTGCGTAGCGCATGCTTATTCGAAAATTTTGTTCCCTACAACACTTGTCGAATATTATGAGAATTACTTATTGTGTTGGCTAATTTTTTGGCGTATCGTTCCGGTACCAATTCTCCTGACTCTAACCGATCTCGTGCATGTCTTTCACAACCTCTCTAGTTTCTTACTTCCTGTGTACATTTTCCAAGTTTGCAAACTTTGCATCTGGTTGGACTTTTTCAAATTCATTCTTTGCTATTTATTGTTTTTCATAATTTTTCTTCACTATGATACATTTGACGAACGATATAGGAATACCCCTTGCGGGTCGACTTATATTTTAAACTTCATCATCCCACCTCCAATTATCCTTATTAATTACTATATTATCTTACATTCTTCAAGGTTATGTTTTGCAACTTTCTTAATGACTTGAATTTTTTACATATATATTTTATTCCTAAAAAATATATAATTTTTTTCGATGCACTATGTATGATATGAATAATTTCAGTTCTCTCTGTGAGGGCCCCGATACTCCATCTAGCTTATCTAATTATTACTTTCTCAGAAAAGATTTAAACCGACATCTCTTTCTACTTTGCTAGCTATATATTATTATCTGTGCTTCATAGCATATATTTTTATTTGTGCTTCATAGCCATGTTTTATTACTTTTTAGTGGAAAATTTTAATGACACGAGTAATCTATATCGTGTACAACTTCACGTGTTTCTTATGTAAATTATCCATCGTTCTAAACCTAATGTCTTGTATGGCACTTTAAGACTCATTATTTTTCATCTTGCGTGGGTCCTGCGTTTTCAAAATTTTATTCCCTACAACACTTGTTGAACATTATGAGAATTCTTTATTGTGTTGGCTAATTTTTAAACCTATCGTTCCGCCACCAGTTTTTCTAATTAACTACTCTTAACAGAACTCGTGCATGTCTTTCACAACCTCTCTAGTTTCTTACTTCATATGTACATTTTTCAAAATTTCAAACTTTGCATCTGGTTTGATTTTTTTCAAATTTATTATTTCCTATTTTTCGTTTTTCATAATTTTCTTCACCATGATACATTTGTCGAATCATATAGGAATACATCTTTGCGGGTTTGACTTATTTTTAAATTTCATCATCCCACAACCAATTGTCCTTATTAACTACTATATTATCTAACATTCTTCAAGATTTTGTTTTACAACTTTCTTAAGACGCCTTGAATTTTTGACATCTATTTTCTTCTTCCAAAACATATGATATTTTTTGACGTTCTATGTATGATATGAATAATTTCAATTCCTTCTGTGAGGTCCCCGACACCCTATCTAGCTTATCAAATTTTTATTTTCTCAAAAAAGAAGGGGAAATATCATTTATAAGCAAACAGAGGGATAGAAAATCAAAAAGATCTAGATACAATTAGGTGTATTAAGAGCGAGAATTCAAGATTTCTTAGTAAAAGATGAGAAAATTAAGGAAAGATGGCAAAATTATTTTGAGAAGTTATTAAATGAAAAGGTTATGGGCAACTTAAATATAGAAGACTCTCGGGAGAGTTGAGAGCATATGTTTTTCTCGTAGAATTAGGACCTTGAAGGTTCGAAATGTTTCAGGAAGAATGAAAATAGGAAAAGCTCTAGGAGCAAATGATATACCTATTGAAGTTCGGAATTGTCTCCGGGATGTCGGAATGAGTTGGTTAACAAAATTATTTAATGAAATTTTGAGGACTAAGAAGTTGCTCGATGAATGGAGAAAGAGTATTTTAGTACCTATATATAAAAATAAAGGAGATATATATAAAGTTGCTCCAACTATCGAGGAATTAAACTAATGAGTCATACGATGAAAATTTGGAAGAGAGTGATCGAACATAGACTGAGACTAGATTCTATAGTGGCTGAGAACTAGTTTAGATTTATGCCTGAGTCGTTATCAATGGAAGCAATTTATGTATTGAGGAGACTTGTGGACAAATATAGGGAGATTAAGAAAGATCACACATGGTTTTTATAGATCTAGAAAAAAAACATTTGATAAAGTCTCTAGAGACATAGTATGGTGGGTGTTAAATAATAAAAGAGTAACTATTCGGTATATTGTGGTATTTAAGGATATGCATGAAGGGGCAACGACCACAATTAGAACAATCACATGAAAGACGTACCAGTGATTTTCCTATTACAGTAGGTTTACACCAAGGTTCGGCTTTAAGCTCATACCTCTTTACTTTGGTTATAGATGAATTGAAGTGAGGATTACAAGATGAGGTGCCTTGGTGTATGGTTTTTGCCGATGAAGTCGTCTTAGTGGACGAGACTAGAGTATGAGTCAATGCTAAATTAGAATTGTGGAGAGAAACTTTGGAAGCTAGGAGCTTTAGGATAAGCAGAACTAAAACAGAGTATATGAAGTGTAATTTTAATGATATTTGGAATAGAATTGAGGAAGTAGTGAAACTTGATGGTCAAAGATACCTAAGAAACTGTATCCGATATATAAGCTCAATTATACAAAGAGATGGGGAGATTTGTGAAGATGTTATACATAGGATCCAAACTGGGAGGCTTGAGTAGAGAATTGCTAGTGGTGTTTTGTGTGACAAATGTATACCTTTGAAGTTGAAGGAAAAAATTATAGGACAGTTGTTAGACCAGCAATGATGTATGGAGCAGAGTGTTGGGCAACAACAAAACAAAATGTCCATAAAATGTAGACCTAGTATAACTGAGATGAAGATGCTAAGATGAAAGTGTGGTAACAAAAAGAAAGGATAGAATTAGAAACAAGCATATACGAGACATGTTAAAGGTAGCGCCATTCCAAAATAAGTTAAGAGAGAATCGCCTTAAGTGGTTTGGACATGTCACATGTAGACCTAGTAGTGCCACTGTTAGAAATAGTTTTTTGATTAGATAGCTTGATGGTAGAGTTAAGGGTAGAGGAAGACCTAAACTCACTTGGGCGAAAATAGTGAGAAAAGATAAGATAGCTTGTGATCTTACAAAAGATATTACGTTAAACCAAGCAGAATAGAAAATCAGGATTCATGTAGCCGACCCCAACTAGTTGGAAAAAATATTTTGTTGTTGTGGAAAAGATTTTTGTAATGCCTCGAGATCCACATACAGGAAACTCTTGACACAACCCAAGATCATTGCTTCAAATCAGTACATAACACAGAAAAGAAATTATAGGAAATTTAAAACTTACATTGTTTAGGAAAATTTTTACTTTCCACTTGGAATTCTCCACAGCCCACAACTCTATTGTTCCCACGATCAATCCTACAAACTAACTGTGGGCTCGTCGGTTGAATACAGGTGACGCAAAACGGATGAAAACTGCAATTTCCTAATCATCGACAAACAACCTTAATACAAAAAGAAAGAAGTGTGGAATTCATGTATTATGTGTGTTGGTGTATGTTATGACCTAGGATCTAATTGCACAATTCCAATGCACACAATGCTCTTATTCTAATGTATACTTGATTCGGAAACATATGCATCACATACAACATATATCCTAGTCAAGTTTGAGCATTCTTCAGATCATAGAGTTCACTTCCTCGCATTGCAAACCTATTATTGTACTCTTTCCTGTTCCTGATATTTATTTAGTGACTAGTAGAGCTGCAGTAAATACGGTCTATTCCGTCTACTGCATTGGATCGGTGGTCTTTCTCCACTCCCGAAAGTCGGTGATCACCATGATCTATCGGAGTTGGTGGTCTCTCTCCATGCCGGTCGGTGGTCTCTCTCCACTTCCGTTAGGCTGGTGATCATTCAGCTCAACTGCAGTCCTGTCCAATCGGTGGTCTTTCTCCACACACGGACTCTACCATAAGTTATCTGAACATTGGGCGAATCGGCAGACCTTTCCCTACTCTGCCAGTGATTGATAGTTATACTCTAGCTCATTGTTCATATGGATAACTTAGAACATAAACATAACATAACAAAATATCTTTCGATTCTTCATACCAGTAATGACCCCTTCATCCTCAGCATCTCCGGTCAAAGTAAAAACACGACCCTGACGGAGAGGGTCGTTCTTCTGACTCGGTCTATTGTTCTTTTGCAGTTGTGAGCAGTTTGGCTTGATGTGTCCAGTCTTTTCACAATGAAAACAAGTGCTCCCCGCCATGCTGAACTTTATTTTTGGGCACTGATGCTTATAGTGACCTTGTTCACCACAGAGGTAACACTCCACTGGCTTGGAAGCTCATGTACTGGTATTCTTCTTCTTAAATTTTTGGTTTGTGTCCTGCTTTTTCAAATTGGTAGTAAAAACGGGTCGCTTGCCCTGGTTCCATGTCCCTACCTTTCCTGGTGGTTGCTGGCTTTGGTTCATATCTAGCTTTGTTACTGCAACTCGACGTAGTAGCTTGTCAAATCGTCGGATGCTTAAAGGCACCATCCTTGACCTCAGTCCGGGTCGAAGACCCTGCTCGAACCTTTTTGCCTTCTTAACTTCATCCTGAACTATTTTCGGGGCATATCGAGATAACCGTGTAAACTTTGTTTCATATTCTCGTACTGTCATACTGCCCTGCCTCAAATTGATGAACTCCATAGCTTTTTCTTCTTGGACGTCCAGAGGGAAGTAATGTTGCCTGAATTCTTCTAGGAAGTCCTCCCATACAATTGGTCCATCACCCATGCCCCGCTCGACTGATTGCCACCATACTCCTGCATCTTTTTCCAAAAGGATAGTCGCCAATGTAACTTTACTTTCTTCTGGTGTTTTAAGTACTTCAAACACAATCTCCACCTGACGAATCCAATCATCGGCAGCTGTTGGATCTGCTTGGCCTTCAAATACTGGTGGTTTCATTCTCTTAAATGACTCCACCATCTTGACATGGTTAGTAATGACATCGCCTGCATTCCTTTTTTGGATTCCTGGCTGTGGTGCAAAATTTCGGCTGGCCTCCATAAAAGTCCCCATTATTCGATATACTCGCACAATTTCCGCTGCGATATTGAGACTGGCGTTATTAACTTCACTGCCTTCACCTTCAGTCCTGTTATTGCTACCTCTGTTTCTTTGATAGACTTTCTCCATCCTCGGTCCTTCCGTTAGTGCCATCATCATTTCTTCCCGACATCTGTCACACGGTTCCAAAGATAACTATGTGTGCATACTATATCTTACAAATACAACATTCAACACACAAGGATATTTAGCAATGAATATTTAGACAGAGCAATAATCCACATGTTTATACATATATATATATATATATATATATATATATATATATATATATATATATATATATATATATATATATGAGGCTTCTTTGGTTGCAAATGGGTCTGTGTGCACAGACCCGTGCGGACGTTGATCTGGGCCGTTCGATCCCCATATATTTTTTTAATAAAATTTAGCCTTAACCCATCATTGGCAACGACGGGTTAAGGCTAAATTTTATAAAAAAAATATTGCCTTAACCCATCGTTGCCAAGGACGGGTTAAGGCAAAGTTCGAATTTCAGATCTGTATACAGTTCTTCTTCCTCCTCGATCTCTTTCCACTCTCTATCAAACCCAAGAACCCCATTCCTATTCCAAACTCCTTCATTTGCTCCTCCGTTTGCTCCTCCTCCTCTTCCATTCTCATACAATCTCTCTCTCCTAATATCTACATCGAAAGCAAATCAAAACCCTAGTTCGGCCATAAATCGAACTATTGGCTAAATTCGGAGTTATTTTGTAAGGTATTGATTAATTCTTTGCCTTATTAGTTTTAATTATGTTGATTTTTCAATTTTTCAATTGTAAATTATTTAGAAAGTGCCCAAAAAATTCTTTGCCTAAATAATTTGTAGATGTAAAATTATGAAGACTTTTAATATATTCAAGTACCCAAAAAATTCGTGGTCGTAGTAGTATGTAGATGTAGAATTGGAAGACTTTTAATATATTCAAGTTCCCCAAAAAATCCACATTTAGGATTAATATATTCAAGTGCCCAAAGACTTTAAAAATTTGTAAATATAGAAATGTTTGTCTTACTAATTTAGTTTTATTTGTGTTAATTTTTCACGTTCAATTTATACGAAAATAATTACAAATGTTTTTTTGCGGTTACAATAGAAAATCTTGCAAACGGCCTCCAAAAAATACGAAACTTTGCGAGTAGGTTGGTCTCACGCAGCACAAGCCACCCCAACTTGTAGAAGTGGGTTTCGATTCACGGTTCGAGATATACGGCCGTGAATCGTTTTTGGTTTTAAAAAAACCAAATAAAGCAGTACACAGTTGCATCTCGCAAACCGTGAGTCAAAAATTACTTCTACAAGTTGGGATGGCTTGTGCTACGTGAATTCGACCTAGTTGCAAAGTTTTAAAAATTTTGGATGTCATTTGTGTAGTTTTGTCACTGTCCTCACATGAAGAAGTAATTGACTTAGAATTTTTTAGTGCGGTTAGACTAGAAAACCATCCAAACGAACTTCAATAAATACTAAATTTTGCGAGTAGGTTGGACTCACGCACCGCAAGCCACAACTTGTAGAAGTGAGTTTCGACTAACGGTTCGAAAGATACGGCCGTGTGTCGCTTTTGGTTGTAAAAAAAACCAAACAAAGCGGTACACAGCCGTATATCGCAAACCGTGAGTCGAAACTTTTACAAGTTGGGGGTGCTTGTGCGAGGTGAATTCATGCAAGTTGCAAAGTTTTATAAATTTTGGATGTCTTTTGTGCGTTTTCTCACGTTCCTCGCATTAGAAGTAAATGAATTAAAAAGCGTTTAATGCGGTTATACTAGAAAACCCTTCAAACGACCTCCAAAAATATGAAATTTTGCGACTAGGATGTTCTCACGTAGCTCAAGCTACCCCAACTTGTAGAGGTTAGTTTCGACTCACGGTTTGAGAGATACGGGCATGCATTGCTTTCGCTTGAAAAGAACCCAAATAAAGCTATATACGGCCGTATCTCTCCAACCGTGAGTTGAAAATCACTTCTACAAGTTGGGGTTGCTTGTGCTATGTGAATTCAAGCAAGTTGCAAAGTTTTATAAATTTTGGATGCCGTTTGTGCGGTCCTCGCATTAGAAGTAAATGACTTAGAAAGTCACTTCTACAAGTTGGGGTGGCTTGTGCTAGGTGAGACCAACCTACTCGAAAAGTTCCGTATTTTTTGGAAGCCATTTGGAGGATTTTCTAGTTTAACAATCTTAAAAAGTTCTAACTTTATATATTTCTTATTCGAGAAACGTGAGAAAAGCGCTCAAACGGCATCCAAAATTTATAAAACTTTGTAAATCGGTTGAATTCACTTACCACTAGCCATCCCAACTTGTAGAAGTGAGTTTCGACTTACGGTTCGAGAGATGGCCGTGGAACGCTTTATTTGGGTTTTTTTACAACCAAAAGCGATACACACACGTATTTCTCGAACCGTGAATCGAAACTCACTTCTACAAGTTGGGGTTACTTGTGGTAGGTGAGACCACCCTACTCGCAAAGTTTCGTATTTTTTGGAACCCGTTTGGAGGGTTTTCTGGTCTAAACGCACTAAAATTTTTCTAATTTTAATTACTTCTAATGCGAGAAATGTGAGAAAACCGCACAAACTACATTCAAAATTTATAAAACTTTGCAGTTTGCTTGAATTCAACTAGCACAAGCCATCCCAACTTGTAGAAGTGAGCTTCCACTCACGGTTCGCGAAATACGGCCGTGTATAGCTTTATTTGTGTTTTTTACAACCAAAAGCGATATACGCCCGTATCTCTCGAACCATGAGTCAAAACTCACTTCTACAAGTTGGGATGGCCTGTGCTACGTGAGACCATCCCAGTCGCAAAGTTTTGTATTTTTTGGAGGTTGTTTGAAGGGTTTTCTAGTCTAACCGCACTAAACGCTTTCTAAGTCATTTACTTCTAATGCGAGGAACGTGAAAAAACCGCACAAACGACATCCAAAATTTATAAAACTTTGCAACTTGCTTGAAATCACCTTGGACAAACAACCCTAACTTGTAGAAGTGAGTTTCGACTCACGGTTGGAGAGATACGGCCGTATATCGCTTTTTTGGGGTTCTTTTCAAGCGAAAGCGGTGCATGCCCGTATCTCTCAAACCGTAAGTCGAAACTATGCTCTACAAGTTGGGGTTGCTTGAGCTACGGGAGACCATTCTAGTCGCAAAATTTCGTATTTTTTGGCGGTCGTTTGAATGGTTTTCTAGTATAACCGCTCTGAACGCTTTGTAAGTCATTTACTTCTAATGCGAGGAACGTGAGAAAGCCGCACAAACAGCATCAAAAATTTATAAAATTTTGCAACTTGCTTGAATTCAACCACCTAGCACAAGCCACCCCCAACTTGTAGATGTAAGTTTCGACTCACGGTTTGCAAGATACGGCCGTGTACCGCTTTATTTGGTTTTTTTTAAACCAAAAGCGACACACGGCCGTATCTTTCGAACCGTTAGTCAAAACTCACTTCTACAAGTTGGGGTGACTTGTGCTACGTGAGTCCAACCTACTCGCAAAATTTCGTATTTTTTGAAGTTCGTTTGGATGGTTTTCTAGTCTAACCGCAATAAAAAAATTCTAAGTCAATTACTTCATGCGAGGAATGTGACAAAACTGCACAAATGACATCCAAAATTTATAAAACTTTGCACAAGCTACCCCAACTTGTAGAGGTGAGTTTTGACTCACGGTTTGCGAGATACACAACCGTGTACCGCTTTATTTGGTTTTTTTAAACAAAAAACGATACACGGCCGTATATCTCCAACCATGAATCGAAACCAACTTCTACAAGTTGGGGTGACTTGTGCTGCGTGAGACCAACCTGTTCGCAAAGTTTCGTATTTTTTGGAGGCCATTTGCAAGATTTTCTATTGTAACCGTACTAAAATATTTATAATTATTTTCGTATAAATCGAACGTAAAAAATCAACACAAATCAAACTAAATTAGTAAGACAAACATTTCTACAATTACAAATTTTTGATGTTTTTGGGCACTTGAATATATTAATCCTAAATGTAGATTTTTTTTTTGGGAACTTAAATATATTAAAAGTCTTCCAAATTCTACATCAACAAATTACTATGACAACGAATTTTTTGGGCACTTGAATATATTAAAAGTCTTCACAATTTTACATCTACAAATTACTTATGCAAATAATTTTTTGGGCACTTCCTGAATAATTTACTTTGGAAAAATTGAAAAATCAACACAATTAAAACTAATAAGGCAATTAATTAGTCAATACCATACAAAATAACTCCGAATTTAGCCAATAGTTCGATTTGTGGCCGAACAAGGGTTTTGATTTGCTTTCGATGTAGATATTGGGATAGAGAGATTGTATAAGAATGGAAGAGGTGGAGGAGCAAGAGGAGCCACAAACGGAGAAGCAGATGGAGGAGTTTGGAATAGGGTTAGGGTTCTTGGGTTTGCTTTCGGCCAAAAAACGAAATAGACAGTGGGGAGAGATTGAGGAGGAAGAAGAACTATATACAGACCTGAAATTCGAACTTTGCCTTAACCCGTCCTTGCAACGACAGGTTAAGGCATTATTTTTTTATAAAATTTAGCCTTAACCTGCCATTGCCAACGACGGGTTAACGTTAAATTTTATAAAAAAATATATGGGTTGTTAGATCTGACGGCCCAGATTAACGTTCGCACGGGTCTGTGCACACAGACTCGTTTGCAACCGAAGAAGCCTCTCTTTATATATATATATTACACGAGTATTAAGACAAAACATGTCATTAGATTTTTATTCATATCCATAACATATTTAAGTAGGTTTTTACAACATCCAAAACATTTACTAAACACAAAACATTTTGGCTTTTACAAAACACAAAACTTTCACAAAGCATTCATCTTGATTCTACTCCTACCGACCATTCTTAACAGGACCTGTTCCTCTCTGACGCTGCCCCAGTTGTGCTTGCAGCTGGGCAACCTGATTCTGCAATTTTTGGTGAATCTCTTCAAGGCATTGTATTTTATAGCGATATTTGATCTTTAGCCGGTGCAGTTTTTGGGATGCCTTAATTTTGGATTTTTTAAGTTTGGTTAATTCCATGTCGAACAGGAGCTGCTGCTGCTTAATTCCGTACACTTCTTCTTCGAGCTGGTTTGTTTTCCACTTATGCATATATATGACACCACAATGCAGCGATTCTATTATGGGTCTTACTCTGAGACACAGTCGGTGAGTTGCTTCGTCGTGGTATAGCCCGGAAAACGAGCTGCTCTAAATTAATCGGTTAATCGGGAGAACCTATAGGCGGTGGGGTGAGAGGTGTCTTGATTTTCATAGACTGTTTTTCTTCTTCTGGCCCTTCCTCTTCTTCAGGTTCTTCTTCCTCAGGTTCTTCTTTTTCCTCAGGTTCTATTTCCTCTTCTAAGAAGCCATCAAGGATCGGTATATCATTATCAACCATCCATTATGGAGCAAAATACGGGAATTAGTTCAGATATAGGAAGAAATCATAATCATAAGTTGTAAAACGCAACCCTATAACTTACGAGTATTCCATAATCTAAACTAAACCCGACTCTAGAGGGAGTTCCAAGTCCAATTTCTTGCTATGTTAGTACTACTCTTTGAACCAAGCTCTGATACCACTTTGTAATGCCCCGAGATCCACATACAGAAAACTCGTGACATAACCCAATATCATTGCTTCAAATGAGTACATAACACATAAAAGAAATTACAGGAAATTTAAAACTTACATTGTTCAGAATTTTTTTTACTTTCTACTTGGAATACTCGACGGCCTAAAACTCTATTGTTCCCACGATCAATCCTACAAACCAACTGTGAGCATGTCAGTTGAATACAACTGACACAAAACGGATAAAAACTGCAATTTCCTAATTCTCGACAAACAAGCTTAATGCAGAAGGAAAGAAATGTGGAAATCATGTAGTAGGGATGTTGGTGTATGTTATGACCTAGGATCTAATGCACAATTCAAATGCACACAATGAATGCTCTTATTCTAATGTATAATTGATTCGGAAACATATGCATCCCATACTACATATATCCTAGTCATGTTTGAGCATACTTCAGATCATAGGGTTCACTCCCTTGCGATGCAAACCTAGTCTTGTACTCCTTTCTGTTCCTGATATTTATTTAGTGACTGGTAGAGCTGAAGAAATACGATCTATTCCGTCTACTGCATCGGATCGGTGGTCTTTCTCCACTCCCAAAAGTCGGTGATCACCCCGATCTATCGGAATCGATAGTCTCTCTCCACTCCCGACAGGCCGGTGATCATTTAGCTCAACTGCAGTCCTGTTGGAATCGGTGGTCTTTCTCCACACCCAGACTGTACCATATGTTATCCGAACATAGGGCGAATCGGCAGGCCTTTCCCTACTCCGCCAGAGACTGAGAGTTATACTCTAGCTCATTGTTCATATGGATAACTTAGAACATAAACGTACTCATAAGGGTCCATTTCCCTAGATTTCGACATCTTTATCACTAAATCTCATAAATCAACAGTCGAGACTGTACTGCACGCGTCCCAGATGAGACGACGTCGTGTCTGGGTAGTTGGTTACTAGGTAATTTAATCCTAGATCCAAAGGTTAGTCTTGTCTTACCACAAGTAATCTAACTTGAGTATGGGATCGGTTCGATTATCAGATTTAGCTAAGAGTTGGTTTAGCTACTTGTCATCGACATATATCAAAGGGCACTTAGTGCACTAGATATCACCATATGCATATACTTATGCATACTACCACCATATGCATATACTTATGCATACTTGCTTAATAAAGTCTTTAATGCCTATATCGTGTATGTTTTTCACAACTTTTCGAATTTCTTATGTAACTTATCCAAAGTTCTAAACCTAATGTCTTCTACAGCATTTTTAAACTCATTATTTTCCATCTTGTGTAGGGTCTGCGCATTTCAAAATTTTCTTCCCTACAACACTTGTCGAACATTATGAGAATTCCTTGTTGTGTTGGCTAATTTTTAAACATATCATTCTGCCACCAATTCTCCTCAATAACTACTCTAGCCGATCTCGTGCATGTCTTTTTCAACCTCTAGTTTCTTAGTTACTTTGTACATTATCCAAGTTTGTCTTTTTCAAATTCATTCTTTGCTGTTTATCGTTTTTCATAATTTTCTTCACCATCATACAATTGTCGAACCATATAGGAATACCTCCTTGCGGGTTGACTTATATTTGAACTTCATCATCCCACCACCTATTAACCGTATTGACAAACTGATGTAAAACTAACCCTAAATAGAGAATTTCCAAGAATCTGAAAAGATTAATTTTACCAACATGTCATTGCGGATCAAAGTTGGAAATTTTAACAGTTAACAGGTTTGATGGATTTTCAAGAATTGAATCAAGTACAACAGTCCCAATTAATAATTCAACCTTACGATCAATAAATAAATCCCTAAGTGTTTAGCAAGTAATAGGTTCAATATTGATTCGTACTCTACTCAAGCATGTGGAACACTCAATCTCAGTTATTTTTGTGGACGACAGGCAAGTCAGATAATATAATAGATAATAAGGCAGTAGAACACAAATATTTAATAATGGAAAGAGTATACCGAATGCGAAGAAAATCAGCGTAGATCTCGGAGTAGGACAGCAATTAAGAACACAACAGTCCCAGAGATAGCGATGGTACACAGCAAACTTCAAGAGCAGAGGCAAGGTGGTCGGCGTCGTCACTGGTGAACATCGACGACGGCCGTGGGCGGCGCGAACAATGGCGGTGACATCATCGGGGGGGCAGGGCGAGTTGTTTTGAGGTGGAAGTGATAGGGGGTGGTCGACGGGGGAGAGGGAAAGAAGGGGTGACGTTGATTGGGGTGAGGGATTTGGTCAGGGTTAGGAGAAGGACGAAGACGATAGGGTTGAGGGGTTGTGATGATGGGTCGGGTGGTGATGGGGGCGATGGCGATGGCGATGGCGTTGGTAGTGGAGTTGGGTGGCGACGTGAACGGGAGGTGGGGGATCGGGATTGAGGACTTGGGGGAAAGTGATGGAGAGGGGTTCTTTTTGATCGGGAGTTGGTTGGGCAGGAAGAAGAAGATGAAGAAAGGGGGCGGCAGGTGAAGGAGTGTGGGATTAGGGTTAGTAATCGGGATTAGGAAAATTAGGGTTTTGGAAGTCGTTTTATTTAGGGATTTTAATTTGGGGTAGATTTTAGAGTTAATCACTAACCCAAAAATTGTATTAGGATTTATCACAAATCCTAAAAATTTAGATCTCATTTGTATCACACAAAGGAGAGGTGAAGAGCAAAAAAACTCAACACAATAAATTTTAATCAAGAGGCATACTTTCTCATTAATCTCTTGGCCTATAAATAGGCTCAAAATACATCTTGATACAAATCTCAAAATATTCTCAAAATCTAAAAAATATAAAAAAGATTACATATGGCTATAATTGCCATAAACAAATATGGTACTGAAATAAAATCCTAAACTAAATAAGCAGCTGCCGAAGACGCCTGCGCTGATGGAAACGTCCGAATCGTCTTGAACCGATGTCCTCATCATTCTCTCCGGGTGGGAAAGAGCTCGACCCAGTCGAGTCAAAACCAGTGATCCTGTTATGGGGCTCCAAAAGATCTGGATCCAGCTGCGGGAGCCCCTCACGATCACTACAAGTGTCATCCAACTTCGGCTTGTTTTTCCACCTCACCAAATACTTGTGCATACCACCATCTCTTGTGGAGATTATCTGATCATCTAAAATATTATTCAATTCTTCTGTCGGTGGGTGAATAGTATCACAACTTAACGAGTTTCGTATGTATATTATCCAAAGTTCTAAACCTAATGTCTTCTATGACATTTTTACTCATTATTTTCCTTCTTGCGTAGGGCTTGTGTATTCGAAAATTTTGTTCCCTACAACACTTGTCGAATATAATGAGAATTACTTATTGTGTTGGCTAATTTTTTAACGTATCGTTCCGCTACCAATTCTCCTTACTCTAACCGATCTCGTGCATGTCTTTCACAACCTCTCTAGTTTCTTACTTCCTATGTACATTTTCCAAAATTGCAAACTTTGCATCTGGTTTGATTGTTTCAAATCTATTATTTCCTATTTTTCGTTTTTCATAATTTTCTTCTCCATGATACATTTGTCGAACCATATAGAAATACCTCATTGCGGGTTTGACTTATTTTTAAATTTCATCATCCCACATCCAATTGTCCTTATTAACTACTATATTATCTAACATTCTTCAAGATTTTGTTTTGCAACTTTCCTAATTACGCCTTGAATTTTTGACATATCTATTTTCTTCCTCCAAAACATATGATAGTTTTTGACGTTCTATGTATGTGATATGAATAATTTCAATTCCTTTTGTGAGGTCACTGACACCCCATCTAGCTCATCAAAATTTTATTTTCTCAAAAAAGAAGGGAAAATAACATTTATAAGCTTGCTAAACAGAGGGATAGAAAATCAAAAGATCTAGATACAATTAGGTGTATTAAGAGCGAGAATTCAAGATTCTTAGTAAAAGATGAGGAAAGTAAGGAAAGATGGCGAAATTGTTTTGAGAAGTTATTAAATGAAAAGGTTGTGGGCAACTTAAATATAGAAGACTCTCGGGAGAGTTGAGAGCATATGTTTTTCTAGTAGAATTAGGACCTTGAAGGTTCAAAATGTTCCAGGAAGAATGAAAATAGGAAAAGCTCTAGGACCGGAAGATATACCCATTGAAGTTTGGAAGTATCTTCGGGAATGAGTTGGTTAACAAAATTATTTAATGAAATTTTGAGGACTGAAGTTGCTCGATGAATGGAGAAAGAGTATTTTAGTACCTATATATAAAAATAAATGAGATATATATACAGTTGCTCCAACTATTGAGGGATTAAACTAGTGATAATACGATGAAAATTTGGAAGAGAGTGATCGAATATAGCCTGAGACTAGAAACTACAGTGGCTGAGAATTAGTTTGGATTTATGCCTGAGTGGTTATCATTGTACTGTGGAGACTTGTGGAAAAATATAAGGAGATTAAGAAAGATCACACATGGTTTTTATAGATCTAGAAAAAATATTTGATAGAGTCCCTAAAGACAGTATGGTGGGTGTTATATAATGAGAGAGTAACTATTCGGTATATTGTGGTATTTAAGGATATGTATGAAGAGGCAACGACCACAATTAGAACAGTTACATGAAAGACCAGTGATTTTCCTATTACAATAGGTTTACACCAAGGTTCGGCTTTAACCTCATACCTCTTTACTTTGGTTATGGATGAATTGAAGTGAGGATTACAAGATGAGGTGCCTTGGTGTATGCTTTTTGCCGATGATGTCATCTTAGTAGACGAGACTAGAGCATGAATCAATGCTAAATTAGAATTGTGGAGAGAAACTTTGGAAGCTAGGGGCTTTAGGTTAAGCAGAACTAAAACAGAGTATATGAAGTGTAATTTTAATGATATTTGGAATAGAATTGAGGAAGTAGTGAAACTTGCTGGTCAAAGATACCTAAGAGAGACTGTTTCCGTTATATAAGCTCAATTATACAAAGAGATGGGGAGATTTGTGAAGATGTTATACATAGGATCCAAGCTGGGTGGCTTGAGTGGAGAAGTGCTAGTGGTGTTTTGTGTGACAAATGTATACCTTTGAAGTTGAAAGAAAAAATTATAGGATGGTTGTTAGACCAGCAATGATGTATGGAGCAGAGTGTTGGGCAACAAAGAAACAAAATGTCCATAAAATGAGTATAACTGAGATGAAGATGTTAAGATGAAAGTGTGGTAAAAAAAAGAAAGGATAGAATTAGAAACAAGCATATACGAGACATGCTAAAGGTAGCACCATTCCAAGTTAAGTTAAGAGAGAATCGCCTTAAGTGGTTTGGAAATGTCACACGTAGACCTAGTACTGCCACTGTTAGAAAGAGTTTTTTGATTAGATAGTTTGATGGTAGAGTTAGGGGTAGAGGAAGACCTAAACTAACTTGGGCGGAAACAGTGAGAAAAGATAAGATAGCTTGTGATCTTACAGAAAATATTACGTTAAACCTAGCAGAATAGAAAATCCGGATTCATGTACCTGACCCCAACTAGTTGGGAAAAATGTTTTGTTGTTGTTGTAGAAAAGATTTATGTAACGCCCCGAGATCCACATACAAACATACAGGAAACTCGTGACACAACCCAAGATCATTGCTTCAAATGAGTACATAACACAACAAAGAAATTACAGAAAATTTAAAACTTACATTATTCAGGAAAAATGTTATGACCTGGGATCTAATTGCACAATTCAAATGCACACAATGCTCGTATTCTAATGTATACTTGATTCGGAAACATATGCATCCCATACTACATACATTGTAGTCAAGTTTGAGCGTACTTTAGATCATAGGGTTCACTCCCTCGCGATGCAAATCTATTATTCTACTCTGACCTGTTCCTGACATTTATTTAGTGACTAGTAGACTGTAGTAAATACGGTCTATTCCGTCTACTGCATCGGATCAGTGGTCTTTCTCCACTTCCGAAAGTCGGTGATCACCCCGATCTATCGGAATCGGTGGTCTCTCTCCATGCCGACCGGTGGTCTCTCTCCACTCTCGATAGGCTGGTGACCATTCAGCTCAACTGCAGTCCTGTCGGAATCTGTTGTCTTTCTCCACACCCGGACTTTACCATAAGTTATCTGAACATAGGGTGAATCGGCAGACCTTTCTTTACTCCGCCAGAGACAGAGTTATACTCTAGCTCATTGTTCATTTGGATAACTTAGAACATAAACATAACATAACAAAATATCTTTCGATTCTTCATACCAGTAATGACCCCTTCATCCTCAGCATCTCCAGTCAAAGCAAAAACACGACCCTGACGTAGAGGGCCGTTCCTATGACTCGGTATATTGTTCTTTTGCAATTGTGAGCAGTTTGGCTTGATGTACCCAGTCTTTCCACAATGAAAACAAGTGCTCCCGCCATGTTGAACTTTATTCTTTGGGCACTGATGCTTATAGTGTCATCGTTCACCACAGAGGGAACACTCCACTGGCTTGAAAGCTCCTGTACTGGTATTCTTCTTCTTAAATTTTTGGTTTGTGTCCTGCTTCTTCAAATTGGTAGTAGAAACGGGTCGCTTCCCCTAGTTCCATGTCCCTGCCTTTCCTAGTGGTTGCTGGCTTTGGTTCATATCTAGCTTTGTTACTGCAGCTCGACGTACTAGCTTGTCAAATCGTCGGATACATAAAGGCACCATCCTTGACCTCAGTCCGGGTCGAAGACCCTGCTCGAACCTTTTAGCCTTCTTAACTTCATCCTGAACTATTTTCGGGGCGTATCGAGATAACTGTGTAAACTTTGTTTCATATTCTCGTACTGTCATACTGCCCTACCTCAAATTGTTGAACTCCATAGCTTTTTTTTCTTGGACGTCCAGAGGGAAGTAATGTTGCCTGAATTCTTCTAGGAAGTCCTCCCATACAATTGGTCCATCACCCATGCCCCGCTTGACTGATTGCCACCATACTCCTCTGTCTTTTTCCAAAAGGATAGTCGCCAATGTAACTTTGGTTTCTTCTGGCGTTTTAAGTACTTCAAACACAGTCTCCACCTGACGAATCCAATCATCGACTGCTGTTGGATCTGCTTGGTCTTCAAATACTGGTGGTTTCATTCTCTTAAACGAGTCCACCATCTTGACATGGTTAGTAATGGGATCACCTACATTCCTTTCGTGGGTTCTGGCTGTAGTGAAAAATTTTGGCCGGCCTCCATAAAAGTCCCCATTATTGATATACCCGCGCAATTTCCGCTGCGATATTGAGATTAACGTTATTAACTTCACTGCCTTCACCTTCAGTCTTCCTGTTATTGCTACCTCTGTTTCTTTGAAAGACTCTTTCTCCACCCTCAGTCCTTCCGTTAGTGCCATCTTTATTTCTTCCCGACATCTGTTACACGGTTCCAAAGATAACTATGTGTGCATACTATATGTTACAAATACAACATTCAACACACATGGATATTTAGCGATGTATATTTATACAGAGCAATAATCCATATGTTTATATATATATATATATATATAAGGCTTCTTCGGTTGCAAACGGGGCTGTGTGCACAGACCCGTGCGAACATTAATCTGGGCCGTTGGATCTTTGATCCAACGACCCATATATTTTTTTAATAAAACTTAGCCTTAACCCGTCGTTGGCAATGGCGGGTTAAGGCTAAATTTTTAAAAAATATATTACCTTAACCCGTCGTTGCCAAGGACGGGTTAAGGCAAAGTTCGAATTTCAGATCTGTGTACAGTTCTTCTTCCTCCTCGAACTCTCCCCACTTTCTATTTCGTTTTTTAGCGGAAAGCAAACCCAAGAACCCCAACCCTTTTCCAAACTCTTCCGTTTTCTCCAACTCCTCCGTTTGCGGCTCCGTTTTAGTTTTAATTGTGTAAGTTATGACTAATTCTTTGCCTTATTAATTGTGTTGATTTTTCAATTTTTCCATAGTAAATTATTTAGAAAGTGCCCAAAAAATTATTTGCCTAAGTAATTTGTAGATGTAAAATTGTGAAGACTTTTAATATATTCAAGTGCCCCAAAAATTCGTTGTCTTAGTAGTTTGTAGATGTAGAATTTGGAAGACTTTTAATATATTCAAGTCCCCAAAAAAATCTACATTTTGGACTAATATATTCAAGTACCCAAAAAAAATCTACTTTTAATTTTTCAGGCAAGCTGCAAAATTTTATAAATTTTGGATGCCATTTGTGTAGTTTTCTCACGTTCCTCGTATTAGATTTTTAGTGCGTTTAGACTAGAAAACCCTTCAAACGGGTTCCAAAAAATATGAAACTTTGCAAGTAGGTTGGTCACACCTAGCACAAGGCACCCCAACTTGTAGAAGTGAGTTTCGATTCACGGTTCGAGAGATACGTGCGTGTATCACTTTTGGTTATAAAAAACCCAAATAAAGCGATCCATGGTCATATCTCTCGAACCGTGAGTCGAAACTCACTTCTACAAGTGGGGGAATGGCTTGTGGTAGGTGAATTCAACCGATTTACAAAGTTTTATAAATTTTGGATGTCGTTTGTGCAGTTTTCTCACGTTTCTCGCATAAGAAGTAAATAAAGTTAGAACTTTTTTAGTGCATTTAGACTAGAAAATATTCCAAACGGGTTCCAAAAAATACGAAACTTTGCGAGTAGGTTGGTCTCACCTAGCACAAGTCATACCAAGTTGTAGAATTGAGTTTCCACTCACGGTTCGAGAGATACGGTCGTATATCGCTTTATTTGTGTTTTTTATAACCAAAAGCGATTCACGGTCGTATCTCTCGAACCGTGAGTCGAAACTCACTTCTACAAGTTGGGATGGCTTTTGCTATGTGAGACCAGCCTATTCGCAAGGTTTCATATTTTTTGGAGGTTGTTTGAAAGATTTTCTAGTCTAACCGCTCTAAACGCTTTCTAAGTTATTTACTTCTAATGCGAGGAACATGATAAAACCACACAAACGGCATCCAAAATTTATAAAACTTTGCAATTTGCTTGAATTCACCTAGCACAAGCAATCCCAACTTGTAGAATTGAGTTTCGACTCACGGTTGGAGAGATACGGCCGTATATCGCTTTATTTGGGTTCTTTTCAGGCGAAAGCGATGCATGTCCATATCTCTCAAACCGTGAGTCAAAACTAACCTCTACAAGTTGGGGTTGCTTGAGGTACGTGAGACCATCCTAGTTGCAAAATTTTGTAATTTTTGGAGGTCGTTTGAATGGTTTTCTAGTATAACCGCACTAAACGATCTCTAAGTCATTTACTTGTAATGCGAGGAACGTGAGAAAACCGCACAAACGACATTCAAAATTTATAAAACTTTGCAACTTGCTTGAATTCACCTAGAACAAGCCACCCCAACTTGTAGAAGTAAGTTTCGACTCACGGTTTGCGAGATACGGCCGTGTACCGCTTTATTTGGTTTTTTTTTAAACCAGAAGCGAAACACGGCCGTATCCTCGAACCGTTAGTCGAAACTCACTTCTAGAAGTTGGGGTGGCTTGTGCTGCGTGAGTCCAACCTACTCGCAATTTTTTTTTTTTTAAGTTCGTTATGGTTTTTTAGTCTAACCGCACTAAAAAAAATTTAAGTCAATTACTTCTTCATGCGAAGAACGTGACAAAACAGCACAAATGACATCCCAAATTTATAAAACTTTGCAACTAGGTCGAATTCACGTAGCGCAAGCCCCCCAACTTGTAGAAGTGAGTTTCGACTCACGGTTTGCGAGATACAACCGTGTACCGCTTTATTTGGTTTTTTTAAACCAAAAACAATACACGGCCGTATATCTAGAACTGTGAATCAAAACCCACTTCTACATGTTGGGGTGGCTTGTGCTGCGTGAGACCAACCTACTGGCAAAGTTTCGTATTTTTTGGAGGCCGTTTGCAAAATTTTCTATTGTAACCGCACTAAAATATTTGTAATTATTTTCGTATAAATCGAACGTAAAAAATCAACACCGATAAAACTAAATTGGTAAGATAAATATTTTTACATTTACAAATTTTTAATGTCTTTGGGCACTTGAATATATTAATCCTAAATGTAGATTTTTTTGGGACTTGAATATATTAAAAGTCTTCCAAATTCTACATCTACAAATTACTAAGACAACGAATTTTTGGAGCACTTGAATATATTAAAAGTCTTCATAATTTTACATCTACAAATTACTTGGGCAAAGAATTTTTTAGGCACTTTCTAAATAATTTACTCTGGAAAATTGAAAAATCAATACAATTAAAACTAATAAGGCAAAGAATTAGTCAAATCCTTACAAAATAACTCCGAATTTAGCCAATAGGTCGATTTGTGGCCAAACTAGGGTTTTGATTTGCTTTCGATGTAGATATTGGGAGAGAGAGATTGTATGGGAATGAAAGAGGAGCAAAAGGAGCCGCAAACGGAGGAGTTGGAGCAAACGGAGGAGTTTGGAATAGGGTTGGGGTTCTTGGATTTGCTTTCGGCCGAAAAACGAAATATAAAGTGGGGAGAGATTGCGGAGGAAGAAGAACTGTATACAGATCTCAAATTCGAACTTTGCCTTAACTCGTCCTTGGCAACGACCGGTTAAGGCAATATTTTTAAAATAAAATTTAGCCTTAACCCTCTGTTACCAATGACGAGTTAAGGCTAAATTTTATAAAAAAATATTTGGGTCGTTGGATCAAAGATCCAACGGCCCAGATCAACGTTTGCACGGGTCTGTGCACACAGACCCGTTTGCAACCATAGAAGCCTTTATATTTATATATATTTTATACGAGTATTAAGACAAAACATGTCATTAGATTTTCATTCTTATCCATAACATCTTTAAGTAGGTTTTTACAACACCCAAAACATTTACTAAACACAACATTTCGGCTTTTACAAAACACAAAATTTTCACAAAACATTCATCTTGATTCTACTCCTACTGACCATTCTCAAAAGGACATGTTCTTCTCTGACGCTGCCCCAGTTGTGCCTGTAGCTGGGTCACCTGATTCTGCAATTTTTCCTGTTTCTCTTCAAGGCGTAGTATTTTATAGCGATATTTGATCTTTAGCCGGTGCAGTTTTTGGGACGCCTTAATTTTGGATTTTCTAAGTTTGGTTAATTCTTTGTCGAAGAGGAGCTGCTGCTTCTTGATTCCATACACTTCTTCTTCGAGCTGACTTGTTTTCCACTTATGCATATACATATGACGCCACAATGCAGCGATTATATTTTGGGTCCGACTGTGGACACAGTCGACGAGTTGCTTCGTCGTGGTATAGCCCGGGAAACGAGCTGCTCTAAACTAATCGGTTAATCGGGAGAACCTATAGGCGGTGGGGTAAGAGGTGTCTTGATTCCATAGGCTCTTCTTCTTCTTCTGGCCCTCCCTCTTCTTCAGGTTCTTCTTCCTCAGGTTCTTCTTCTTCCTCAGGTTCTACTTCCTCTTCTAAGAAGCCATCATGGATCAGTATACAATTCTCAACCATCCTGCATTGAGCAAAATACGGGAATTAGTTCAGATATAGGAAGAAATCAGAATCATAAGTTGAAAAATGCAACCCTATGACTTACGATTATTCCATAATCTAAACTAAACCCGACTCTAGAGGGAGCTCCAATTCCAATTTCTTGCTATGTTAGTACTACTCTTTGAAGCAAGCTCTGGTACGACTTTGTAACGCATCGAGATCCACATACAGGAAACTCGTGACACAACCCAAGTTCATTGCTTCAAATGAGTACATAACACAGAAATGAAATTACAGGAAATTTAAAACTTACATTGTTCAGGAAATTTTTTACTTTCCACTTGGAATACTCCACGGCCCAAAACACTATTGTTCCCACGATCAATCCTACAAACCGACTGTGGGCACGTCAGTTGAATACAACTGAAGTAAAACGGATAAAAACCGCAATTTCCTAATCCTTGAGAAACAACCTAAATGCAGAAAGAAAGAAATGTGGAAATCATGTAATATGGGTGTTGGTGTATGTTATGACCTAGGATCTAATGCACAATTCAAATGCACACAATGCTCTTATTCTAATGTATACTTGATTCGGAAACATATGCATCGCATACTACATATATCCTAGTCAAGTTTGAGCGTACTTCAGATCATAGGGTTCACTCCATCGCGATGCAAACCTAGTCGTGTACTCCTTCCTGTTTTTGACATTATTTAGTGACTGGTAGAGTTGCAGTAAATATGGTCTATTCCGTCTACTGCATCGAATCGGTGGTTTTTCTCCACTCCCAAAAGTCGGTGATCACCCCGATCTATTGGAATCGGTGGTCTCTCTCCACTCCACCGGCCGGTGGTCTCTTTCCACTCCCGACAGGTTGGTGATCATTCAATTCAACTGCAGTTCTGTCAGAATCGGTGGTCTTTCTCCACACCCGGACTGTACCATAAGTTATCCGAACATAGAGTGAATCGGCGGGCCTTTCCCTACTCTGCCAGAGACTGAGAGTTATACTCTAGCTCATTGTTCATATGGATAACTTAGAACATAAACGTACTCATAAGGGTCCATTTCCCTAGATTTCGACATCTCTTATCACTAAATCTCAGAATTCCACAGTCAAGACTGTATTGCACGCGTCCCAGATGAGACGACGTCGCACGTGTCCCTCTTGACAGGTGAATACACTCCCAACTAGTGCATGTCCATATTTTATTGGTCATGCGATCTTATTAACATTTGTTGTCCTTTATTTCCTATTTATTTTATTCTTATTCTTACCATATTCTACTTAGTTTCTTATTCAATGATAGTTGGTTACTAGGTAATTTACTCCTAGATCCAAAGGTTAGTCTTGTCTTACAACAAGTTATCTAACTTGAGTATGGGATCAATTCGATTATCAGATTAAGCTAAGAGTTGGTTTAGCTACTTGTCATCGACATATATCAAAACTAGTACTTATATGTATAACAAAGGGCACTTAGTGCACTAGATATTACCATATGCATATACTTATGTATACTACCACCATATGCATATACTTAACTAACAAGTAGTCTTATGTTACCTTGAACACTATGGATTGCTACCAGCTAACTAAACAACATATTATCTAGGTATTTGTTTCCACAGTTTTCCATTAAATTGTCTTATACATAATCCTATACAAAACCTAATATAGGTAATTATTAAAATCATCGTTGTGCATTTACTCATTTAGGATTATGAACTTAAATGTGAAGTTGTTCTATATGATTTTTCAAGGAGTTATCCTATTCACTTCTTTATTAATGTTTTGTAAACCTATTTAAAGTTCACTACTACTACTGCTACTACTACTACTGCTTACGACTACTACTACTGCCTACTACTACTACTACTGTCTACTACATGAGCTTTTTCTACAATCCCTTCTACTACTGCTAGTGACTACTGTAAGTAGTCATGTCTACATTAATTATGATGAGAGGTCACAAGCTAATTAAACCATACTAACTACTAATTTAAGTTTACAATACTAACAATTTTATTCTTACAAGCAATTTGTTACTTATCTTGGATAGAACATGCGTTGTATATATTTCACACACATATATAATATATATGGTAATTCAACCATTTCAAGCCAAATTTTAAACAATTGATTAATTAGTCCAAGACTAGAACATGATTAGTAAGCAAGCATTCAATAATACCAATTCTATTTCTTTTCTTGCTATGTTCATTTTATATAAACTAAAGTATTTAATACTTTTAACCAATATCATATTAACAAGAATAACTAATTATAACAAGCATATCTTCTAACATAGCTTTGCTACTTTCAATCCACAACATTATCAAGCATAACTTCTATTTAAAAAAATCACAAAAAATAATCAAGAGGTAAAAGAAAAATACCCACTTTCTTCTTAGTTCTTTCTCCTCCTTCAAGTTCCTTCCTTTACTCAAGTTATGCTTCTCAAAAGCTTTTAGAAATCTAGAAATATATATATATATATATATATATATATATATATATATATATTTATTTATTTATTTATTTATTTATTTATTTATAAGGATGCTTAGAGTATGGCAGATAGGAAAAGAATAGAAGAAAGTTTAGACTAGGGTTTATTATAAGAGAAGTAAGGTTTCGAAAATAGTATAACAAGAACTAAGTTTATACATATATATAGAGAAAAGGGTGAAGGGGGGCTGTTGTTTGCTGCCGTCCATCTGCAGATAGGAAGAGAGAAAGAAGTGGAGTGTGGGTGTATGTAGAAGTCTCTAGGGAGCTTAGGTGTCCCCCCTTTTTTTACATTTAATCCCTCAAGCTTTATTTATTTACACTTAACCTATAGATATCCATGTTGGATTTGGCCTTAAGAAAAGAAATATTGGGCCGTTAAAAAGAAAGCATATCAGGTAAAAAAAAAACAAACATAGTAAGGATAAAAATAAAATAACAACATCAATATATATATAACATCAATATATATATAACAATATATATATATATTTTCATTGTAAAAAAAATGTTACATACTAGGGGTATTACAATTTAAACCAGCATCTCTCTCTACTTTACTTCCTACTTATTTCTATTTGTGCTTCATTGCTTAAAAGTTCACCAAGCTATATTACTTTTTAAAGAAAAATTTTAATGACACGAGTAACCTATATCGTGTATGTTTTTCACAACTTCTCGAGTTTCTTATGTAAATTATTCGAAGTTTTAAACCTAATGTCTTCTATGGCATTTTGGACTCATTATTTTCTATCCTGCGTAGGGCCTGCGTATTACCAAATTTTCTTCCCTACAACACTTGTCGAACATTATGTGAATTTCTTACTGTGTTGGTTAATTTTTAAACATATCGTTCCGCCACCAATTCTTCTTATTAATTACTCTAGTCGGTCCCGTGCATGTCTTTCACAACCCGCTAGTTTCTTACTTGCTATGTACATTATCCAAAAATTCAAACTTTGCATCTCGTTTGACTTTTCAAATTCATTCTTTGCTATTTGGCATTTTTCATAATTTTCTTCACCATGGTACATTTGTCAAACAATTTAGGAATACCTCCTTGCGGGTTGACTTATTTTTAAACTTCATCATCAAATCCCCAATTATCCTTATTAACTACTATATTATCTTACATTCTTGAAGATTATTGCAACTTTCTTGATGCTTTGAACTTTTTACATATCTATTTTCTTCGTCCAAAACATTAGATTTTTCGACGTACTATGAAAGATATGAATATTTTCAATTCCTTCTGTGATGGCCCGATACTCCATCTAGCTTATCTAATTTTTACTTTCCCAAAAAGATTTAAACCGACATCTCTCTCTATTTTGATACCTATATATTTTTATTTCTGCTTCATAACGTAAAATTTCACCAAGCTCTATTACTTTTTAAAGAAAAATTTTAATGCCACAAGAAACCTATAACGTGTCTGTTTTTCACAACTTCACGAGTTTCTTATGTAAATTGTCCAAAGTTCTAAACCTAATGTCTTCTATGGCATTTTTTAGACTCATTATTTTCCATCTTCACGAGTTTCTTATGTAAATTGTCCAAATTTTTAGACTCAAAATTTTCTTCCTCACAACACTTGCCGAACATTATGAGAATTTCTTATTGAGTTGGCTAATTTTTTAACTCATCGTTCCGCCACCAATTTTCTTTTTAACTACACTAACAAAACTCATGCTTGTATTTCACAACCTCTCTAGTTTCTTACTTCCAATATACATTTTCCAAAATCTCAAACTCTGCAACTCGTTTGACTATTTCAAATTCATTGTTTGTTGTTTAGCGGTTTTCATAATTTTCTTCACCATGGTACATTTGTTGAAGAATTTAGGAATACCTTCTTCCGGGTTGACTTATTTTTAAACTTTTTCATCCCACCCCTAATTATCCTTATTAACTACTATATTATCTTACATTCTTGAAAATTATGTTTTGCAACTTTCGTAATGCCTTGAATTTTTTACATATCTATTTTCTTCCTCCAAAACATATGATATTTTTCGACTTACTATATATCATATTATTTCAATTCCTTTTGTGAGGGCCCCGATACTCCATCTAGCTTATCTTAATTTTTCTTTCTCATTAAAGATTTAAACCAACGTCACTCTCTACTTTCTACCTATCTATTTCTATTCGTGCTGCATAGCATAAAAGTTCGCCAAGCTCAATTACTTTTTAAAGACAAATTTTAAAGACACGAGTAACCTATATCGTGCATATTTTTCACAACTTCTCGAGTTTCTTATGTAAATTATCCAATGGTCTAAACCTAAAGTCTTCTATGTTATTTTTGGACTCATTATTTTCCATCTTGCGTAGGAGGGCTTGCGTATTTCAAAATTTTCTTTCCTACAACACTTGTCGAACATTATGAGAATTCCATATTGTGTTGGCTAATTTTTAAACATATCGTTTTGCCACAAATTCTCCTTATTAATTACTCTAGCTGATCTCATGCATGTCTTTCACAACCACTCTAGTTTCTTACTTGTTATGTACATTATCCAAAATTTCAAACATTGCACCGTGTTTGACTTTTTCAAATGCATTCTGTGCTATTAATCGTATTTCATAATTTTTTTCACCATGAAAAATTTGTCGAACCATATAGGAAAACCTCCTTGCGGGTTCACTTATTTTTAAACTTCATCATCCAATCCCCAATTATCTTTATTAACTACTGTATTATCTTACATTCTTGAAGATTATATTTTGCAACATTCTTGATGTCTTGAATTTTGTACATATCTATTTTCTTCGTCCAAAACATGATATTTTTCGACGTACTATGAATAATATGAATATTTTCAATTCCTTCTGTGAGGGCCCCGATACTCCATCTAGCTTATCTAATTTTTATTTTCTCAGAAATGATTTAGACCGATATCTCTCTCTACTTTGATACCTATATATTTTTATGTCCTTCATAACGTAAAGATTGCCATGCTCAATTACTTTTTATAGAAAAATTTTAATGCCACAGGTAACCTATAACGTGTATGTTTTTCACAACTTCACAAGTTTCTTCTTTAAATTATCCAAAGTTCTAAACCTAATGTCTTCTATGACATTTTTAGATTCATTATTTTCCATCTTGTGTAGGGCCTGCATATTTCAAAATTTTTCTTCCCCATAACACTTGTCGAACATTATGTGAATTCCTTATTGTGTTGGCTAATTTTTAAGCTCAATTACTCCAATCGATCTCGTGCATGTCTTTCACAACCTCTCTTGTTTCTTACTTCCTATGTAGCTTTTTCGAAATTGCAAACTTTGCATCTTGTTTGACCTTTTCAAATTCATTCTGTGTCATTTATCGTTTTTCTTCCCCATGATACATTTGTCAAACCATAAAGGAATACTTATTTTGAACTTCATCATGCCACTTCCAATTATCCTTATTAATTACTATATTATCCTTCATTCTTTATAATTATGTTGTGCAACTTTCTTAAATGACTTGAATTTTTCAAATATTTATTTTATTCCTAAAAAACATATGATTTTTTTCGACGCACTTTGTATGATATGAATAATTTCAATTCCTTATGTGAGGGCCCCGATACTCTATCAAGCTTATCTAATTTTTACTTTCTCAGAAAAGATTTGAACAAACATCTCTCTCTACTTTGCTACCTATATACTTCTATTTGTGCTTCATGTCATAAACGTTCGCTAAGCTAATTTAATTTTTAATGAAAAATTTTAATTACACGAGTAACCTTAATTGTGTATGTTTTTCACAACTTCTCGAGTTTCTTCTTTTTATCCAAAGTTCTAAACCTAATATCTTCTATCGCATTTTTGGACTCTTTATTTTCCATCTTGCATAGGGCCTGCGTATATCAAAATTTTCTTCCCTACAACACATGTCGAACATTATGTGAATTCCTTATTGTGTTGGCGAATTTTTAACATATCGTTCAGCCACCAATTTTCCTTATTAATTACTCTAGCCGATCTCGTGCATGTTTTTCACAACCACCCTAGTTTCTTACTTGCTATGTACATTATCCAAAATTTCAAACATTGCGTCTCGTTTGACTTTTTCAAATTCATTCTTTGGTATTAATTGTTTTTTATAATTTTCTTCACCATGATAAATTTGTCGAACCATATAGGAATACCTCCTTGCAGGTTGACGTATTAACTAATATATTATCTTATATTCTTCGAGATTTTGTTTTGCAACTTTCTTAATGCCTTGAATTTTTTAAATATCTATTTTCTTCCTCCAAAACATAAGATATTTTTTGACGTACTTTGCATGATATGAATAATTTCAATCCCTTCTGTGAGGGCCCTGATACCCCATCTAGCTTATCTAATTTTTACTTTCTCTTTAATGATTTAAACCATCATCGTATATGCGCTCTACTTAGTTACCTATATCGTATATGTTTTTCTATTTGTGCTTCATAACATAAAAGTTTGCCAAGCTCTATTATTTTTTAAAAGATAATTTTAATGACACGAGTAACCTTTATCGTATATGTTTTTTCTCAACTTCACGAGTTTCTTACGTAAATTATCAAATGTTCTAAACCTAATGTCTTCTATGGCATTTTTTGACCCATTATTTCCATCTTGCGTAGGGTTTGCGTATTTCAAAATCTTCTTCCCTGCGACATTTGTTTGTCTTTCTGCCACCAACATTATGAGAATTCCTTATTGAGTTGGATAATTTTTAACATATCGTTCTGCCAACAATTTTCCTTATTAACTACTCTAACAGAACTCGTGAATGTCTTTCACAACCTCTCTAGTTTCCTACTTCCTATGTACTTTTTCCAAAATTTCAAACTTTGCATCTTCTTTGAATTTTTCAAATTCATTCTTTGCTATATAGTGTTTTTCATAATTTTCTTCACCACGGTACATCTTGAACCAGATAGGAATACCTACTTGCGGGTTGACTTATTTTTAAACTTCATCATCCCACCCCCAATTATCTTTATTAACTACTATATTATTTTACATTCGTGAAGATTATGTTTTGCAATTTTCTTAATGCCTTGAATTTTTTACATAAATATTTTCTTTCTCCAAAACATATGATATTTTTCGACGTACTATGTATGATATGAATAATTTCATTTCGTTCTGTGAGGGCTCGGATACTCCATCTAGCTTATCTATTTTTTACTTTATGAGGAAAGATTTAAACAAGCATGTCTCTCTATTTTGTTACCTATCTATTTCTATTTGTGTTTCATGGCATAAAGATTTAAACAAGCATGTCTCTATTTTGCTACCTATCTATTTCTATTTGTGCTTCATGACATAAAAGTTAACTAAGCTAAATTACTTTTTAAAGAAAAATTTTAATTACTAGAGTAACCTGATTTGTGTATGCTTTTCACAACTTCACGAGTTTCTTATATAAATTATCCAAAGTTCTTTACCCAATTTCTTCTATGGCATTTTTAGACTCATTATTTTCCATCTTGCATAGTCATGCGTTTTTCAAAATTTTCTTCCCTACAACACTTGTCAAATATTATGAGAATTCCTTATTGACTTTGCTAATTTTTTAACATATCGTTCCGCCACCAATTCTCCTTATAAACTACTCCAGCCGATCGTGTGCATGTATTTCACAACCTCTCTAGTTTCTTACTTCCTTTGTACATTATCCAAAATTTCAGACTTTGCATCTTGTTTGACTTTTTTCAAATTCATTCTTTGCTATTTATTGTTTTTCTTTTTTTTTCACCATGATACATTTGTCGAACCGTATCGGAATACCTCCTTGCGGGCTGACTTATTTTTTAAACTTCATCATCCCACAACCAATTGCCCTTATTAACGAATATATTATCTTACATTCATCCAGATTATGTTTGCAACTTCCTTAATGCCTTGAATTTTTTATATTTCTATTTTCTTCCTCCAAAAATATGATATTTTTCAACGTACTATGTATGATATGAATTATTTCAATCCCTTCTATGAGGGCCCCGATCCCCTATCTAGCTTATCTAATTTTTATTTTCTCAGAAAAGATTTAAACCATCATCTCTCTCTACATTGCTACCTATCTATTTCTATTTGTGCTTCCTAGCATAGAAGTTCACCGATCTTTTTTATTTTTTAAAGAAAAATTATAATTACACGAGTAACCTATATCGTGTATGTTTTTCACAACTTCACGAGTTTCTTATGTAAAATTTCCAAAGTTCTAAACCTAATGTCTTCTATGGCATTTTTAGACTCATTATTTTCCATCTTGCGTAGGGCCTGCGCATTAAAAAAATTTCTTCCCTACAACACTTGTCGAATATTATGAGAATTCCTTATTGAGTTGGCTAATTTTTTAACACATAGTTCCGCCATCAATTTTCTTATTAACTACTCTAACAGAACTCATGCATGTCTTTCACAACCTCTCTAGTTTCTTACTTCCTATATGCATTTTCCAAAATTTCAAACTTTGCATCTCGTTTGACTTTTTCTAATTCATTCTTTGCTATTTAGCGTTTCTCATAATTTTCTTCACCATGGTACATTTGTTGAACCATATAGGAATACCTACCTCCTTGTGGGTTGACTTATTTTTAAACTTCATCATTAACTACTATGTTATCTTATATTCTTGAAAATTATGTTTTCCAACTTTCTTAATGCCTTGAATTTTTTACATATCTATTTTCTTTCTCTAAAACATATGATATTTTTTCGACGTACTATGTATCATTTGAATTATTTCAATTCCTTTTGTGAGGGCCCTGATACTCCATCTAGCTTATCTAAGTTTTTCTCTCATAAAAGATTTAAACCAACGTCACTCTCTACTTGGCTACCTATCTATTTCTATCGCTGCTTCATAGCATAAAAGCTCGCCAAGTTCAATTACTTTTTAAAGACAAATTTTAAAGACACGAGTAACCTATATCGTGTATGTTTTTCACAACTTCTCAAGTTTCTTATGTGAATTATCAAAAGTTCTAAACCTAATGTCTTTTATGTCATTTTTGGACTCATTATTTTCTATCTTGCGTAGGGCCTATGTATTTCAAAATTTTCTTCCCTACAACACTTGTCGAACGTTATGTGAATTCCTTATAGTGTTGTCTAATTTTTAACATATCATTCCACCACCAATTCTGTAATACCCCTAGTTTGTAATAATTTTCTTACAAATATATATATATATATATATATATATATATATATATATATATATATATATATATATATATATATATATATGCATTGTTATTTTTACCATACACTATTATTTCTATGTTTATTTTTGTCTGACATATCCATATGGTTAATTGTTTTTTTTACCTGATATGCTTTTTTTTAAAAGGCCCAACATTTCCTTCCTTAAAGCCCAACCCAACATGGTTATCCATAGGTTAAGTAAAATTACATAAACTCTAAGGGGTTAAATGCAAAAGGGAGGACACCTAAGCTCCCTAGAGACTTTCACATTCACTTACACTCCACTTCTCTCCCTCTTTTCCTTCTTTCTGCAGTGGCCGGCAGCAAAACAGCAGCCCTTTCCCCTCTTCTTATATATATATGATGTTAAGAAAAACCCTAGTTCATTTTTCAATTGCTCTTTCTTCATAGTACTAAAACCACAGCCTAAACTTTCTTCTACTCTTTTCTATCTTCCATATTCTAAGCATACTTATACTTATATATATATCTATATAATTCTTAGTGGAATTGTGTTCGTAGTAAACTAAAAGTAAGGAAGGATCAAGGGAAGCAAGGAGGAGAAGGCAATTGGAGACTTTGTCACTAAATAGAAAGTGGGTATTTTCCTTTACCTCTTGATTACTTTTATGACTTATTATATAGAAGCTATGCTTGATAATATTGTAGTTTGAAAGTAGTAAAATTATGTTAGAAGATATGCTTGTTAAAATTAGTTATTCTTGTCAATATGATGTTAGTTAAGCTTTAGTTTATATAAAATAAACATAGCAAGAAAAGAAATAGAATTGATATTATTGAATGCTTGCTTACTAATCTTGTTCTAGTCTTGGACTAATTAATCAATTGTTTAAAATTAGGCTTGAAATGGTTGAAGTACTATACATCATATATGTGTGTGAAATAGTTACAACTCATGTTCTATCATAGATAAGTAACCAATTGCTTGTAAGAATATATATGTAATAATAGTAAAGAATAGAATTGTTAGTATTGTAAACTTAATTAGTAGTTAGTATGGTTTAATTGGCTTGTGACCTCTCATCATAATTAATGTAAAAATGACTACTTATAGTAGTCACTAGTAGTAGTAGAATGGATTGTAGAAAAAGCTCTTGTAGTAGTGGTGGTAGTAGGCAGTAGTAGTAGTAGTGGGCAATAGTAGTTGTAGTAGTAAGCAGCAGTAGTAGTAGTAGTAAGCAGTAGTAGTAGTAGGCAGTGGTAGTTGGTAAGCAGTAGTAGTTGTTGTAAGCCGCAGTAGTAGTAGTAGTAGGCAGTAGTAGTAGTAGTGGTAAGCAGTAGTAGTAGTAGCAGTAAAGTAGTAATTCAAAATAAAATCTGTAGTCACTTAAAGTAACAGTAGTAAAGCAGATAATAGTGAAAGCCATAAGTCACATGCTTAGCTAACTAAAATTTAAGTTAATATAATAACGGTAGTTAGGTAGAAAAGCCACTTGAAGATGTATACTGAGCTAACCAAAAATTCATGATGAGTAAAGTAGATTGTAGTAAGGTGAAGAAGAGATGGTAGGCATTAAAGACTTTATTAAGCAAGTATGCATAAGTTTATGCAAATGGTGGTAGTATGCACAAGTATATGCATATGATGGTAGTATGCATAAGTTTATGCGTATGGTGGTATTTGGTGCCTTAAGTGCACTAGTATTGATACACATATGGTGACATCTAGTGCACTAAATGCCCTTTGTTATACATATAAGTAAATGCACATTAAGTACTTGTTTTGATATATATGACAAGTAGCTAAACCAACTCTTAGCTTAATCTGATAATTGAATTGAACCCATACTCGAGTTTGATAACTTGTTGTAAGACAAGACTAACCTTGCAAGTAGAATATGTTAAGAATAAGAATAAATTAATTAGGAAATAAAAGACAACAAATGTTAATAAGATCGCATGACCAATAAAATAGGGACAGGCACTAGTTGGGAGTGTACTCACATGTTAAGGGGATACGTGCGACATCGTCTCATCTGGGACGCGTGCAGCACAGTCTCGACTGTTGATTTATGAGATTTAGTGATAGAGATATCGAAATCTAGGAGAATGGACCCTTATGAGTACGTTTATGTTCTAAGTTATCCAGATGAACAATGAGCTAGAGTATAACTCTCAGTCTCTGGCGGAGTAGGGAAAGGCCTGCCGATTCGCCCTATGTTCGGGTAACTTATGGTACAGTCCGGGTGCGGAGAAAGACCACCGATTCTGACAAAGAGTAGTACTAACATAGCAAGAAATTGGACTTGGAGCTCCCTCTAGAGTCGGGTTTAGTTTAGATTATGGAATAATCGTAAGTCATAGGGTTGTATTTTTCAACTTATGATTATGATTTTTTCCTATATCTGAACTAGTTTCCATATTTTGCTCCATGCAGTATGGTTGATAATGGTATACTGATCCTTTGATGGCTTCTTAGAAGAGGAAGTAGAACTTGAGGAAGAAGAAGAACCTGAGAAAGAAGAACCTGAAGAAGAGGGAGGGCCGGAAGAAGAAGAGCTTATGGAAATTAAGATACCTCTCACCCCACCGCCTATAGGTTCTCCCGATTAACCTATTAGTTTAGAGCAGCTCATTTTCCAGGTTATACCACGACGAAGCAACTCGCTGACTGTGTCGTAGAGTAGGACCCAGAATAGAATTGCTGCATTGTGGCGTCATATGTATATGCATAAGTGGAAAACAAGCCAGCTCGAAGAAGTGTACAGAATCAAGAAGCAGCAGCTCCTCTTCGACAAGGAATTAACCAAACTTAGAAAATCCAAAATTAAGGCATCCAAAAAACTGCACCGGCTAAAGATCAAATATCGCTATAAAATACTACGCCTTGACGAGAAACACGAAAAATTGCAGAATCAGGTGACCCAGCTGCAGGCACAATTGGGGCAGCGTTAGAGAGGAACATGTCCTGTTGAGAATGGTCGGTAGGAGTAGGATCAAGATGAATGTTTTGTGAAAGTTGTGTTATGTAAAAGCCGAAATGTTGTGTTTAGTAAATGTTTTGGGTGTTGTAAAAACCTACTTAAAGATGTTATGGATATGAATGAAAATCTAATGACATGTTTTGTCTTAATACTCGTGTAATATATATATATATATATATATATATATATATATATATATATATATATATATATATATATATATATATATATATATATATATATATATAAACATGTGGATTATTGATGTCTAAATATACATTGCTAAATATCCTTGTGTGCTGAATGTTGTATTTGTAAGATATAGTATGCACACATAGTTATCTTTGGAACCGTGTAACAGATGTCGAAAAGAAATGAAGATGGCAGTAACGGAAGGATCGAGGGTGGGGAAAGAGTCTATCAAAGAAATAGAGGTAGCAAAAGCAGGAGGACTGAAGGTGAAGGCAGTGAAGTTAATAACGCCAATCTCAATATCACAGCGGAAATTATGCGGGTATATCGAATAATGGGGACTTTAATGGAGGCCAGCCAAAATTTTGCACCACAGCCAGGAACCAAGAAAGGAATGCAGGTGATGCCATTACTAGCCACATCACGATGGAGTCTTTTAAGAGAATGAAACCACCAGTATTTGAAAGCCAAGCAGATCTGACAGTAGCCGATGATTGGATTCGTCAGGTGGAGACTGTGTTTGAAGTACTGAAAACACCAGAAGAAAGCAAAGTTACATTGGCGACTATCCTTTTGGAAAAAGATGCAGGAGCAATCAGTCAAGCGGGGCATGGGTGATGGACCAATTGTATGGGAGGATTTCCTAGAAGAATTTAGGCAACATTACTTTCCTCTGGACATCCAAGAAGAAAAAGCTATGGAGTTCATTAATTTGAGGCAGGGCAGTATAACAGTACGAGAATATGAAACAAAGTTTACACAGTTATCTCGATACGCCCCCGAAATAGTTCAGGATGAAGTTAAGAAGGCTAAAAGGTTCGAGCAGGGTATTCGACCTAGACTGAGGTCAAGGATGGTGCCTTTATGCATCCGATGATTTGACAAGCTAGTACGTCGAGCTGCAATAACAGAGATAGATATGAACCAAAGCCAGCAACCACCAGGGAAGGCAGGGACATGGAACTAGGGGAAGCGACCCGTTTCTACTACCAATTTTAAGAAGCAGGATACAAACCAAAAATTTAAGAGGAAGAATACCAGTACAGGAGCTTTCAAGTCAGTGGAGTGTTACCTCTGTGGTGAACAAGGACACTATAAGCATCAGTGCCCAAAGAATAAAGTTCAGCATGGCGGAAGCACTTGTTTTCATTGTGGAAAGACTTGGCACATCAAGCCAAACTGCCCACAACAGCAAAAGAACAACAATGGACCGAGTCAGAAGAATGGTGACAACGGAAAGAAGCCTTTCCGACAGGGTCGTGTTTTTGCTTTGACCGAAGAAGATGCTGAGGCGGATGAAGGGGTCATTACTGGTATGTAGAATTGTAATATATTTTGTTATGTTAATGTAATGAAGGATATTTATTAAAATATGTAATCTTTTGTAACCGGATGTTTGTACGTTAATGAAATTGAAGCCAGTGTTTTGTTTGACAGTGGATCTTCCCATACTTTTGTATCAAAGTCCTTTGCTACAAAGTTGAAATGTAGTCATGAGGCAATTCCTGATTTAGCTTTAGAAGTGGCCACGCCATCAGGAGCTACTCTAACTGCTATTGAATGCTATAAAGGATGTAAACTGCAAATAGGTGGAGAAACCCTTAGCATAGACCTGTTGGAATTGGGATTTGTAGGGGCAGATGTTATAATCGGGATGGACTGGATGACGGAACACAAGGTGACCATAGATTGCAAGGAAAAGGAAGTGACTATAGTGATACCCGAGAAAACAGAGATCGTGTTTCAAGGAAAGAAGAAGCGCGGATAAATCTTAACGGCTGTAACTGGGATAAAGGTAACAGAGGAAGTGAAGAAGATACCCATTATACGAAATTTCCCACTCATATTTTTGGAGGATTTACCTAGATTACCCCTGCACAGAGATGTGGAATTTAGTATCACAATTCAGCCAAATAGTGCACCAATATCGAAGGCACTGTATCGAATGGCACCAGTAGAACAGAAAGAAGCCAAACAACAAATTGAAGAGCTATTGCAGAAAGAATTTATTAGACCTGGTGTTTCGCCTTGGGGAGCACTAGTGTTACCTGTCAAGAAGAAGGATGGGTCAATGAGAATGTGTATCGACTATCGAGAGTTGAATAAAGTCACAATTCAGAACAAATTCCACTTTGCAGGATCGATGACTTGTTTGATCAGCTTTAGGACGTCGCGGTGTTCTCAAAGATCGATTTGCGATCAGGCTACCATCAGTTCTGTGTGAAAGAAGAGGATATACCTAAGACAGTTTTTAGGACTCGACATGGTCATTACGAGTTCTTGGTGATGCCATTTGGAGTGACAAATGCCCTAGCTATTTTCGTGGATATGATGAACTAAATTCTACGGCCATACATCGACTCATTTGTTGTGGTCTTTATAGATTACATCTTGGTATACTTAAGAACGGAGGAAGATCATGCCAAGCACTTGACCGAAGTTTTGAATAAACTACAGGAGCATGAATTGTATGCAGAATTATCCACGTGCGAGTTCTGGAAGACCGAAGATGCTTTCCTTGGTCACATCCTTTCTAAGGAGGGAGTGACTACTGATCTGCAGAAGATTGAAGCTGTGAAAGAATAGCCTCAACCAAAGACAATAAAGGAAGTCAGAAGCTTTTTGGGGCTAACAGGATACTACAAGAGGTTTATCCAGGACTATGCCAAGATAGCAGTGCCGCTTGCAGGATTAACCAAGTAGGATAAAAGGTTTGAATGGACTGAGGCAAGCGAAAGAAGTTTTCAGGAATTAAAGGCTCGGCTAATTTCAGCGCCAATATTGGTATTACCTCAAGCAGACAAGGAATACGTGATATACAGTGATGCTTCACACCTAGGTTTGGGATGTGTTTTGATGCAGGAAGGAAGAGTTATAGCCTATGGTTCAAGGCAACTCCGACCATACGAGGAGAATTACCCCACACATGATTTGGAGCTAGCTGCAGTAATTTTCACCCTAAAAATATGGCAACATTATGTTTATGGAGCAAAGGTGGAGGTATACACTGATCATAAGAGCCTGAAATATATATATCATTAGAAGGACTTGAATCTTCGACAAAGGCGATGGGTGGAAGTATTAGAAGACATTAGACGGTTTTCACATCAGTTAGTCGCAAGAGGTGACTCTGGAATTAGCTTGCCTGAAGGCGTTGTTTCACGATGCTGACATGGCTCTAGCTCAGGCTGATGTTGGCGGGCCTTCTCGTCCCTGCGGCTGTCAGTCATTGGATTCCATCCTTGGACGGATGCTCGTGGAAAAGGACTTTGAGATCTAGCGAGTGCTCATGAGGATTGGCCTCGGATCCTACGCTAATGGCGTAGAGAGTTGAGGCCGTGAGAGCTCCCCCTAAGGGTCGGCCTTGGATGCCATGTCGTGGATGGGGCGAAATGAGACCTTGTGAACGCTTATCACCAAGGCTCGGCCTCGAATACCATGCATAGGCGTGATCTCGATATAGGAACGTCTAGGGATTTGGTAGAGGGCCCCGAAATCGGACACCATTCGAAGAGGGTAGTGTCGAGGGGGGGTTATTAGGCTCTTATCACCGGAGCTTCGTATTGGACGTACGCCGAGGAACAAGTATGGGCTTTGCCAGTCACGTGACATGGCACATGTTTGCTTATGTCACCCGTTGAGGCATTCAAGGTGCATATGGAGTTGTAGCATTGCCCACAATAAATGCTGGAAGTTATGGAGTTCTCTGTGGTGTATATAAAATCCTTTTCACTGGGTAGTTGACTCACAAGTTTCTCAAAATCCATCTTTATCTTGTGATGTCTCAGTACTCAATGGGGTCAATGTTGAGCAGCCCCGAAACTCGTCCGTGGGTCGAGGACGGTGGGAAAATGTCTGGAGAGACTGGGCTCAACCCCACCGGGATTGGTATTCGGTTGGGGAGATCTGACATTTTGCCAACTGGGTCTGAGGGGACATCAAGGATTTTTGCACTGAGGTATTTTCGTGTCGGACACCATCCTGTGGGGTAGGTCCGAGGCGATAACCTTATTGAGATTTTTGGCGTTGAAGCCTTCAGCATCGGATAACAACACGAGGGGGATGTCCTTCGGGGATTTTTGGTGTTGAAGCTTTCGGCATCGGATGTCATCTCGAAGAGGATATCTTAGGAGGATTTTAGCATTGAGGCTGGGCCTCGAGTGCCCATTGTAAGGGACCCAATAAGTTGAATTTGGAATGAAAATTAGATTTTATTCATTGACTGACGTAGGCAAGTACATGCATCGGCCTTTGAAAGTCTCATTACAAGTGCATACCTTAGGGGCCTACGTAGAATTTCATCAAGTGTTCTGCGTTCCAGGTCCTCTTGACTACCCTGCCCCTCTGGTCTTTAAGTCGGTAAGTGTCTGGACCTCCCAGTTGGGCGCAAGTTTCCCCTTTTTGCTCGGTTCAGATAAATCTAGTCGCCCAAGCACAAGATCGCCTTCTTTGATGTTGGCAGGCTAGACCTCCTGTAAATAAATCGTTCAATCCTCTATTGGTTGATGTTTCTTCTTATAGCTGCCATTTTGCAAACTTCGTTGAAGAGGTCCAGATTGGCCCTGAGGCCGTCTGAGTTTGAATCCTCAATGAAGCTCATGATCCACAACGATGACAACCCGAATTCTAGGAGGATTGCTGCCTTAGTGCAGAAGGTCAAGTTGAAAGGGGACTCGCCCGTAGGGATCATCGTGGTCGTGCAATAAGACCACAGTAGCTGGGCAGCTCGTCAACCCACAGTCCTTTGGGGATTTGTCTAATCTCTTCTTGAGGTCATCGAGGATGTCGGTTGGCATTCTCGACCTGGCCGTTGAACTGGGGGTGTGAGATAGAGAAGAACCTCTGCTGAATTCCTAGGTCTTCGCAAAATTTTTGGAAGCCCTTTCCTGTGAACTGGGTACCATTGTCGGTGATGAGGATCTGAGGAATCCCGAATCAGCAAATGGTGTGCTTCCAGAAGAGTTGTTAGGCTTGGTGTTGAGTGACAGTGGTCAGGGGCTTTGCCTTGACCCATTTTGTGAAGTAGTTGATAGCCACAATGAGGAAGCATCTTTGACCCGTAGCTTTGGGGAACGGTCCAACCAAGTCCATCCCCTACATGGCAAAGGGGGATGGGCTAGCGAGCGACTGGAGATTGGCTTGGGGTAAATGTTGGACCGAAGAGAACCTTTGGCACATGCCACACCTCTTTACCTGGTCTTGAGCATCTTGCAGGATGGTCGATCAGTAGTACCCATGGTTGAGTACTTTCCTCGCAGGCGACCTACTGCGCCGATGCATTTCCTTGAGCGCATACTTGGCCCTTTCTGGTGATAGACATCGGAGGTAGGGTTTGTCATCAGTCTTTGTATAGGAGCGCTTGAAGAGCATGTCATCAATAAGAACGAACCTCTCGGCCCTGACCCGAATCCTCCTAGCCTCGGAGGTGTCTAGGGGATGTACCCCGTTTCTTAGGTAGTTCAGGATTGGATCCATCCAGGTTGGTTTCTGGGCGGGTGGGTCGAGGCAGAGGACTTCAGAGTTTTCCTTGTCGATGCTTGGTCGAACAAGGACCTCCACCAGGACTGCGATCTAGACATTCGAATGAGGACACTAATTTGGATTGTGTCTGTCTGACTACTGATTTCTCGAGGGATCCTGACAACGAAGGCTTCCTTGAAGTCAACCAAGAGGAGCTTGACCTAGGCCAGATACTTGACCATCCGGGTGTCGCAGGCTTCACACTGCTCGTGCACTTGATTGACGATGAGTTGGGAGTCGCTGAAGGCTTTGTCCCGTTTGGCCCCTCCTTTTCAGGCTAGGAGTTTGGCTACCAGAGTCTCCTACTCTGCCTCATTATTAGATGCCTTGAAGCTGAAGCACAGGAAGTATTGGAGCATGAAGCTGTCTGCACCGCTAAGATGACTCCAGCCGTGCTGCCTCCTTCACAGGATGATCCGCCCACGTAGAATTTTCAGACAGACTCATCTCCTGGTGTTTCGGGGACCTCCGAGATGATGCATTCGGTTATGAATTCAGCGAGTGCATGTCCCTTGATGGTTGTCCTCAGCCTAAAGATGATTTCGTGCTGGCTCAGCTCGATGGATCATTTGATTAGGCGGCCGGAGGTCTCAGGTTCATGGAGGACTTGCTTTAGTGGCTGATCCGTAAGGATCTGAACGGAGTGATCTTGAAAATACGGATGTGGCCATGATCAAGGCGTAGGCGACCATTTCCATTTTTGTGTATTGGAATTTGACATCGCGGAGGATTTTGCTGACATAGTAGATGGGCTTTTCGGCTCCGTCTTTTCCCTAATCATGACCACAATGAGGGCCTGCTCGGAGAGGGAAAGCCTGTTGTCGAGGCTTCCCCCATTCGAAATTCTTTGCCCCCTGGAGGGCTTTGAAGAAAGTGGGGGATCATTTTCAGGATGGAAATGGCCGATGGTTGCAAGACGGCCGGTGGGCCGTTGTACTCCCTTGACATTCCTGGGAGGGATCATTTTCCGAATGGCCCAAATTTTCACAGAATTAAATTCCTCGTTGGCTGAAGACGAGGAACTTTCCTGCGGTCATGCCGAAGGCACACTTAGAGGGGTTGAGTTTCATATTATGCAGCCTTATAACCCCGTAGGTCTCTTCCAAGTTGCTTACGTGGTCTATCTCGGAGGCTTTTGACAAGCATGTCGTCGGCATAGACCTCCATGTTCCGACCAATCTGTTCTTTGAAGAACCGGTTAACGAGCCTCTGGTATGTGGCAACTGCATTCTTCAACTCAAAGTACATGACCTTGTAGCAGTAAAGCCCCTGATTGGTGATAAAAGCCATCTTCGGAATATCCGGGGGGAATATTCTGTTTCTGCTGGATCTGGTATAGGGGCAATAGACAGAATTTGTAGGTTTGTAGGAATTCGAACCGGCTGAATCCTACTCCTTCCTTGTTGACAAGTTGACTCCATGGTGCTCCCACGGACCTGCACAAACGTTCGAATCACCGGAATGGATCCCAGCGACGAACCCTCCGACGCTCTGTCAATACCAGAAAAAGGAAAGGAAAAGAGCTCGAGTAGACAGAGTGATCACCTGTGGCAGTAGGAGGTAGGGGGTTTTTATAGTTGCCGTGGGGATCCATTTTGGGATAAGAATGAATCTCTACTTCCCGGTGCGGCTGGATAGAGGTGGTTAGAACCACCTCCTCTGGATAAAGATGAACAGGATTTCCTCCTATCCTATTGAATTGGTCCTTAACGGGTTCTGACTCGCTCTCAGTTGGACATGCCCATTCATGGGGTAGCGGACCCAAGAGGAGAGACCTGGTTCCCTATTCAGACCCATCTACTGGTGAAATTACCATCCTACCCCTGTAGCTTTAAGATCCGTACCAAATTTGAACGGTTCCAATTTAACCCCTTTTAGCCATATCACGAGCCCCCACTCCCAAAGACCGTGTGTTACGGCCTTTAGGGAGTAGTTTTGTTGTTTTAATGGCGTACAGGCTTTATCGGAGTTCTCAAAGGGTGTTCGAATCTTGCTTGAGGGGTGATGGCGCTTTGCTGAGCTGGTAGCATGCTCAAAGTTGCTTCTTGGCTCTTCTGGATTTTTGGTTATTATCCTTGATTTTTTAATTATTTTTTGCACCATTTATTCAATTTTGCGAAGCCATGATTTATTTTTAGGAGCACTAATTAATCATTCCAACTTATAATTATTTACCCGGGGGCTCAAAAATATTCCCCCGAATTTATGAATTTTTAGTCATTTTTTGCAATTTTTAAATAAATAATCGAATTAATAATTAGAAAAAATAATTTTAATCACCTATTTATGACGTGGCGTAATCTGGATCGCCCATCAACCTTGGGCGCAAAGATCTGGATGATCTTACGGTGGATCAGCTCCTAAATGACGTGGCCGATCCTGAGCCTTGATCATGCAGAGGCGAGGAATTCTGGGTGATCGGACGGCAAGGAGAAGAGGGACACTCCTCGTTTTCAGTTGGAAATGCATCTGTGCGGCAATTTGGGCGAACGGTATGGCGAACTCGCCAAATAGTGTGTCGAACGCGGCGAACGGTGTGTCGAACGCGGCGAATGTTATGAGGAGGTTGGCGAATGGTTGGAGAACGTTGACTAGTCAATAGAATTTTTGGTGTTTTCAGCTCGGAAACACATCTGTTTGGCTTTGGCGGCGAACGAGATGTCGAGCTTGGCGAACGAAATGGCGAGCTCAGAGGCCGTTGACTGGTCAACACATTTTTGGGTGTTTTCAGCTCGGAAACACGTCTGTTCGGCTTTGGCGGTGAGTTTGGCGAACGAAATTGCGAACCTGGAAGCCGTTGACTGGTCAACACATTTTTGGTGTTTTCAGCTCGAAAACACGTCTGTTCGACTTTGGCGGCGAGCTTGGTGAACGAGACGTCGAGCTTGGAAGACGTTGACTGGTCAACGCAATTAAGTCGCTTCTAGTTGCTTCCTTTTTGTCGTCTCGCATTCTGACCGCTTTGACTTCCGCGCTTGTTGCCTCCGTAAGGGCCCATTAAGCTTTGCTGCCCAAGCCCATCAAGTTTTACCATAAATCCCCATCCCTTCTCTTTTTTACTTCACTTTTCATTTTCACCTCACCTGAGATTTTTTCTCTTCATAGCCTTGAGCGGAGCCTCCGATGATCCTTTCCGTTCTCCGACGAGCATTCCGACCGTGGTTGTCACTTCTCAGGTAATTTATTTTAATTTTAAGAGATGTCTAGGGTGTCTTCCAGTGAAGAGGCCTCCTCGGGTAAGCCCGTAGTATCCCCCGGTCCACTCCTTCTAGGGTCGACAAGGGGAAGGGCCCCGTCGTCCTGTCCTCTCCGGAGGTAGAAGAGGATCTTGTTGTCGAAGTTGATAGCAGAGAGGCGCCTCTCTCTTCGTCGGTGGTGGGATCAATAGTGCAGAAAGATTGAAGGATGGGCAAGTTCGGGAGGCATTCGACTGTTGTATCTACTCTTGGGGGGACCCGTCAGTATGGTGCAGAAGAGTTAAGGTGGGCGGAGCATGGGTTGGCGCAATTTTATGGGGAGAACACGCCGAGGGAATGCACGGAGGCGAACAAAATCGTCAGCATCCTAAAAGAGTCGGACCTGCGAATCATCCGGATGTGCTTCATGATCCCTTCGGAATTTGATCACTTCGTCCCTGGGCAAGGGATCAGATCTTGCTTTTCGCTCCCCTCCAATACGTGTATTTTTCCCTTTGATGCCTTCCAAGCTGGGCTTCGCCATCCTCTACACCCTTTCATAAGGGCGGTGCTGCAATGGTACGGGGTACGTCCCATTCAGCTGATGTCAAACATTTGGAGGCACGTTACGGGTTCGTCCTCCACTGTCAGGATGCCAGGATCGAACCTAGGATTAGCATGCTTCGTCGTCTGTACAAGATCCACCAGAAGACTAGGACGGAGTATCGCTTCTACCTTACTGCTCGGAAGGGCGTTAAGTTGGTCGACAACCCTGACTCCGTGAAGTGTTGGCGAGATAAGTACTTCCTTGTACGGGGTAAGAAGTCGTGGTACATTCCCACGATGTGGAGGGAGGACGTGCCGAAGAGGGCAAAGATGGAGCCGACCTTGAGTCCCAGGAGGACGAAATGGTCTGCATCCTCTTGGATCGGCCTACTATGCATTGGAAGGAGATCTTCGAGGAGAGCCTCTTTGGGGGAGGCCTTTGTCTGAAGAACCCTAGTACGAGTTCTTTGTCTTTGATCGTACTTCCGAGTATTTTAGTAGTGACAAAATTCTAATCTTGTTTTTTTTCTTTCTATCTTTTTCTGCAGGATCTTCCGACATGGACTTTGAGGACATCATGAACAGGCGTTTGGCGCTAAGAGGCAAGCGAGTCGAGGAGAAGAAGAGAAAGCGCGTCGTTACTCATCCAACTCTGTCGAAGGCGATCAGAGTTGAGAGTGTCGCCGCTCCCGTCGTTGACTTGGATGCCATCCCTGCCCCTGTTGTCCAGCAGGTGAAAGAACTCGACGTTTCAGCTACGCTCGCTCTGAAGGCTCCGCCTTGCACGGCGGCGGCGGAGGTCATACTGACGGACGAGCTCAAGAAAATCTTCGTACCAGATTGGCAGGTCCTTAGGCACAACAGTTTCCTTAAAGACTCAATAAGCTGCATGGACGCCGTACGTAACCTGGCCACGCCTAAGGATAAGGCGTCGATGGAGCACGGAACAGTGGGCGACTCGGCCTTAGAGATCGCCAAGGCACAGATGGCGGTAAGCCTTAGTTTTTTTTTTTTTTTGTTCGGTCCTTTTTTCTTCCTTGCTCGCTCAACTCGTATACCACTTGTTTTTTCGCAGGCAATCTGCCATTTTAGCCACATGATGAAGCAAGTGGTGGGAGTAGGAGAGAGAGCTGAAGACTCTGCAGGATCGGGAGAGATTAGAGCGCTCGAAGGCCAAGAGATAGCTGGAGGCTGCCGCGCTTCGGGCAGAGACGCAAGCCACCGAGATTAAGCTTTTGAAGGAGGCGCTGGCGAAGACGAAGGAGTCTGCTGCTGTGGAGAAGGAAGAGGCAGCTCGGGAGAGAGCTGCTAAGAGGGAGAAGGCCACGTTCGAGATGAACATGGCCGTAAAGGAGGCCAAGGCCGCGGTGAAGGAGGCGATCGGCTACTTGAAGCAGAACATGCGGACGGCCTACGCCAAGGCCCTGAAGGATGTCGGTGAACGTCTCCCCGGCTTCGACTGCTCGGGATACTTCTTATTCCCCGACGAGGAGGGAGCGGAGATCGAAGGAGGTGACGACGCTGTCGGCGAGGATGACATGGTGACCGACCCTCCGTTGGCGATGGCACCGGCGTCAGGGACGGCTGAGGGTGGCGAAGGTGCTCGTGGATCCATCCGCCGAGGTGGACACTCAACTTCCTTAGTATTTTCTCTGTGTTTTAGTCGTAGTTTTTCATCTAGGATCTTTTGTACTGATGCCTAATAGCGGACTGGCCACCGCTTTTTTGTACTAGAAATTTTCAATGAAAATTGACTGTTGGTGAAAATTGACTAAGTGTTGAGCTTTGGGTTGAGTGAAAAAACTTTTTTTTGAACAAGTGTTAAAGCACTTTTTTAAACATGTGTTGGAGTTCGGCATTGCTTGGGTTTGCCCCACTGTTAAGTCGTCTTGTGGTCGACTTGCTTAGTTTTAGCTTTGCCACATAGTGTCCTTAGTTGTGGATAATTTATTTGTTGTTGTGGACTTTTTCAGATTATCGAAGCTCTACCACTCATCGATGTATCTCGGGTGGCCGAAGTGGCACGTCTCAAGGCCGGTCTAGGGGCGACGAGATTGGGGCTCGCGATGAACCAAGAGCGGCTTCGCAAAGTGGTCAGATCTCCGTAAAGCGAAATATGAGCTGAATTGAGGTCAACCCTAGTTCGCCGAGACAGAGAGGAGGTGATTAGAGGAGCAGGTTAATGAGACGACCTCTGAAGGCGACGACGTGGGCTTGTCGACAACTACCAACCTCGGGCTGAAGCTTAAGAACCTTCGTCGATCTCTGTCTAAGGTGTCAGCAGAGGGACGAGCTGAAGAAGGTGACCTTCGATAAGAGCATAGAGGTTGCTCACCTTCGGCGGACGATCACCATAGGCTCGATGTGACTGCCTCGTTTGAAGATAACCGTGAAGGACGACTCGCTTAAAGAGCGAATTGTCGAGCTCAAGGCAGAGGTCGCTCGTCTTCGACCACGATTTGAGGGAAGCACCGTCAGAACCACCTCTTGCACTCGGGGGGAGTATAACAGGGGGATATCGTTCCGCGAGCTCGTGCTTCGCTCGTCACCCACGCATCGAGACCCTGGAGATGCGCAAAGTGGCGCGGCAGCTTCGTCGGGCGGAGCATCTGTTGGAGCCATCGTTAGGTCAGGTGCGGATGATGCTTCTCGACTTGCTGGCCTAGGGACATCCGCCGAGGTAGGGCGTCGGCAGTACAACACTCGTCGCCCCCGTGTGTCTCTCAATCGAAGTATCCCCGCCCCTAAGAGGCGCTGAAGTAGCTTTCTGTAGTCAAATTTTGTATCTCGATGTAAAGTTGAGTCGGTTATCTGTAATTAGGTTTGACTTTCAAACTTTAATGAAATAATACTCGTTTTGTGAACTTGTGTGTTTTCCTAGTGTTTGCGATTGTCAACAGTTGTAGGAGCAACTCCGAGTGGTGGGGCGCTTTATACTTACTCGTTTGTGAGTAGCAAGAGTTGTGTCGAACCAAGTGTTGGACTCCGAACTTGTTGTTTAGAGAATACCAACGGCTGTAGGAGCAATTTCGAATGGTTATTTGCTTCGTACTCACTTAGAAGCAAATAGTTGAAGCAAAGTCGAACCAAGTGTTGGACTCCAAGCGCATCGTTTAGAAGATATCAACAGCTATAGGAGCAATTCCGAATGGTAATCCGCTTCATGCTCGCTTAGAAGCAAGTAGTTGAAGCAGAGTCGAACAAAGTGTTGGACTCCAAGCGTGTCGTTTTGAAAGTATCAACAGCTGCAGGAGCAATTCCGAATGGTGATCCGCTTCGTACTCGCTTAGAAGCAAGTTGTTGAAGAGAGTCGAACCAAGTGTATGACTCCAATCGTGTCGTTTTAATGCGATTTGTTTTTGTAAGTAGAGTTAGACTTCCCACAAACAGAGAACTTGCTAAGTAGAGTTAGACTACTCAAGAATAGAAAACTTGCGGGGAAAGATTACTTTTATTCGAAACAAGATTGCTTTTACACTTTGATAAAAAGAAAATACAAGGAATTTAGACATGTCTTATCTAGCGCTCTTGGGGAAGTTGCTTGGAGCGGTGTTTAGACACCCTCTTGGTGCTTCATCAAGTCCTCCGCGTTCCATGTCCTCGGTATCCTCCTGCCCCCAGGGTCTTCAAGTTGATACGCGCCCGGGCGAATGACTCTGGAGACCCTATACGGTCCTTCCCAATTGGGTGCCAACTTGCCTCTTTTGCTTGGATCGGAGATCGACAACTTTCTGAGCACTAGGTCTCCTTCTTTTAGGTTGGCTGGCCATACCCTCTTATTATAAGTCTGAGTGATCCTACGACTGTAGGTCTCTTGCCGAATTGCAGCTTTCTCACGGACCTCGTCTATGAGGTCTAGGCAGTTGCGAAGCTAGTTCGCGTTCTATGCTTCATTGTAGGCTATGAGTCGGGGCGAAGGCAGGCCCACCTCTAAGAAGATGAGAGCTTCGGAACCGTACGTAAGGTTGAAGGGGGACTCCCCCGACGGAGTTCTTTTGGTGGTGCGATAGTTTCAGAGCACGTTCGGGAGTTCAACCCACAGCTGAGTCCCTTAGTGGATTGGTCAAGCCTCTTCTTTAGGCCAGAGAGGATTTGTCAATTTGCGTTCTCTACTTGGCCATTAGACTGACGGTAAGCTATCGAGGAGAACCGCTGTTGAATGTCGAGATCTGCACAAAAGTTACGAAAGTTCGCTCTCGTGAATTAAGTCCCGTTGTCGGTTACGAGGATGCGAGGTACCCCGAATCGACAAATGATGTTCTTCCAAAAGAACTTCTGGACCTTGTGCTCGGTGATTGTCGAAAGAGGTTCGGCCTCGATCCATTTTGAGAAGTAGTCTATTGCAACTACTAAGAACTTCTGCTGGCCCGGCGCTGGAGGGAAGGGTCCGAGCAAATCCATCCCCCACATTGCAAAGGGGATTAGACTCGTTAAGGAGGAGAGTTGCGCTTGGGGCAGGCAACGGATCGAGGCAAATTTCTGGCAGGAGTCGCACTGGTAGACGTACTCCTCGGAGTCACTCAGTAGTATGGGCCAGAAGTAGCTGTAGTTCAAGAGTTTTCTGGCAAAGGATCTCGCTCCCAAGTGCAGGCCACATAGACCATCGTGGGCCTCCTTCAGGGCATATAGTGCTTCCTCCGGGGAGAGGCACCTCAGATAGGGTCGACCATCGATCTGGGTGTAAGAGCATTTGTACATGACCCCGGCCAGGAGTGTACCGCTCGGCTCGTGTCTGGATCCTCCTTGCCTTTTTTGGGTCTTCGGGAAAGACTCCGTCTCGGAGGTACTCGAGGAGGGGCTTAATCCAGTTTTTCCCAAGCATTAGAGAAGGACCTCTATCAATACTTGGTCTTCCATTGGCTCCGGGCCATCTTCATCAATACTTGGTCTGAGAAGGACCTCTATCAAGACAGTCTGTTCTAGACTTTGGAGAGACGAGGAGGCGAGCTTAGAGAGAGCATCCGCTTGCGCGTTTTCCTTTCGAGGAATCTGCTGGAGTTGAACATCTTCGAATAAGGCTAAAAGCTTCCTAACCTTTGTCAAGTACCTGGCCATACGCTCGTCCCTTGCCTCGCATTCCCCCGACACTTGGTTGACAACCAATTGCGAATCACTAAAGACTGACCCGCTTGGCCCCGGCTTTGCGAGCCATGCAGAGCCCCGCTATGAGGGCCTCATACTCTGCTTCGTTGTTTGAGGCCGGAAAGTTTAAGCAGAGGGAGTATTGGAGGACGAAAGCGTCCGGGCCGGCCAAGATAACACTAGCCCCACTTCCGTCGGAGCAAGAATACCCATCCACGTAAATGGTCTAAACGAAGGGGTCGGCAGATGACTCGCAAGTGTCGGGGATGGTGCTCTCCACATTGAATTCGGTCAGAGCCTGGGCCTTGATTGCTGTTCTCGGCTGGTAGCTGATGTCATGTTGACTCAGCTCGATGGACCACTTCATCAGGCGCCCGGAGGTCTCGGGCTTGTGGAGAACTTACTTGAGGGGCTGGTCTGTTAGGACGACAACCGAATGAGATTGGAAGTAGGGGCGGAGCTTTCGGGCTACCATGACCAAGGCAAGGGCCATTTTCTCCAGCTTTGGGTAACGGAGTTCGGCATCCCGGAGGACTTTACTCACATAATAGATGGGCCTCTGCGTTCTGTCCTCTTCTCTTACAAGAACCGCGCTGAGGGTTTGCTCCGAAGCTGCGAGATATAGGTAGAGGACCTCTCCAGGTGTTGGCTTGCTCAAGAGCAGGGGATTAGCTAAGTATGCCTTGATCTGTTCGAAGGACTTTTGTTGCTGATCCCCCCATTCGAAGCCTTTAGCCCCCCTGAAGGCCTTGAAAAAGGGGGAGGTACTTTTGCCCGACTTGGAGAGGAACCGCCTAATTACTGCGAGGAGCCTCGTGATCCTCTGTACCTCTTTGACATTGGAGAGGAGCCATTTTGATGGCCTGGATCTTCGTGGGGTTGGCCTCTATGCCCCTCTGGATGACCATAAACCCCAAGAACTTGCCGAATGAGACTCCGAACACACACTTGTTCGGATTCAGTCTCATATTGTGCCTCCTGAGCACCTCGAATGCTTCTTGGAGGTCGAGGAAATGTTCCTGCCCTCGGGTGCTCTTGACCAACATGTCACCTACGTAGACTTCCATGTTTCGGCCAATCTGGTCTCGGAAGACCCTGTTCACGAGGCATTGATAAGTAGCTCCCACATTCTTCAATCCGAACGGCATTACCGTGTAGCAGTACAAGCCCTGATTCGTGACAAAGAAGGTCTTCGAGATGTCGGGAGGGAACATTCGAATCTGGTTGTACCTGGAGAAAGCATCCATGAAACTGAGGAGCTCGTGTCCGGAGGTCGCATCGATCAGGGTGTCGATGCTTGGAAGGGAAAAAGGGTCCTTTGGGCATGCCTTGTTGAGATCGGTGAAGTCGATGCATATCCTCCAGCTCCCGTTGTCTTTCTTGACCATCACTACATTGGATAGCCACTCGGGATAGTTCACCTCCTGGATGAATCGAGTGTTAAGGAGCTTTTCGACTTCTTCTTTGATCTCCTGTTGACCTTCGGGAGCGAACTTGCGGCGTTTCTGCTGAACGGGCTTGACACCCGGGGTGACACTGAGATGGTGCATCAGGAGCTCCTCGGAGATCCCAGGCATGTCGGCAGCGGTCCAGGCGAAGAGATCGCGGTTCTCCCTTATGCACGGGGAGATGTCTTCTTTGATGGAGGGGGAGAGTGCCTTGCTGACCCGGAACGTCTTGGTGGCGTCTCCCTCCGAGAAGGCCACTTCTAGTTCATCCACCAGTTCGAAGATGGTCTGGCTACCCTCCGGTGGGAGCTCGAGGGCTTCTAGGGAGAGGACCGTGCCTCCCATTGAGGTCATATAGCACTTGCGAGCCACCTCCTAACTCCCTCTCACTTCTCCTACCTCTGCGGGGGTGGGGAACTTCATCTTCATGTGGTAAGCGGAAGGGATGGCTTGGAGCATGGAGAGGCCCGGTCAACCTAGGATCACGTTGTAGGCAGCCTTCACGTCCACCACCATGAAGTCCATTGGCTCCGTCCGAGTGACCGGGGCTTTGCCAGCAGTGACGTCGAGAGTTATAACTCCCTCGATCGTTACCGGAACCCCAGTGAACCCATTAAGGGTGTAGCCAGTCGGCTTGAGCCGGTTTCTTGATAGCTGGAGGCCTTTGAACGCCTCCAAGAAGAGGATGTTGACCAAACTTTTATTGTCCACCAACACCCGGCGAACGTTGAAGTTGGGCATTTTTAGGTTGATGACGAGGGCGTCGCAGTGGGGCGTGCGGATGCCTTCCAAGTCCCTATCGGAGAATGTCACAGGGACTCCTAAGCCCTTTAGGGGAGGATGGCTCTGCACGAAGTTGACTTCCCTAACGAAGGCTTTTCGGGAGGAGTTAGAATCTCTCCCCATTGGGCCTCCGTGTATTAGGTGCTGGATGGCCTCTACCTCGGCCTCGAGAGCCTCCGTGCGCTGCTCCGTTCGCCTGTTAGCCCCCCTGAGCAGTGGAGGCGGATCGGCTCGGTCCCTTCCCCCAAACAGAGTGAGCTGCCCTCTCTGGATGAGGGCCTCGATCTCATCCTTCAGGCCCTGACAATCATCAGTGTCGTGCCCGTGGTCCCGGTGGAAACGGCACCACCTGTCCCAGTTTCTTTTCTTCCCGGGGGTGTTCATCTTCGGAGGTGGCGGCAGGAGACCTTCGTTCCCGATCTCCATCAGGATGACGGATTCACTCGCGTTAAGCGGAGTGAATTTCTCGAACCGAGGGGGAGGTGACCGTGGCCACTGAGGATTCCAAGGAGGCGATGGATCTGGCCTCAGCAGTGAAACACTTAACGTAGTCCCTCAATCGTTCGCCCTTCTTTTGACTAGGAACAGTAGGGAGGCACTCTTCTCTGTGCGGCCACTGCTCACGAAATGCATGAGGAAGACCCTCGAACTGGTCGAAGGAGAAGATAAATGCCGGTGCAAGTCGAGAATACCACTCCCGAGCTGGCCCCTTGAGTGTGGCCGGGAAGGTCTTGCAGAGGAGGGCATCGGATGTATGATGGATCATCATGAGAGTTGAAACTCTCAATATGATCTGCGGGGTCGGTCTCCTCGGTGTAGGTCTCAAAGTGTGGAGGTTTGAAGTTGTCTGGGACTGGGGCCTCTATGATGGTGCGGGAGAATGGGGGCCTGCTTGGACGGAGGTCCCTCTCCCGTCGTTCTTTGTCTCGGTCGAGCTGGCCGAGGTGCCTCTCCTTCTCGTGGACACGGCAGTAGACCGAACCCTCCCTTCGGTCGTACCTTGCTGACCCCGAGACTCGTCTTCATGTCGAGGAGGGCTGGGGTTGCGAGGGCGATGGCTTTGAGTAGGTGGTGGACTGATAAAATGACGGGGGTGGCTTGGTGTAGGCCGCAGACTTCGGGAGCGGCGGTGGTGATCGGAAGAAGGGCGGCGATGGCTCGAAGCCAACTTAGGACTTAGGGAACGGCGGTGATGTCTCGAAGCCGGTCTGGGACTTCGGGAGCGGTAATGATGGCGAGGAGCTAGCCGAGGGCTGGGAGCCCGAGGGCCATTGTTGGGGGCGGCATTGAGCGCCCGAAGGACCGCCTCCTGGACTTGCTGAAATTCTGCTCTGGTGACGGGGGCCTCCTGCTCGTGATTGACTCGAGCTGCGGGACGGCCAGCCGAGGAGCGGCTTCGTCTTGGGCGATGCGGGGGTGACTCTCTCCGCCTCCGGGGAGAGTTGGACCCCATGCGGTCTGATCGACATGGTGACCGATCCCTCGGGTGCTCCCGGCGAGGGTTCGCTTCGCAGGTCCGCCTCTCGTCTAGATGGGTCCGAAGATCGGGCCCTAGCTCGGTCTGCTGATTGTTGAGCACGTCCTGCAGATCCTTGGCGTAGGAGGACTATGGGAGGCCATAGAATCTGTGGAGGCATTGTGGATGGACACCCGGCCTGATGTATAGGTTGCTTGTGGCGGCTCCGCCGAGAGGGCTCCCTTACTGTTGCTTGGGGCCCTATAGGCTGCAAAATATACTGAGGAGCCTGCTGTTCGAGCTGTAGGGCCTGCAGGACGAGTGGAGGGAGATCCTTCGGAGGAGGAGGATGAGAAGTGGTTGTTCTTCGGTTGGAGTTTGCGGGCTTCCTCTTGGGAGGCATGGCTAGGAGTAGCTTTGGTTGAAGGAGAAAGGTGGGGTTGCTTATCAAGTGATTCTCATAGACAGCCCCAATCTGTTGCCGCTGGATCTGGTGTGGGGGCAGTAGACAAAATTTGTAGGTTCGTAAGAACTCGAACCGGCTGAATCCTACTTGTTCATTGTTGACAAGTTGACTCCTTGGTGCTCCCGCGGACCTGCACAAATGTTCGAAACACCGGGATGGATTCCGGCGACGAACCCTCCGATGCTCTTGTCAATACCAGAAAAAGGAAAGGGAAAGAGCTCGAGTAGACAAAGAGTGATCACCTGTAACAGTCGGAGGTAGGGGGATTTTTATAGTCGCTGTGGGGATTCGTTTCGGGATAAGAATGAATCCCTACTTCCCGGTGTGGCTGGATAGAGGTGGTTAGAACCACCTCCTCTGGATAATGACGAACATGATTTTCTCCTATCCTGTTGAACTGCTCCTTAACGGGTTCTGACCTGCTCTCAATTGGACAGGCCCGTTCATGGGGTAGCAGACCCAAGAGGAGAGACTTGGTTCCTTATTCAGAACCATCTGCTAGTGAAATTACCATCCTGCCCCTGTAGCTTTAAGATTCGTGCCAAATTTGAACGGTTCCGATTTAACCCCTTTTTTAGCCATATCACATTCGAATGTAGTTGTAACCGGAGTAGGCATCCATGAAGCTCAACAACTCGTGTCTAGAGGTAGCATTGATCAAGGCATCGATGCTGGGGAAAGGGAAGGGATCTTTCGGGCAGGCTTTGTTGAGGTCGGTAAAGTCGATGCACATCCTCCATTGCCGTTGAACTTTTTGACTAGCACGACGTTAGCTAACCACTCTGGGTAGTTGACCTTTTGGATGAACCAGGCAGAGAGGAGTTTGTCGACCTCCTTCATCGCTTGTTGCCTTTCGGGGGTGGACTTTCGGCGTCTCTGATGTTACCGGCTTGGAGCCTGGGTGGACACTCAGTCTATTCATGATGAGGTCCTTAGATATTCTTAGCATGTCCGAGGGTGTCCAAGCTTAACATGTCCGAGGTTCCTCAGATATTTTAAGATAATTTCTCTCTTGGGGCGGGGGGTGAGACTTGCTCGGAGAACAGGATTTCCTCCTGCTTGTCCACCGGCTCAGAACCTATTGAACTTCGGTCCGAGGGAGGACAGTGCCCCCAAGCTCGAGTCGCCTCCTGATTTCCTTTGACGACCCCGACCCCATATTTGGTAGAGAACTTCATGTGCATGTGGTAGGCTGAGGGTACCACATGGAGGGAAGCGAGATCGGGTCGGCCCAGGTTAGCGTTATAAGCGGCTTTGTTTGACCCCCATGAAATCTATTGCTTTCGTTCAGGAGGTCGGGATTTTCTTGCGGTGATGTCAATGGTAATGATTCCCTCGATCTGGACTGGGAGTGTCGGAGAAGCCGTGGAGGGTATACCCTCCTAGTTTCAGTCTCTCTCGAGAGAACTTTAAGGCTTTGAAGGCCGTTAGGAACAGGATGTTCACAAAACTTCCATTGTCGACGAGGATACAGCCGACCTCGTGATTGGCAAGCGCATGGCTGATGACCATGGCATCGCAGTGCGGGACCCGGACACCCTCAAGGTCTTCCTCTGAGAAAGAGATCGCCAACCCAAGACCTCGAGGAGGGGGACTATTGTGAACGGAGTTTACCTCTCGGATGAAATCCTGCAGGAGAAGCTCGACTCTCCCCCTATGGGTCCGCCATGGACACAGTGCAGGATGGCCAAATTCTCGGTATCCTGATGCTCGGGCTTCGGCTCTGGACGTTTGTTCGCTCCCCGAGGGGGCAGAGAGGCTCTCGGGTCATTCCGAGTGAATTTGGCATGGTATCTTCCGGACGAGAGCCTCGATTTCGTCCTTCAGAGCTCGGCAGTTATCGGTGTCATGGCCACGGTCATAATGGAAATGGTAATAGAACATGCAGTCTCTCTTCTTGTTGGGTTGTTGGAGGGTGTTGGAGTATGTCGTCGCCCTGTATTTCCATCAGGATAGCTAACGCTCGCATTGAGCGGGGTGAACTTATCGAACCGTGGATGCGGGGGGAGGCACTTCTATCCCGAGGCTTCTTTCTGAGCCTTCTTGGGAGGTTCAAAGTTGTCTGTCTTCCTTTTTCCCTTAGTGGGGGATCCCTTTCGACCCCCGGGGTGGAGGGCCTCTTTGGCTCGGATGTACTTCTCACTCCTATAGAGAAGGTCGGCAAAGTCGATGGGTGGCTTCTTTGGTCAAGAAGGCCTTTAAAGAGTCATGACGAACATTGTGCCGAAAGGCTGTCACTGCTACTTGGGCGTTGAGGGAGGTCAACCATGCTTCGGCCGTAAACCTCTAAACAAAATCTCGAAGGGATTTACCGTCATTCTGTCTAAGGTCCAGCAGGGAGGCGTTCGTCTTCTCAGCCTTTCGGCTAGTCAAAAGTGAGCGAGAAAGATCTAGTCGAGCTGGTCGATGGAGAAAATTGAACCGGAGGTGAGTTTTGGTGAACCATTCTCATGTAGGGCCTCTCACGGTGGCTGGGAACGCACGACAGAGAAGGGGATTCAAGGCGCTGTGAATCATCATGAGGGTTTAGAAGATCTCAATGTGATCAGCTCATCGTTCCTGTGCTCGGCTCCTCCTGCTCGGCCAGTGTGTTGCTCGGTCCGGGTCCCACCTCAGATGGCCTGGAGGATTTCATCCTATAATTCTTATAACTCCGCCCTTATCATGTGACCTCCGTCCCTACGGTTGTTCGAGGGTTGGCGGTCCCTCGGGGAGCGGCTGCTCTCTCGGACTCGACCATGGGAGGAGAGGTGACTCCGCCCGGATTGTGGTTCGAGGGCTCCCCTCCATTCTAGGATCAGATGAGGCGATTTCGGAGGTTGTCCTCGTTCTGTTTGTTGTTGATGACATTTCTTAGGTCAAGACACCACCGGATGGGTAACCTCCCGTGCTACCTAGGAGGGATGCGCTCGAGGTTGGTTCCTACGGCCTTTGGTCTTGCAGCTATAGGGATCCTTGAGTGGCTATGACTTCGCGTTGGGCGTTGATGTGAATATTTGCAAGTATACAAAATCGCAACAAGTAGTATAGTTAAGTGAAAAGAGTGTCGAACCCACAAGGACTAATTATTTTATTGAGTACTGAAATTACTAGATTAACTACTATTTGGAAATTGAAATTCAATAAAGAAAGTAACTAAATTAAATTAAATAAATTAAATTAATTAAAAAGGAGCGGAATCTGAAATTTTGTTGTTTATTAATTACAAAATTAATTCTAGGGCTTTGGATTTCACCTAATTAATCCCGCACAATTTATACTTCCATGTGAAAAATTTTGTTTCTTTTCCAAGTTGTAGACCAAAATCCCCCAAGTATTCAATGCTCTCTCGAACAACACCAAAAATATCTCCAACTAACAGTTTGTCATATCTTTATGCAAATTTAATTAATTGAAGACTCATTAAGTTCAATGGATTTCTTTATAGTCTCACCAATCGCGGTAAATCATCTCTAATTTCGCTCAATCAATGGTGATTAATTTTATAGTTCTAAATCACAAATTACCTCTCGGTCTTTCCATGATCCAATAAATCATATAAAAGTTGGGCAAACAATTGTAAGCATTAAGAACAAAAATCACACAACCACGGAAAAATAGAAATAATATGGAATTTAAATCACACACAATCGCGGTAAATCATCTCTAATTTCGCTCAATCAATGGTGATTAATTTTATAGTTCTAAATCACAAATTACCTCTCGGTCTTTCCATAATCCAATAAATCATATAAAAGTTGGCCAAAACAATTGTAAGCATTAAGAACAAAAATCACACACAACCGCGGAAAAATAGAAAAATAATATGGAATTTAAAATTGTGTTCTCAAAACTAGGCTACATCAAAATCCTAGAAAAATAAAATTTAGTTCATAATAAAATTGCAACTAACAAATTTTGTCTTGGATTGCATAATAAAATTAGAAGAAAAGAGAAGTTACAAAAAGACTGCTTTTGTAAAAGAAAAAATTGCAAACCGAACGCCTCGAAAAGCGAGCCGCCAAATCAAAACCCACATTTAGTCTTTCTCCTCTCTCCTGTCCTCTGTTGGTTCTGCCTTGATCTCCGCAAAACCATTGACGTCACGCTGACCTAGGCCGCTGCTGACGTGGATGCCTCTGAAAACCGTGCCACCTCTCTTTGTTTCGTCTCTCTCCTCTGTTCTGAGCGCTGCTGACGTCAGCGCTCTCAGTGTCTCCTCTTCTGCTGTTCCTCTAGTTCGAGCCCACGTGACAACCGCTGTCGCTGCTTTGGTTTGTGTGCGCCCAAGGCAGAGCTACGCTCTGTTAAACCCCCTCTTCTTCATTTATTTATTTCCTTATGTGATTTGCTCTTTATTTCTTACTTCTTTTTCTTCTCTTTCTCTTCTTGAAGTACGAGCTGCTCACACAAAATAAAATCAGATTTTAGGATTTAAAAATAAAATAAAATATATTAGTTTAAATTAATTAAACTAACTAAAAATCATAGTAGTTCAATTAAACCCTTTTAAAATTGTTTATTGCACTTTCAGCTCTATTGGTAATTTATATCTTGCATTTTCACACGGCCAAATTGTAAAATTTAAAATTCAACAAAACAATAAAAATTAATAAATCATTTTGTTTGTTTTGTTTGTTGATTTTTACCAAAAATCTTCATCTTTTGCATAAAAAAAATCTTATTCCTTCAAAAATACTTAATTAACTAAAATCTATGGAAATAAGATAAATTATTAACAAGATAAACGAATACAAATCAATTTTTTTGGGTAAATGAGTACAAATATTTAAATAAAAATTAGACACATCAGGCACGGAGGAGGAAGTGGGGTCGGACTGATGCCCCCCTGGTGGGGTCTTCTTGGCTTTGGGAGCCAAAGGAAGTGTCAGCCATGGAGCAGAGTCTGAAGAAGAGGTTCGGATCCGTGTTTCCCACAGACGGCATCAACCTGATGGCGCCAATCTGATGCTGCTTGTTTTCGGGTGTGGGAGCAACAAATAATGTGAGTTATTTTGGTGAAAAGGAAACTCTAATCTCGGCCGCCAATCTGACTCCACTATGATGCTGATGTGATTGGATCTGGTGGATCTTGGAGCAATCGATTGTCGTCGGGCACATGCAAAAAAGCCTGAAACACCGGGAGGACTCCAGGCGACAGACCCTCCGATGCTTAAGTCAATAACCAGAGGATTAAGATAGACTTAAGTGGTAAAATAGTGATTACCTGGTTACTATAGAGGTATGACTGTATTTATAGGTGTGAGAGCCTGATTAGGGAATATTCCCCGATCCCCTAAGTAGGGGATGCGACTCGATTCACGTTGGGTTGTATTTGGGTGATGGGCCTATAGTAGGCCCACAAGCTGCTATGGTATCCCTTCGAGATTCGTGCCAAGATCGAGCGGTGCAGATCATGTGCTATTTTTACCCTCTTCATTTTTCTTCTTGTGTAGCTGCATATTTCAAAATTTTCCTCCCTATAACACTTGTTGAATATAGGAATTCATGATTGTGTTGGCTAATTTTTGAATTTTATCGTTCCGCCACCAATTCTCCTTATTATTGACTCTATTATCTTTAGATTCTTCAATATTGTGTTTTGCCAATTTTTTAATGCCTTGGATTTTTGACTTTGTCCATTTCCTTCCCCCCAAACATATGATATTATTAATTGTGCTAATTATTATGTCAATTATATCAATCCTCCTCCTGTGAATAACCTGATACTCCAACTTGTCTATTGAATTTGACTTTCTGGTACAAAATTTTACCCATGGTCTCTTATCTCTTCTGCTACACCTATATTTCTAATTGCACTAACAGCAGAAAAGTGTTGTGAGCTATTAAACTTTTTAGATTACTATAAAATTTTTCAGACACGTGTAACCTAGCCAGTGCATATCGTTCACCACCTTTATAATTTCTTAATTCCTTTGTAAATTTACTAAGATACAAGCGTAAAATCTCCTCTGACTCTTTTTTAATCCATTCTTTGGTATCTTAGGTATTTCAAAAGTTTCTCACTATAACACATTTGTCGAACCTTATGAGAATTCATCGTTGCGGGTTGGCTAATTTTTCAACCTCGTCATCCCACCATTTGTTCTCATTATCAACTATTCTATTAACTTTAGACACTTCCACATTATGTTTTGTCACTTTTTTCATGCCTTCGACTTTTGACATATCCTTTTCTTTCCTCCCAAACTTATGATATTATTTGTCGTTCTAGTTAAGATATCAACTAGTTCTATCCCTTCTTCTGTGAGTGACCCGCTTCTCCATCTAACTTTATCGACCAGTTCTATCCCTTCTGTGAGACATCTAGTCTTCTACTGAGGTCGCTATTCGGACTAGTGACCTCAGTTTTAAAATAAAGAGGTTGCTAATGAGAATAGCAGCTGTTGCTAATGTGGCACCAAATAGCCCATGAATGCTAATAGTTTCGAAACTGGCTCATAATTGCAAATATTTTCAAAAAGTGGCCTATTCCAGCAAAAAAATCCACTACCAACCGGCCTTCTGTTCATTTCGCTTTAACAGCTATAACTACTAACCCAGTCCGTCTTCCGTTTCTCTGTCAATCATTCATTCATACATCTTACTTTCTTTCTTTTGTTTTCTTTGTTTTTTTATTAGAACATTTTCATTCTCGGTATCATTATTTAAAATCCCTCATTTAGAAATGTTGGAAGCAATCACTCCACTTTGTGCATTTTTCAATGTTAAATATCTAATAGGATTTTGCTCAAGCCTGAATTCACCTGTTTTAAGTTACTAAAATAACTATTGACTGCTGCGTGAAGTGTTGGATATTGTAGACACCTGATAAGCTAATGATTATGCTAAGCTATAAAACATTGTAATTTGCTGTCACTTTGTTCTTTCATGTTTTGCCTCTTGATTTATCCTGAAAGAATAGCCTGTAGGTATTTTGACGATCTGTTCCTTTGTTCTAGTTCCCCAGTTTTTGTTTGGTCACACATTCCTAAATCATGTCCACATTCTTGCCTGAAGTGTGTATAAGTAATTCTACTAAGGATTCAACCATATATCATGCTGTGAGTTTGTTGGACTTGCCTTGGGTTGAGCCAAATGATCAAAATAATTTCTCTTTCGTTCACCTTCTTATATCTTTGCTTGAGACCCATATTAATTGCATTTATATGTAACACCTACACTAACTTCAATTTTTTATGTAGTCGAATTTGTAATTTTCAGTTCTTACCGGGGATTCATGTTGTTCTTCCATAGGCATTTCTCGCTTGAGATATATACATGTATGTACATTGTAGATACATATGTACCTACATTCAAGTTTGTGTTCACACATAGAGAGTGGCTTTAATACTCCCAGGAATTAGTTATATCCACAAACTCACAGTAAAGTTGCACAAGCAGTTATTACTGATTTCCATTCACACAGCCTGCCAAACTTCGTAGAATGTCATAAGTACATTCTGGAGTCTCTGATTTTAGGAAAATCAAAGGGTATCAAGGGTTTGTTATAATTAGGCATTGTTGTTTTTAATGCGAGGCAGGGGATTTAGGGGCTAGGGTTTGTGAGAATTAAGTTGAGTGGGAAATAAAAATTTGGAGGAAATGTGGTAGCTTTGTAACCATAGACTGTATCTTCAAAATGCTGGGATAGAGGGGTTTAAAAAAAATGACATAACTATCCTGTGTTTCTACCCAAACAGCGAGATATCTATGCAGGGATATATATGTTATTTTGTAGTGGTGCATGTCCAAATGATAAATTCACGGTTACCAATGCTACCACAAATTATCGAAATAAACATGTATTCACTCAAATGTCCACATTTTTGTAGCGAGTATTACATTTTGCCTTCGGGTATTTGTAAGAAATGTGTTCATTGTGAAACTAAGTACTCTGTGGTTACAAAGCGACTGTCCTTAGGAAGCAACATGTAATGCAATTAATCAGGAGTTCCTAATGGCTTCTTTCTTTCTTTCAATTTTTGAAATCTCGTTCACTCCCCGCCGGGGGGTGTTATTTAATTAGGATTCTAAAATATTTTGTCTCACTTTTTATAATCCGTGGATTGTTTAAATCCACGGATTATTTAAACTCATAGATTTTTGTGGATTCTTTTAATTTGTGAGGGATTAATATGGAATTTAGAGTTGATCGAGGTACTTATATAGAAATAGTGATTTGTGAGGGACTAGCATGGAATTTCAAAATTTGTTGGGGATGTGTGTGGGAATGGTAGTGGCTAAAGCATTACTCGTGTGGGAAACAAAACACCCTTTATGATTTAGCCAAAAATTAGATACTGGCACATAGTTAATGATGTTGTTTTGCATAACGCCTTGAGAAATAGTGGCACAATGATCTGGCTACATCATATTTTATAATTTTTTTAAATGAAAAAAGTTGTTTTAATTCCTCCTCAATTCTGTGTCGGCACTGATGAGTCTCGCTCGTCTCTTCCACAAAATTACCCTAAGGCTCTTTTCTAATGTTCATTTATAATTTGTGAGGGAGTTCAGTCTATTAGTTTAATCATTTATTGCAGGCAGGGCCGGCCCTACCCTAGAGGCGGGTAAGGCGGCCGCCTTGGGCCTCCGGAGATTTCGTGATTTTAGGGGCCCCAAATTTGAACTTCCCTTGTAAATATAGGTACGTATTTTGCGCGTAATATATATATATATATATATGTTAATTAGGGGCCCCCATGTCGGAAGTTCGCCTAGGGCACCGGGAACTCAGGGCCGGCCCTGGTTGCAGGAGGCATTTTCTACAAAGGTAGATTCACTTATAGTCTGAACTCCCTCAAAGGCTGTTAAGTAGTAAGCATTTTGAAGAGCTTATCCAGTGTGATCCAAGGTAAACTCACTTATAGTCAGCAGTCGGAGATAATCTTAGAATCTCCTATCTTTGAACCCTGATCGACATTGGGAACCCAGTTGAAGATTCTAAACGTCCTGGTTTTGGTCTCAAAGGTGGATATCATAATCATCAGGATCCTCTTGTCATCATCGTGTGAACCTCCATCAGGATCAACTTTCAGGTAATTCCTTAAATCATTTTCCCTTGTATTAATGGTAAAGACGAGTTACTGCAAATTGACTCTTTCTGTGTATTTCTATTTTGACAAAATGTTTCTTAGAATGTTTCAAAAACTTGGTGTAGGCAATAGAGCAATGCTCGACCTGCCTATGGGGCAATTGCTGTTACCCCCTTCAGTTTAGGAACTTGACCATTTGGAAAGCATCCATAGCCATGACAATCACACAAATAACAACATGATAATTTTTTCCCTTTTTTGTTGTTGAATGAGGTAAGAAACATGACCTACACCAACACCAGCCAAACTGCAGCACAATTATCCTTTCCTACCATCATAATTATCATCATTGAAGTTTCATTTTAATTTTCTTGATTTCATTTGATTTAGAACTATGTTTATACAATCTTACCACTTTATCATCTTGTCCGTAAATCACCCTGGGGGTAATAGGGTGATTGTGTGGAAATTAAAAACTGAAATAAAATGCATAAAATAAAGAGAGAGAATTAGAGCAAGCAAACAGAGCAAATATGCAAGACACGGGGATATAACATGGTTCCCCAAATCTAGGAAAATTTCTAGGCAAAACTGCACGCCACCTACTTATGGCAATTCTCCGTCACAAGCATTCCACTATACTTTAAACCCTTGTACAGTAATTTTCGAAATTTAGGAAGAGAGTCCTATTACACCCACATGACTTCTACAAACAAGTCTAGCAAAACTCACCGACGTGGAAGAAAAAAGAAAACCTCTCAAGATCTATAACGATCTTGACTGAAGAAACAAATAAAAACTCACACTTGCATCGTTGATTGAATAATTAGTTCAGAAGAATTATAACTGCAAAGGATAAAGAATACTCAGTGAATTTGTCTCTATTTATAGAGCGAGAAAATGTATCTTTCAAAAAATGAAAATATATTTTCGAAATAGTCAAAACTGCACGCGGACGGTTGACCGCTTTGTTGAGCAGTCGACCGTTCATCTTTTAACTTGAAAGTCGAGCGATGACCGATCGACTGACTCATCTTTTCCACTATGATGAGCCGTCGACTGTTGCGACGGTCGACCGACATATTGTACGGTCGACCGCTATCGTGCAGATTCAAAATTTATTTGGCGAATTCACTTTGTATTCTTTCTAAATACTAATCAATCAATCAACGACTCTTTACATAGTATTTTCTCACAAAAACAGAAATAAATAATTGATTACTGCTCGCTTTCTTGAGAATTTGAAGCACGTGTTGGAATTATCTTGATATTTGCAATCTTGTTTGATACATTTCTCTTTTGCTTCATTGCTAATTTTTTTTGACTCTTTGTTTTGAAATACTTGTAGATCTGAACTAACAATATTAGTCTTAATAATACATTTCGTGCACACCAAACTGTAGGGTCAACATTGTTCAATTTCATCAATCAATGTAAACACTTAATCAAGTATTAATGGCTAGTCATGTCCTTTGGATTAAAAAATGCCCCCCAAATATTTCAAAAATGGATGAATTCTCTTTTTGGACATTTACCATTTGTCGTAGTATATATCGATGGTATTTTAGTTTTCTCTTCATCAGCAAAAGAACATAAACAACACCTTTTACAAGTATTAATGGCTAGTCATGCCCTTTGGATTAAAAAATGCCCCCCAAATATTCCAGAAATGGATGAATTCTCTTTTTGGACATTTACCATTTGTCGTAGTATATATCGATGATATTTTAGTTTTCTCTTCATCAACAAAAGAAAATAAACAACACATTTTACAAATAGCTCAACTCCTAATCAAACATGGAGTAATCTTAAGTTCCAAAAAGATTGAACTCTTTAAGACAGAAATTGAATTTCTAGGCAAATATATTAAACAAGTAACCATTGAACTACAATAGCATATTTATTCAAAAATAAAAGACTTCCCTGAAACATTCTCTACTCTAAAAGTACTTCAAAGTTTTCTTGGTTTATTGAACTATGGAAGAAAATTTGTTCCCAACCTATCCTCCAAAGTTCAGCATCTCCAACAAAAACTTAATGAAGAACAAGCTAAATATAAAGCTTCAACTAGTGAACAACCCAGAAGACGGAATACAGATAAAATCTCTATTATATTATCTGATAAAGAAATAAAGGAAATCTTAGAGATCAAACATTCAATCCAAGACCAGAAAGTCCTTTATTTTTCTACTGATCAAGAAGTCATTATTTTACAAACAGATGCTTCTGATCAATTTTGGGCTGGAGTACTAGTTGCTAAACACAAAGAGATTATAGCATATACATCTGGAAAATTTGACAAAACACAAGTCAAATACTCCACATACGATAAAGAATTACTTGCTATAAAATTAGCATTAAAAAGTCTTAAAATCTATTTGTTATATAGAAGTTTCTGTATCGAAACAGATAATAAATCAGTTGCACAATTTCTAAAAAGAAAAACATACAACAATCCTGAAGAAAATCTTAGAAGAATTAGATTAGCAATATATTTAGAAATATTTTCTTATGAGGTTAAATATATCCCTGGCTATACTAACCATGTCGCTGATTTTCTTACCAGGCCATGAACGACGATTTTAACCAAAAGCTGAACGAATTATTGGAACAGATGAAGCACCAAGAGTCTTGGCAACAAACTAGGTCGAAAAAGACTCAGAAGGTCTCCACAGAGACCGGAACGTCATTCACTCCAACAGGAGTAGATTTAGCCCGAAAGGGTAAATAGGCCCTACAAATCGAAACCGCTCCACATAACAACAAAGTCTCCAAAGAGACTATCACAGCTTCCACTGAAGCTAAAAAGACTTTTGTTCCTTATAACAAAGGAAAAATGGTTCCAACAGAACCCAAAAGAACATTTGCAACATCCATGGTAAAAGATTGGTATAACATGGAAATGAAAACTGTCGATTTTCGAATGGTAAACTTCTGGCTCATAAAACTTGAGAGTGAATTTCTCCCCATCATACGAGAAGTACGCCAACACCAGAAGCATCAAAATGAGACTCAAGATCTCCTTTTAAAAATAACACAATTCTCCTTGACTTCTAGATCTGAAGCATTGAATAGAAAGAAAGCAACATTATTTTCTGGAAATACTCCAGAACAAAGAAGCCTACAACAAATCTTTTCTCAAATGGATACGACACATCTTGTCAATCTAAGAATTCAAGATTTCTTAGATTTACTTAGATCTTTGAATATACAAAATGAGAAAACAAAAGAATTAGAAGCAGAAATCACAGTACAAAATATGATTTCTATGTATCAGCAAAATCTTTTGGATGATACACGAGTTCTAAACTTCTTCAAAAAGTTAGAAGATACAGACATAATATTTTTCTTTATAGATGAAGAGATCATCAAAAATGCAAATGAGAGACCTCTTCTAATTGTCTTCTTTCATGACATTTAAAAATATCAAAAACACATTGGTAAAGGGATTTTGCATGAGATTTATGTCAATACCAATAATCCAGAAGAGTATGCCAATTGCATACCAGAGATTTGCAAGATCAAACTTCTCGAGTATGCAAATCGCTTCCAAAATATCTTTATGTTCCGAATCTGATCCATATGGAAAGAAAGACAGTATGTCAAACTATTCCCTTCAGTCCAGTTATGAAAATTAGAACGAGTCACAGAAGAACCATGTCATCAATTCTCAAAATTTAACAAAAAAGATTTTGTTGAAGAAACGGAACGTCTACTAGCAGCTGAAGAATTTTTTGAGCTTACAACAGAAGTTGCAACAATAGGAGCACACATTCAATTTATGAAGGAAAGACTATTTTATTAGTCGATACTTTATCACTATACGAAACTTCCTCTCTCTTCGTATCCAGAAGGCACAAAACATACTCTCGTCACTCACACTCGGAAGACTAGGAGGCACTGCTCAAGAAGAGTACCTTGAGCAACAAGAAGATGTGCAGAAGACACTCAATGGATCAAGTTCAGTGGATTCGGATATGCTAGCAAACATAGCCAATGACGATTGACAGAAAGAAGCATGGTTGACCCTACACCTAACATGGTGGACCCTACCAACGCACTCAAAGATTCCTTCTTATTAGCCAACTCAACAAGACAGAGACAGCTCACCTCAGGATAAGGACAGCTTACCTAGTAGTGCTTGCTAGCCTACTTCCACTAGGCAAAAGAAAGATGCTCTCCTCGGCTATAAAAAGGCGACCCAAGGGTTTTGTATAGACATAAGTTTTTCAGCATAAGTTTTTTTCTTCTCTTTTCTTTGTGAGCTTTTGAGTTTCCTCTTTGTTATCTTTCTTCTTGTGTCATCTTTCTTCTTTCTTCTTTGTGTGCTTCCGAAATAGGTATCAGTGCGAAAGATATTACAGTAAGTTTGACTTACTGTAATATCGGTAAGTCAAACAAGCCTTTCACATCTTGTACTTCTTTCCCAACAAGCCTTTCACAGCTTGTACTTCTTCATTTTATAGTGTAACTGTGATTCTTCTTTTCCTTTTTGCATCATGAATGTAGGCATGTTTTGACTGAACTACATGTTACCTTTGGTGTTATATTTTGGTGCTCAACATGGTAACTAAAAAGAATCTTCACTGGTAACAAATCAACCTAGTAGATCCGAAAGGTTTGGAAAAAAAAAATACTTAGTTTCATGAGAATTGCAAAGATTGCAAATATCAAGATAATCAACTACTCTTACATAGTATTTTCTCACAAAAAGAGAAATAAATAATTGATTACTGCTCGCTTTCTTGAGAATTTGAAGCACATGTTGGAATTATCTTGATATTTGCAATCTTGTTTGATACATTTCTCTTTTGCTTCATTGCTAGTTTTTTTTTCAACTCTTTGTTTTGAATTACCTATAGATCTGAACTAAAAATATTAGTCTTAATAATACATTTCGTGCATACCAATCTATAGGGTCAACATTGTTCAATTTCATCAATCAATGTAAACACTTTATCAAGTATTAATGGCTAGATAACCTTCTAACAAACTGTTATTTAACTGTATTCAGTAAAAGACACCCGAGTCATTGATGAGATCCCAACAACTAGCGGAACCAAAGAGTCATACTGTATCACTCACTGGGATCAGATCAAAGTTCCTGGTCTTCGTTCAACCATGTGGATGAGTGATCGGGTAAACCAGATTGGCCATTGCAATTCTGGTCAAACTACTCGAGGAAATCCACTCTTACCCACCGACTCCTCACTGAAAAAATCCGTGCTTGAAAAGCACACAACACCTTCTTAGTGGCTCCCAAGTAACTTTTGCCAATGATGAACAGTCTCTCATGTCGAGGGTCAACTCCATTTGCCATTATCCAATAAGATTCAATGCTGGTGATAATGCTGATGAAAATGATATGGAAAGAAAGGAAATGCAATCTAATAGTGATGCATCTGTGTGCAAGGTAGGGATGTCAAAGAAGTTTTCGTATGGTGAGCTTTTGCTTAATTTGCTTAGGATTGCATTAATGCCTCCTCCTTGTTTAATATAGCAGAGGATTCTGAGAATCCAGCCAAATAATTTTTCTTCAGATAAATGCTGTGACGAACTAATAGTGATGCATCTGTGAGCAAGGTAGGGATGTCAAAGAAGTTTTCGTATGGTGAGCTTTTGCTTAATTTGCTTAGGATTGCATTGATGCCTCACTCCTTGTTTTGTTTAATATAGCAGAGGATTCTGAGAATCCAGCCAAATATTTTTTCTTCAGATAAATGCTGTGACGAAAATGACGACTCCATTGGTGACAAGGATTTAGTGGAATCTAATATTTGTATGGTGAGGATGTGCTTTATCTGCTTCCGATTGAATCGATGTTTAATCAGCAAAGAATTCTGAGAACCAAACCAGATAAATTCATTTTGTGGTATATCTGTACTTTCCAAGTCCTGAATACCATTCTATGGGTGTAGCCAGGGGTGCAGCTGCCGAATTTACATGTACATGATCAATAATATAAATAGAGTAATATTGGATATTTTATCAATTGGTTGTAGGTTAGTTGGTTAGGATACTTGGTTCTTACGTAGGAGACCCAGGTTTCAAGTCCTAGCATTTTTAACTTTTATTTGAAATTTTAATTCATTTTTGTTCAAGTCCCGGCTGAAATAGGATTTACTTTTATTTTGATTTGAAATTTTAATTTCTTTTAAAAATGACAAAAAAAAAAAAAATTTAATTGACAACAATGGAAGTTGAACCCATGACCTTCTAATTGAAGTTCTAATCCACTGCGCACAATATGAAGTTGCATTTCATTTACATTTGATGAATAATATCCTAGAAACCCCAAATGATTTGTCACCAGTTTTACATAGAAAAAACCTCAAAGTTGGCATTGCTATTACCCACTGCAACTGCGATAGTAGAGAGTATTTTCTGCTAGGAAAATTATCAAGACTTCCTTACGCAACCAATTGAAAGATGAGATGGTGATTGTTTGGTGGCATATATTGAAAAAGACATATTAGACATCATTGACAATGAATATATCAGTCAATATTTTCATAATATGAAGTTTTCAAGGGTTTTATTGCCAAATAAAATAACTATTTAGTAATTGTTATAGTTTATGACATTTAGTATTATTATATGATGTTTTGAGAAATAAAAATGTATTTATTATAATTTATTATCCCCTGAGTGAAAATTTTGACTGCACCACTGGGTGTAGTACTGGAAATGTGCCTTGGGGAGTGTAGTTTTAGATTATGATAATCATGTGGATCGGATTGTATTTCGCAAATGTGTGAAGTTTCTGTATATAGTTTTCTTGACTTGAATACTTTGAGCTGTTATGAGGTATACTTCAAGTTGAGAAGGCTCCATTCTTTGTTAAATTGGCAAGGTGCAGGTTTTGGATCTGAGGCTATTTCTTTAATTGTGTTCTTTTACCTTCTGATGGCATATTGTTTTCTCATGACATTGAGAGCAGTAAGGTTCGCCACCATAAGAATGCGTACGATGTAATCTCTATTCTCCGATATTAGAAGGAGAGAACGTCTTAGTGTCATTTATAAATCTACCAACGCTAAATCTATCAATGCGTGCAACTCACGTGCATAACTATTATAAAGGAGCTCTTAGGTTCAAACCCAGACGACGACTAAATTTTTACTTTAAAAAATATATATTTATTAATACGTGCATCACACGAGTAAATTACTAGTATTAGATAATGAAAAACCTGCCCCTATACTGTAAAAGAATGTATAAAAAACGAATTACAGTAACAGAAATTCACTCTACTTTCTTTGCTATAACTAACTCTATTAACTAGGGCTGGTATACCATACCATACCGTATTATCATTACTCTACCGTCTACCGTACCGGAATACTAGGTACACAAATTTCTCTGCCATTACCGTGCCAAGATTTTGGTACTACCGAGTTCGGTACTACCGGAATATTGGTACGGTATTGGTAATACCATGGTACTACCGGACATCAATTAGCTTAAAAAATAACATTCATATAAATGGCAAATGAAGGATAAATAAGCTCAACATAAATATATATATATGAAGAAGTTCCAACATAAATAATTTTATATATATATATATATATATATATATATATATATATATATATATATATATATATATATATGTGAAGAAGTTCCTTAATCCACCCAGGCCAAACAACAAATCAGGGTTGTAGACTTTATTGATGTACAATTTCAGAGATGTATAAGTTTCAATATAATGTATCTATATTGCATGAAAATTAGTTTCGACATTCTACAATATGATTGATTTAATATGCTACTCTGTTAGATTCAATATTCTGCAATATGCTTAATTAGATATAATTGGATAGCTTCAACATACAGAGAAAGAATGACAACAATTCCTGAAGTTAAGAAGATTCATATATAAAGAATGACAACAGTATTGTTATTTTCCGTTCATAACATTCGTGATATTTGATGGTTCTTTCATTTCTGTGTATTGTTCTACTCCTTTTTTTTGTAGTATGTATCTCATTTAGAAGATTCATATATAAATCAATTTCAGGATTATGATACAAATATAATACATAAATAAGATTTCACCTATATTAACTCCTAAAAAAATACAAAAATTAATTTGATAAATCAAATCAGAAGATCTTTTACATTCTAAATTCCTAATTTACTTGTGAATAATAATACCCAAGATCTCAAGAAAACCCAACAAGAACAAGAAGAAGATGGATCTTATATTAATACACCAACTAAATTCTAATGTTTTCTAATTAGTCGAAAAAATCCTCCAAAAATACCGTACCGATGGGGCTGAAGAAGGTAGGCGGTGTCGCGACAGCGTGGTGCTTCGGCAGCGTAGTGCGTAGGTCAATCATTGCATGTGCCCTAGATTCAGAAAAAGAAAGAAGGAAGAAGGAAAAATAGAAGAATAGTTGAAGTACTAGTATAACTGGGGTGAAAAATTGAAAAAGAAAATAAGAAAAATGGGTCTGGAGGTAGGTCTGAGCCTGGGTTTTTAAATATAAAAATTAAATTAAATATATATTAATTACTTGGTATGGTACGGTATACCATGGTATCAGTATTGGATACCAGTACCATACCATATAATTTCGGTATGGTACAATACCGAGATTTCGGTATGGTACAATACCGAGATTTCGGTAATATATGGTATGGTAATGGTATGGTACGGTATGGTATGGTAATATGGTATTTTTTGACACCCCTACTATTAACATTTACCAGTTTCAAGTAATTTAGAATCGGTTTCTTTTCATTATTTATTAATTATTATTTTTTAAATGTGTAAAGAAAGACCTGATTCAAGAAGTTTTAAGGCAGATGGGAAAAAGAAAAGAGAGAATGAAAAAGGAAATAGGAAGTGGACAATGGTAATAATCTTTATAGGGATGCACTCAGAGGGATATTATGAGCAGTTGGCTACTTACGTGGTGTTGTCAAACACGTGCCATTTGAATATACTTCAGTTTAGTCCCACATTAGCTGTGACAGAGAATGACGGTGTGCGACTTGTTATCAATAAGCCCCATAGTCAAGGGACTGATTTCATACCTTTTTGGGCCTTTTGGCTAAGATCAAGTGTAGTATCTATTCTTTTATCATATCCGATATGTGGGTCATCGACCTACAATGATATTAAATTAATTTTTTAATGGGGAGGTGCACTCCATAGCGCCTTTTGGCTAAGATCAAGTGTAGTATCTATTCTTATCTCTACTATTATAATGGGAGAAGGCCTTAGTGGTATTTGTCATTAATTTTTTTTTTATTTTTATTTTGTCATTTTGAAGCCAAATGACTCATTTTGGTGAATATTTTGGAAAGTGGACCAGTTTGGTAAATAGTTTCGGCAGTGGATCAGTTTGGAAATTATTTCCCCTTTTTTTGTCTTTTTCCTTCTTCCTCCGCGTGCACGTGCAAAAGTGGACCAGTTTGGTAAATATTTTTGACGGTGCATTAGTTTGGAAATTATTTTCCTTTTTTTTGTCTTTTTCCTTCTTCCTCCACGTGCATCGCACGTGCATGATACTAGTCAGTTTAATATCTGATATGTGGGTCATCAACCTATAATGATATTAAATTAATTTTTTAATGGGGAGGTGCACTCCAGTAGCTTGCTACTGGGGCCCTCGAGAGTCGCCAATGTGTTGCACTACTGCATGGGCCTGGCGCACCCCCAACCAATTCTTAATCCAAATTTCTTTATTTAGATTATCTCATAAATCAACAAAGAAAGTTCAGTTATCATTTTGCAAGGTGTGACTTACAAATTGTAATAATCGAAGTAGAACTACGAGTGAGTCAAAAGTCACTGGTTAGAGCATCCACAGTCGTTTGCTATTCTCACTGCTAAAAATAGCATTTAGCAATAGCAATCGGAGTAGTTCGCTGCAGTGGTCAAAATCCTAAAATTTAAGTAGACGGATGAACATCATCCGTTTTTAGGTTTTTTTTTTTTTTTAAATTTTTATAATACTTATAGGTGATTTTAAAAAAAAAAAGTCAACAAAAAAAGTCAAAACCATTCCAAACGGATGATCTTCATCCGTTTGGATGGTTTTGCCTTTTTTTTTAATTTTTTTTTTTGGTTTTATATTATAAAAAATTCAAAAAAAATTTAAAAAAAATATAAAAAAAGGCAGAAACTGACCAAACGGATGATCTTCATCCGTTTGGTGAGTTTTAACTTTTTTTTTTAAATCAAAGAAAATCAAAAAAAAAAAAAAGTTAAAAACGGATGATCTTCATCCGTCCAAAGCCACAAACGGAATAACATCATCCGTCTTCTATATTTAGCAATCTTCTATCCGCTCTCCTAACTTTATCAAGGTATTGTATATCCCTATTCTAATTTTTGAGTTTTTAGCAAACGATTGCACGCCTGTTTTCTAAATCGATTGCTAATTTTTGAGTATTTAGCAAATGACTGTGGATGCTCTTACAATTTCAAGTTTTTAAATGTTTTTAAGGATTATCTAGGTGCAACGGCAAGCATGAAACAACTAAATTTGCCGTTCGGAACGGTGAATTTAGTTGTTGAGTCCACGAGCGTAAGCACTTGTATTTTCAAACGGTATCTTATAAAAAAAATTCTAGATTTTATTAGCAAATAAATAATAAAAATAGTTGCCTTGCAGAAACATTTTATGCGTACGGGTTTCCAAATCTTTCAGGCCAAAATTCATGAACTATTTAACACCTGGAAATGACATATCTGTTATGTAGTTATACGTACTAGTATTATACACGTGCGTTGCACGTGTGGAAAATGGGGAGGGGAATGAAAAGGACCCAAAAAAAAATCTAGTATTATACACGTGCGTTGCATGTGGAAAAATGGGGAGGGGGAATGAAAAGGATAAAAAAAAAACCAACACGTGCTATACACGTGCGTTGCACGTGTGGAAAATGGGGAGGGGAATGAAAAGGACCCAAAAAAAATCTAGTATTATACACGTGCGTTGCACGTGGAAAAATGGGAAGGGGGAATGAAAAGGATAAAAAAAACCAACACGTGCGCTGCACGTGTTGACAAAATGACAGTCAATGACAAATGACACTAACCCCTTCTCCCATTATAATAGTAGAGATAAACTATAAACAATATCTGGCATCAAAAGCAACAGACAATCCATGTGACTTAACTAAGAGCATCTCCAATGGAATATTCCTGGGAATATTCCATTACAGATAAGAAAATAAAGACCCACTCCAACCATGCATCTCTATAATTTATAGGAATTTTTGATTAGTTTTGTTATAAATAATTTTACATTAAATTGCTTATATTAATAATCTATTTGGGAAAATAAAATTATGCTGTTGGAAATATCTCACCGAAAGCTTTAAAACAAGCCTAATATTAGTACTTTTTGGAACTAATTTTAAATTATGAACTTTTTACTTGTATTAACAATGTAAAATAATCAAGTGTAAAATTACTTAGGAATTAATTTAATAATATCATATATAACATTAATCAAATAAATTTTCTAATTTAGTATATTTTAATATTAAATTTTGACAGAAATAGAAAATTTCGGATTATAATAATTAAAAATGAAAGTACAACATGAAGATGAAAAAAATACAGATAAGCTAATACAATAACAACAAACTACAATAACAGGAAAAACAAATTACATAATAGCAAATTACGATAACATTAAAAATTACATAAATTACATATAATTACATATAATTTAATATTCTCCAAATCTATGTTATAATTTTTATTTTTATTTTATTATTCAGTTCTATGTATTTCAATGTCCAACGTTTGTATTTTCAATTAATGATTCTATGTATTTGTCGTTTATCTATTTCCAATTAATGATCACATTGTATGAGTGGGTAGTCTTTTTAAAATATGTTAAGCTAATACAAAATAACTAAATAATCTTATCTATAAATATTGTATCAATTATTTTTTTCAAACAATAAAAAAATATTCAAAATTGGTCTCATTTTAAAGGTATCGTCGAGACATTTCCAACTGTACCAAAATAATAAAATTTTGTTTAATATTTTATAAGATACATTCACGAAATATACAATACACATTTTAATTAAAGGATATGGAAGGAATTCTTAAAAAGATATTAAGGTAAAAAAGGGTAAAATGGGAAATACAAATATTGAATAGTGTTTTGGAGATGAGATCAAAAGTCTCCAAATTTGGAGACGTTTTTGAAGGATGTCCATTTTGGAGATGGAGATAGAGACCCGTTGGGGCTTCATTTCTTCAAAATGAAGCCCCATTGGAGATGCTCTAAAGAACATAAATAATGCGAATCCTAAACAGTTGCTCTCTTCCTCCATCGTCAATTCTACCACGTGTCCATATATTTCATCAACAAATAATTTAACAAAAAACTATATACCCGCAAAAATATATTATGCAGGCTAGTTTCAAAATCTCTCAAAAATGCCTAAAACTACTGAACTGTATGATAGTATAACATTTCTTATATTGTTAGAGCATCTGTAGTCGTCTGCTATATATGCATATTATGCATAATTTGTCAAAAAAATCGCTGCAGTCGTCTGCTAAATATGTATATTATGCATTTTCTGCTACAGTAGATTGCTATAAATGAGAGCGGATATGAGAATTATGCATATTATACAGGACACAACATGAAGTTGCCTCTGACAAAAAAAATTATTTTTTATTCCTCCGATGCAACTTCACATTGCGTCCCTCAATAAAAAAATAATTAATCGTAATAAAAAATAATTAAACGTAAATTTTTTTTAAAAAAACTTGTTTAAAAAAATTCAACAAAATGTCAGACGCAACCATTTTGTTGATTTTTTTTTTAAATAAGACCAATTTTTTTGATTTTTTTCTCTTCTGACGCAACATGAAGTTGCGTCCGTCTATTTTGGATTTTTTTTTCCATCCGTCTGGTTTGATCTGATTTGATATTTTTATTATTTTAAATTAAATTGGTAAAAAATAGCATTCAACGACTGCAACACAATAGCCAAATACTATATGTATTTATCTATATATGCATAATTTACACAATGGCGACTGTGGATGCTCTTATATCTAAAATGGCATGTCGCATAACATTTTTTATGCTGTTGCTCGTACATAAAAAACCTTGTCAAAAGCTGGGTGTGCCTCTCTCTACATTGCACTAACTGACAAAACCGAGAGAATTCCAAAGCAGCGCGGCCTCTTCTTCCTTTCTCATTTTTCGTCTATACATACTCCATTTTTTATTCCTACACACTAAAAGACAAAAAAAAAAGAAAAAAAAAAACCCTTTTAATGGTGCAAAATGTTAGACATACATTAGTTTTTATTCCAAACATACATTATAAATACATTGGGGTCCACTTCTCACTAAAAGACAAAGTTAAAACCTTTAACTTTGTCTTTTAGTGAGAAGTGGACCCCAATGTATTTATAATGTATGTTTAGGGTAAAAACTCATGTATGTGTGGTCATTCTCTTTAGTGGTTAGACAAGTTTGGAGTAATTATTTAGGTATTAGCACTCCTCATAATTCTAAGTCTCCTCACCTCAAATCTCCATCCTCCTCCGGAGAACCAATCCTACCGCAACCACTGCCGCCTCAACATTAGAAAAAAGAATAATCCCTTAACGAAGTGTTAGCAAAATAAGATCTGAACTTTGAAGGAGAATCCATAGAAATAGCGGTAAAAAGGTTGATTGAAAAAGATCACAGACTTTGAGCCGAAGATCCTTCTTGTGCCAAGATTTATTGTGGATAAAGTTAATTGGTAAATTACACGTTGAGTGTCTTTTTGTTAGATTACGAGGCTCGTTTACCCAAAAATATATAATTGATTTATTTGCACGTACAATATATGTATCAAGCAAATATGTATGTTGATTATTGAATAACAATTACATAAAAAGGTACAACAGCAAGTGAGAACAAAGTGGTTGTCAGACGCAACCACTTTGTTGATTTTTTTTTTAAATAAGAAGAAAAAAAAACATAAGACAAAAAAAACCCTCTTCTTCCTTTCTCATTTTTCCGTCTATACATACTCCATTTTTTATTCCTACACACTGAAAGACAAAAAAAAGAAAAGAAAAAAAACCCCTTTTAGTGGTGCAAAATGCTAGACATACATGAGTTTTTACTCCACACATACATTATAAATGCATTGGGGCTAATTTCTCACTAAAAGATGCATTGGGGCTCACTTCTCACTAAAGACAATGTTCAAAAACATTGTCTTTTAGTGAGAAGTGGGCCCCAATATATTTATAATGTATGTTAATATTGTCTTTTAGAGATAAGTGGGCCCCAATACATTTATAATGTATGTTAATATTGTCTTTTAGTCAGATGTGAGCCCCAATGCATTTATAATGTATGTTAACATTGTCTTTAAGTGAGATGTGGATCCCAATACATTTATAATGTATGTTTAGGATAAAAACTCATGTATGCGTGATCATCCTCTTTAGTGGTTGGGCAAGTTTGGAGTAATTATTTAGGTATTAGCACTCCTCATAATCCTAAGCCTCCTCACCTCAAATCTTCATCCTCCTCTGGAGAACCAATCCTACTGCAACCACTGCCGCCTCAACTTTAGAAAAAAGAATAATCCCTTAACGAAGTGTTAGCAAAATAAGATTTGAACTTTGAAGGAGAATCCATAGAAATAGCGGTAAAAAGGTTGATTGAAAAAGATCACAGACTTTGAGCGGAAGATCCTTCTTGTGCCAAGATTTATTGCGGATAAAGTTAATTGGTAAATTACACGTTGAGTACGTGTCTTTTTGTTAGATTACAAGGCTCGTTTACCCAAAAATATATAGTTGATTTATTAGCACGTACAATATATGTATCAAGCAAATATGTATGTTGATTATTGAATAACAATTACATAAAAAGGTACAACAGCAAGTGAGAATAAAAAAATTTGAATGGATTTTAGCGATAACAACTGCGCCGGTGCGATGCTCCATTGATCAATAGGTATCAAGATTAGAATATTAACTGTAATTGATTTAAGGGTAGATATTGATTAGTTACTTTTTTATGTTATAGATTAGAAAATCAAAATTTAGGAGGGTTTTATTTATGCTCGACAGCAAAGCGGATTTATTTACTTTCTAGCTATTACTGTCTTTTATCTGATGTTCTGAACACTAATTAAGAATGGCTTCCTGAATTGTCTTCCAAATCCAAAACAACTGTTGTGTTAGACTATTTCGCACACATCCCAAAAGATTTGATTATATCACATGCATGTATCAGTTGTTTATCTAATATACAACTGATACATCCTTCGCTATTATCATTGCAAGCAATGGCTTGATGTCCTGCAATGGTTCGAAACATCAAGGCAAAAATGACTGCTATGAATCAGAACATGATATCATGACATCGTTTTGCAATACAATTAACCTCAATAAAAGGATATTTGTCCTACAAACTTGATATCAAGTTTTCAACCCATGATTAGAAGAACATTCCGACAAATGCCAATAAAAACAATACACTTCACTGTGTCGAAAACTGAATCTCATACCCAAATATTCCCCATAAACTCGCTGTAGAAGGAAGAAATACATTCACAAGTGAACGAAGCTCAGTAAAGTTATGTCATTCTTTTTTATGCCTCGAAGTTACATCATTCCTTAAAATTAAAAATATTCACATCGTAACTGCATCAGACGACGTGGTAGTGTTGCTACGTATATGCACAAAAGAGAAAAATAAAGTTAACGAAGTCTGTAAAAAGAAAGAAGGTACGACCCACTGACCCACCGTGATTCTACTCAAAATATTATTTACACTTCATATATATATATATATATATATTTCGTTTTGCAAATCACAAAGGAGATGAGGAAGGAACCACACGAATAGTGGTGTTTTGTAGCATCACAACAGTCACTACGAAATATTCACAACCGACTTGGAGACCACAAGGGTTTGATGAGTTGGCAGAAACAGAAGTCAAATTTTCCCATCTTATTTGCTTCAGAAATTGGAGATGGTGAGCCCCCTCAGTATTAGTCGTTCAATGTGCACAATTTGCCCAATTATGTAAGTGGATCTTCCAGCATATTCCTCAATAAAGAGGGCTACAGATTCTGAGGCGAGGTAGTAATTTGAACCGAACCATAGTGGCCGTTGGGGTTGAGAACAAAAGCAAGCGAAATCGTGCACTTGAAGACAAATCAAAAGATATCTTCTCTTTGCTTACCTGTCAGATAATCTCATTTGATCAGTTAAATTAAATTCTATTGAAAAAGTTTGCAGAATTCAAAAAGTCTCACACCCAAACATTATATAGAAACAGGTTACATTTTTATTCTTTTTGGAAACTTAGTGTTCTTTTGGAAGATATTTCCAGTGTTTCTTCCACTACTTCTGAAAATTTCAATGAATTACCCTCGTTCTAAAAGTTTTAAATTGAATCAGTATTATTTCAAAATTTGCTTTAGGTAAGGGTTGAACACAAAGCTTGTCAGATATTAATTCAATTCATATTAAAGTCCTTAAAATATTTTCCGATGAGACTGTTATCATTTTTGCCAAAGCTTGTCATATAATTAAAGGATCCACAAGTTGCAATCAACTTGAGTTCATACATGCACCCAGGGAATGGTTAGATATAGCGGTGAGCTATAGTTTGGTTAGTTTGGTTCCTGTATTCCAGTTTTGAGGGGATAAAGGTTAGGGGTGAGCTACAGTCTGGTCCCCGTATTCCAGTTTTGAGGGGATAAAGGTCCATATACATCTAGTTAAATCCATGAATATTATACTATTTTTGCCAGATTTTGTAGTCTAGAGCATTTTTCGATCGATTTTGATAAACTTTGAGTATCACATGTGGGCCGTCTTAGTCATCAAATCCTTGGTATGAATTTCTTCTTTCTCAGATTCATTACAAGAGATCTAAAAGAGAGAAAAAAATTTGGGCGTGCTAACGCAGCTTTCGTGCATGTATAAAGTAGTTGCTTGTTTGTATTCAGGCTATTTTTAGAAATTAACTATTTTGACCACACTTTGTGGGTTGTCCACTGCCTTTGGTCAATTTTTGATAAATGGAAAATTTATTCGTTGGCCAATTTTTATGGGCTATATACTATATAGTCCACCACAGCTAATTTGAGAAATTTTGGATTTCATAATTTTCAAAAGATTTTGTGGGCACTGTTTTGGGCATATTTCAATAAATTGGAATTTCACTATTTTGACCATATTTTGTCAGCCAAAGTCTTCCCCAATTTCGCTGATTTTGAGAAAATTTGATGTTTAAAGTTATGGCTGGATTTTGCGGACAATAGTCAACCGTTTCAGCCAATGTTGTAAAATTTTAAGTTCCATTGTTCTCACCAAATTTTGTAAACAATAGTCCACCATTTTTTTATACCAATTTTAATAAACTGAATTTTACTATTTTTACTATATTTTGAGGGGGAGTAGTCAACTGTTTTTGTCATAGTTCAAGAAATTTTAAACTTCACTATTTTCACAAGATATTGTAAGCTAGTTCACTTTTTTTATACAATCATGAGAAATTTCAAATTTCACTTTTTTTTTTTACAAGATTTCTCTATTTTTCAAATTTCACTTGTTTAAGGCGATTTTGAGAAACTATGTGCATCACTGTTTCTACCATATCTTTTGGTGAATATTCCACCATTTTCTGCTGATTTTCAAAATTTTGAATTTCACTATTTCAACTAAAATTGAATGTTTTTGGTCGATTTATTATATTTTTTTGTATTATATTTTGGACATTTTATTGGCTATATAATCCACTGTTTTTGGTCAAGTTTGAGAAATCCAAAATTTTATTATTTTGGCCAAATTTTGTGGACTATACTCTAATGTATTAGCATATAGTCCAATTTTTGCGCGTTGCGCTTCTTACTAATAAGAATAAAGGGGGCGCTGAGTGACGAAAGCAAAGAAAGAATCAAGCTAGGGAGCTTGTTTATGCTGAGTTAGCGTTTTCAGTTGATTTTTAAAAATTCGAAATTTCACTGTGTTGGCTAGATTTTTAGGGTTATAGTTCACCGTTTTCAACCAATTTTGCAAAATCCCGAATTTTACTATGTTGCCAGATTTTGTAAAGGTCTATAATCTACCATTCGAGAAATTTTAAATTTCACTATTTGACTAGTTTTGTGGTCAATAATTACGGATGCAATCGGATACGAATAAATTCAATTCGTGTTCCTAGATCTGTATCTGAAACTTTTGTGGATACGGCTATGAAAAAATGCATATCGGGCCAGATATGGATACATATTTGGATATTAATAAAGAAGCGGATGGAATATTCGCATCTGCATAATACAATATGTATATGTTTATTTATTTATATATATAATATAATTTTATAAGTTACATGTTAAGTAGTTGACTATATGTACTTAAGCCTACATTTATATTATGTAAGTGCATTTTTCAATTCATTTAGTAGTTAATTAACATTTTGTGAATTATTTCACTTACTGCCTTTAATTATTCAACTTCATTTGGTCACTCAAATCAATATAAACCCTAGTTCAAGAGTCCTCCCAATGCTCCCAATTTCCTGGAATGTTTCTTCCGGAGAATCCTGCACCACCAAATACATCAACTGAAACCAGCAATGGGCATGTTGGAGTTGGTACTGCTAATAATGCAAATCCTGAAATGAATTCAGGTGGATCTTCGAGTCAACCTACGACAAGTAACCGAACGAGCTCAGATTTGAGATGAAAGAAGAGAGTTCACAGTTCAAGAAGGCCACTGCATGCACTTGCACCACATAGTAGACAACAATGGATGAAGAAATAAAAGGACAGTCCAAACCTTGACAGGTAATCATAGTTGACCCTCTTAATGGATGCGAATGTGGTAAGGATATTTATGTTATGCTGAGGCTTATTTCATGTAATTTAAAGTTTAGTGGAGGTTATATAAAAATGCAAAGACTTTGGGGGTTATATCAGAATAAGACACTTTCAGTCGGGTCATGCCAAAACCCCTACAGGTCATGCCTGGAAAAATGGGACTAAGTTTGTATGTTCTTGACACTCAAGTTGAGTATTGTTTAACTAATAAGATAGGATTTAGTAGTTGTGACATGATTGCAGTTGCAGTTTTTTTTTTTTTTTTTTTTTTTGACGCATTGTTCCGTTTGTAAATGATAGTATTTGGGAAATCTGATGCTGAGTAACGTGTAGCAAGTATAAATATATGATGTTTTGAGCGAGGTTGACGGATTTGTGTTAATGCAGGATTCAATGTGGAGAATGTGGAGTACAAGAACATTAGCTTCCCTGTTTGGGATGTCGGGGGTTAGGACAATGTATTAAAACACAACATTAACTTCACTGCAATACATATAATTAGTTTAGATGAATTCAATGCAGATATAGTTAGTCTAATTTTAAACACTTAAATGTCTTTTTCCTTCTGCTGTTAATGTACAAAATGAAGTTATTGTATTGAACTGTACCGATCATCTAATGAGTGAAATTTGAAACGCTACAGATCAGGCCCCTGTGGAGGCACTACTTCCAGAATACACAGGGTCTTATCTTTGTTGTGGACAGTAATGACAGAGATCGTGTGGTTGAGGCACGTGATGAGCTTCACAGGATGCTCAATGAGGTAAATTGTCTTCATATTGTTTATTGTGATTTGAGCATTTTGTATTGTACCACCAACTCTAAACTTGGGAGCTGTACTTGAATCTAGAAGACTTTAGTGTCATTTGTAAACCTACCAGTTACGTCTATTGCATTTTAACTCCAACTCTCCTATTATAAACTTTATTTAAATTTATCAATTTATGTGTATTACACGTATAATAAGAGTATAACAAAACAAGTACGGGACAGGGAAGACATCCTTTTCACTTCAAATTCTAACTGTTGTGTATCATATTTCTTCTATGCATCTCAACTGACTCACAGACAATTTTCCCGGTCAATTAGGGGGAATCCATGAGAACTTTTCATCAGTTTTAGGTACATCGAAAGATATGGGGAGTACATCATTCTGCGACGAGAATTCAGAGATAGATTATCGTACATTATCAGAAGAGAAGAATGATAGATTGAGTTTTTCGGTGGAGTTCAGCCGAACCATCTCTGAGATATCCACCAGTTACTCTGAACCCAGCATTTCAGAGGACTCCTTTCATTAAGGTTGGCCAATTTCCAAGCTTAATAGCCCAGTTCTCAAAAAGCGAGAAGTGAAGAAGGATGCAGATGATGTCGATAATTCAGGTTCAGATACAACTTATAAGTTATAAGACCTTTTGATTGTGAAGGGAAAAGTTGATAGCATGTATGAGTTTTGTAAGCATTGTAGAGTTAATATGTTTGATTTTTTTTAGAACTAGAGATGGAGTTGATGAAGGAGAAGTTTTCGAAGCTTTTGCTTGGAGAGGACATGTCAGGAAGTGGGAAGGGTGTTTGCACAGCGGTCGCAATCTCCAATGCCATCACAAACCTCTATGGTACATATATGTTTTTTTCTTCTTCTAATCTAATTTAATTTAATTTAATTACACTCACGAACTTTTATGCTTGATATCTCAATAATGAGTTTGGGTCTTTGATTATAAATTCTGCAACATCTTTTAATCCCCTTTGTATTGAGGCTCTTCTTAGTTTATGAGAAAATTTAGAATGATTAATTGGGATGTTTTCAAGGTTGGTTAAAATAGCCTTATTAAGATTTGTCTCTAATTGTGTCTTGCTCTAGAAAGGATTGATAGCGTACTTAATGACAAATTTTTTTTAATCAAATGTAGTGTAAATACTCCAAATTTCACTGAAGAAGTATTGAATGAAAGAAGGATACATCAAATTGCTTGAACAAGACTAATAAGAAGAGAATAAAAAGAGAAAATCCACAAAAATACGCAGAAATATATGCATTCATCAACTCTGTGGATCTCAAATAAACCGAATAGATCCTCGATGTTATTAGTGGAGGATAGGTTGACACAGATGAACCTGACCAAAATATTCAATTATCTATGTGTCAGAATTGCGGAGGGTAAGATTCTTATGCATGCAATATTTTATTTATTGAAACACAGTGCAGTGCAATTCTTTCTATTACGGAAACCCGGAAAAAAATCAACGGCTTATCAAATTTATCTGCCAATCTGTGAATTACTTTCGGCAATAGACACCAAAGCGTCCAGTATTTGTCTTATATCTGGCAATACTAGGAGCAAGACATGTTGGTGGATCGAGTCATTTTCTGGCCCTCAAATTTGGAGGCTTAGGTCTGTGCCAATATAAAATTGTAAAATATGCTCATGGTCTTACTTTTTATTTATTTATTTTATTTTATTTTTCATGAAGAAATTAATATACTGATATGCTCTCCATCCATCATCTTAAACTACCCTCTGGTAGGTTGATCAGGAGAGGAAAAAAAAAGGATCGTTGCCCTTTGGTTTGTGGGGTATTATATAGAAAATAAGGGGATGTTGGATTGCAATAGGACGTGCATCTCAACGCACCTCGGCATGGTTTGAGTTTCCAAATCATGCTGGGGTAGATATCCTAAGAAGAATCAGCAGATCGTTACTTATTATCACATCTTATTTTCATCCTTTCTTATTTTCATCCTTTCTTATCCCTTCTCGGTTGCAGCCACTGTTTTCGGCCATTGCTGGAGATTGGAGCCTGTCAGCAGAGAAGAAGGCAATGTGGAGAAGAGAGATGGATTGCCTCTTAACAGTGTGCGATTACATAGTTGAGCTCTACCCTTCATTCCAAACTTTGCCTAATGGAACTGCTCTTGAGGTGACCATCAAATGTTCATAACCTTAACAAACTACTAACATTTCTTTTTTGGTTAATGAAATTAAAAGGTGTAACTTATTATATAGGTGATGGAGAGCAGACCCAGATCAGATATCTACGTCAACCTACCTGCACTTGAAGTAATCTAATACTGTTTCATTCATGAAGTAGTACACATATTCTTACATATGCAAATTCTAACAGTTCTATAAATGAAAACAGCAGACTTTTTATCTGACCTGTGCTCCATGGCTTCGGAAACTCAAACACATTCCCTGCCTCCAAGTGCAGCGAGTCGACACGAGGAAGCTTCCTGTCTAAGAGCGCAGCCTTTGAGAACTTCTTTTGTTTCTGTAGTAGTTTCGGTTACTTCAACTTCCATGTGTGATATCTTGCAAAAAGAATCAAAATTGAAACATATATTGGTTATGACCCTCTTATGAAACATGATTGCGAGCTCTTGAACCAGGGATTCATGTAAATTGTTCAGAATGTTTTATTGTTGATTGGTTATGCATCAAGAACCTGTCAAATGTTCAGTGTATGTTTGACAAATTGTTCTGTTTATATGGCTTTCAGTTATGAGTATCTTCATTGTTTTGTTTTTAGATTTTATCAATGAGTAAATTTGAAACCACAGCACTGCTGCACAGGTTTGGTTCTTTTGCAGTATTAAATAACAAATTCATTGTTGTCGTCAAAACTCTGCATACTTAAATCGTTGTAGTTGCTTTACTACCAATCACAAAAATTCACATTATTTTGACAGGGTTTGTCGTCACAAAATTCACAGGCTTTTTTGTCGATTATCTAATTACAAAATTACAGTTGAAACTGATATATAGACAAGCACAGTGGGCATAGAATCTTTAAAGCTTCATATTAATGTTAGTCTTATTAATATTATTTAGAACTATTATAAAATTGAAAGAAATATTGAGAGAAAACAGAATATAGCAATCTCAAAACTTCTATCTTATTAATGTTCATAATACCTCTATCTCTACTATTTTAATGGGAGAAGGCCTTTGTGTCATTTGTCATTGTGTCATTCTACCAACATGTGCAACGCACGTATATAACTATTATAAAGGAGGTTTCCGGTTCAAATCCTCCCTACGCCAGAGTTTTTATTTTTATTTTTTGAAATTATTAAAACGTGCATCGCTATATGATTAAATTATCCCCGTGACAAACCCGTGCAATATACGTGCAAACAACATCCACTAAATATTCCCGTGCCATGCACGTCAAATCGAAATATACAAATTCATTTAATTTAATGACAAAGCTTTTTTATAGACGTGCATCGCACGTGCATTATACTAGTTTATATTATGTAAGTGCATTTTTCAATTCATTAAGTAGTAGTTAATTAACATTTTGTGAATTATTTCACTTACTGCCTTTAATTATTCAACTTCATTTGGTCACTCAAATCAATACAAACCCTAGTTCAAGAGTCCTCCCAATGCTCCCAATTTCCCTCAATCTCCCACTCCAAATCTCCTACCACTCTACCAACACCTCCTCTCCTACCTTTATCTCTGAACTCCTCTTCGACATGCGCTTTCAACTCTCAAGGCCGCTTCGACATCCGAACTCCTCTCAACTCTCAAAACTCTCAACGCAGTTTCGCATAACTCCTCAACAATTCCTTCACCTCCCCCAACTTTTATAGGAATCTTTATTGTGTTGATTTCTTATTTGTAATTAGATTTGAAATCAATACTCTTATGTTATCCAAAACAGGTTCAATGGTATACGTAATCAAGTACTGGTAAAAAAATTATATAGCAAAAAGTATATGTTTGATGTTTGAATTTGTATTCGTTTTCAATTTACATTCGTATCCAAAATTTACGTATACCGATATAAGTTTTTTTTCTCTCCGAGTCATAGCCATATCCGTATACAGATCCGCCTTGGGAATGCGGATGTGCCTATTGGTTTAGCCAATATCCGATCTATATTTGATCCAAAAGCATCGCTATACTTGTAATCCACTAATTTCGTCAATTTTTTGAAATCTTGAATTTCCTATTTTGGCAGATTTTGTGCCTTATAATTCACCATTTTCGGATGATTTTGTAGAAATTATGAATTTCATTATTTTGGTCAGATTTTGTTGCACTTATCAAAGTTTTCTGTCGATTTAGAAATTTTATGGGGGTAGTCACTATTTTCGACATATTTCGAAAATATTCAAATTTCACTGTTTTGCCCAGATTTTATAAATTTTGTAGGCTATAGTCCATTTTCGGGAAAGTATGAAACAATTTGGAATTTCACGGTTTTGGCATAGATTTTATGCGCGATAGTCCAATGTTTTCGCCAATTTTGTATACTTCTTAATTACCATTCTTGGCCAGATTTTCTAGGGCCAGAGTTTACCGTTTTCGACCTCTTTTTGATAAACTCTAAATGTCACTATTTTAGCCATATTGTGTGGTATATTGTCCACAATCTCGACAGTTTTCGAGAATTTCGGTATATCATTTTTTTGGTCATATTTTGTGTGGAACTTTTTAACCAAATTTGAGAAATTCAGAATTTCATCTTTTTTGGAGCACAAGTCAAAAAATGCCCGCATAGTTTCCATTTTAATCATGAAACCCTAACGTTTATTTTGAATCAAGAAGCTCCCATTTGCCATAATTATGGACTAAAATGCCCTTTTCATATTTGAATCACCTTTGAAGGAGGGGAGTTTCTTGATTTAAAAATATAAGGATATTTTGGTCCAAAATTATGTCAGAGGGAAACTACTTGATACAAAATAAAAGTTGGGGGGTTTATTGATTAAATTGGGAACGATGGGCGTGTATTGACTTTTGCCCCATTTTTTGACTGAATTTAGGGCTATATAGTCCACAGTTTTCGGTCCGACGAATAATAAATTTCATTATTTTGGCATGATGTTGTAAGGTATATTCACACTGTTCTGCAATTCTGAGGAATTCCAAGTTTCATTGCATTGGGTTAGATTTTGTGCACTAGTCCAGCGTTTTCGTCAATTTTGGGAAATTTTGAATTTCTTTGTTTGGGCCTAATTTTTATCTATTGTTTTTTACCGATTTGCAGAAATTCTGAACGTCACTGATTTTGACAAATTATAGGCGCTATAATTGACTTTTTTTGGCATATTTCAACATTTTTAAATTTCACTATTTTTTCCAGATTTTTTAGGCTAGTTGGTAACATGTTCAATAGGTTTTGAGAAATTCCGCATTTTGTGTCTAGATTTGTGGGCTTCCACCATTTTTGCCAATTTTGCAACAATTCTAAATTTCCCGATTTTAAACAGATTTTGTTGACTATAGTCCACTATTTGGGTCGATTTTGATTTTTTTCCTTCTAAATTTCATTATTTTGGCCATATTTTATGGACTGTAAGTCCACTATTTTCGATTGATTTTGAGAATAATTGTTTTGGCCAAAATTTATGGGCTATAATAGCAATTTGTCCGAGTTTAAGAAATCTAAGTTTCATTTTTTTGAGGGCTAGCCGTTTTGATATAGTTCATCTTATCTTTTTTGGCTTATTTTGAGAAATTATGACTTTGAGATTTTTTGGGATATATTCCACCATTTTTCAGCATATTTCGAGAAACACTTGTCCTAGGTGCTAGTTAGAGGATGAATCCACGATGCATATTTTACTTACATGTCATTGAGTGGAACATGTGCAGGAGATTGTAGTTGCTAATTAGAGGATGAATCCACGATGCATATTTTGCTTACATGTCATTGAGACATTGAGTGGAACATGTGCAGGAGATTGTGGGTATGGTTTTCAGATGGGAGAGTCCTGGGAGTGTGAGTAATACATGGGGATTCGATGCAAAAGGTTTCATTTTTTTATAGGAAAGATCTGAGGAAGGTTAGGAGAAGATAGGCTTGGGATGTTATGGTTCAAGGGCCGAACAGTCCCAAACTCAACATCAAACCTAAATTGGACCACAAAACCACAAGTTTTGCAATAACATTTACTTTCTTATAAAGAAATAAAAGAAAAAAGGCTCAATAATAGTTTTACAATCTTTTTAATAATCTTAAGAATAGGAAAGAAACCTACCTGTTTCTCAAGTTGGTGTTTTACATGTAAACTTTTGGTTCTGTTCTTTCTTTAATGCAGCTTCAACTCGCAAGCTACGATTTAACAACCAGAACGATGACGAGACAAATGACCAACTCTGTTTGCTAGAACCTTCACCGATGCTCTGAACACTGCGATCCCATTGTCTTCATCCTCGCTAGCACCACTGAAACATAATACAGGAATAATGTTAAAAATTAGAATGTAGATACATTAGAGTAAATACTGGTGGTATTATGGTGAAGATAATGTGCATGAGTCTACCATCTTTCAGGGATATGGCGGAAAGAGAGCATCTAAACACCATTTTCTCTTATGAATGTAACCTTCTCATGCATTTGCAGATGAATACAGGGATAGGTAACGAAAAAGTTTTATGTTGATGAATATGCAAGTTCAACAATTGTATATGAGAAAGTGTATTTGCACTGACATCTTAGTTAACCTCACAATTATATTAATACTAGGTCTGTAGATCGTTTATCATGATCTCATGGCCAAAGAAATGATACAGGAATATACTAAATACTAATGCGATCTGATGATTGATATATATGCCGGTGTATATATAAAATACGTAGGTGTGTGAATTGAATACCTGGCCAAAGAGTGCAACTAATTGCAAAAATAGCCACCCAACTTGAGCAGTGACACAACTACGGAATCTTTCAAGTATATTGCACATTATGCAATGGGCTGTATTCTGAGGCCCTGCGATCTGCTGCACATAGATTAATCTGCTGCACATAGATTACTACGCACTTCTCCTCTTGCTTCACGAGGACAGTTCTCCGAATGTACACAATTAATCTGCTTCAAATCAGGGGGAAATATAATTAAATAACAGAACAGACTCCCACTGGGTAATGCATATACGAACTATTCAAGACACATTATGAGCACTTCAGTTGACACCACATTTTAAACATTCATGATACAGAGTCATGTACAGAGCAATAAAAAACTGTGTTTGTAAAATCTGTGCCAACTCTCTACGTATAACAAAAAATATCCACACTAATATATCTAAAACAAACATTCAGATATTGCTGACAAATTTTGATGTTAAATAGTCCACTGCAAACTGATTTTATGGACATTATTTTTATTGAGGGAAAATGGATGCTGAGAACGGGGCAGAAATATGAGGAAGAGCGGGAATAACAAAAACAACAGAGAATTGAATTATCATTAGAGGTATACATTTGCAGAAATTTTCTAGCTTATAAATGATAATGGTAAAAATCGCAGCAAATCAGTGCCTACGATTCCAGCACACAGATCCTAAAGTATCTATAAGCAGATTCATAACATGCCTCTTTAACAGGTCCAGGCATTCTTCAGGCTCATTAATAAGATATGGACCGCTCTGAAGTCCATTAAAAGCAACTAGGCCCACTAGAAGAGACACCCAGCCCCAAGAGGATTGTAAGTCAAATCTCTTATCCCTAGACAAGAGTCTTATATCTTAAGGAAGAGAATCAATAGGAGATAAGAGTTTCATATCAATCTAATGGATTCATATCAATCTCCTAAACTGTTTCTCAGACCCATAATTAACCTCCCCCTCCTCAGTCAGAAGGTAATCTGCAATTTCTCTCTTTAACTCTCTCTGTGGTTCTGATTTGAGCGTCGGAGGGTTTGTCGTCGGGGCTATCTCCGGTGTTTTAGGCTTTTTGTAGGTCCATCAGCTGGTCAACAACCGTCGGATTCAGATCACAGTATTCAATCAACTATCCAGATCCACTCTCGGAAGCTCTAACTATTTTTGCCTTTACAAACTTGCTGGACGCAAACAACAAGTTCATATGTTCAACTCCGTCACAAAGTTGCTTCAACAAACTTGCTGGAATCAAACAGCAAGTCTGCAGTCCGACCGCCTTCCGAAATTTATTCCTGCAGTAGCTCTTCAAGGTCAACTACATGTATCCAACAACAAAATGCTCGATAGACAAAACAAGCAAACAACACAACGCTTGGTCGACGAAAGAGCGGTTCAACCGAACGAACGACGGGATGCTTAATCGACAAAACAAGCGAACAACATAACATTTGAGAAGTTGCACAACCCTACCTACTTCAAGCTTCGGCTGAAATCAAGCCCAAGCGACGGAGAAGATGATCAAACACAAGCTTAAACATCGCCAAGACTAGCTTTAAAATTCAACCTCGGAGGCAACGGAGACAAGCCTTGAAGCTGACTTCAAAACAATTGTGCAAAAACCGAAGCCAAATAAAAGAAGCTAAAAAATGCAACTTCTAAAGGGTATAAAACTCAACTCCAAACCCGAAACCCGAAGTACAAAAACCCGAGAAATAGCAGACTTCAGGTTGGAGTCTAAAACCCGTTACCCGACTTCAAGACCCGAATTCAAAACCCAAACTTCAAAACCCCGACTCCGAAACCCAACTTCAAAGATTCAGAGCTCCGTCGAGCTCACCTACGCCTCATCTCGACGAAGCAGCTCGACGAAGAACCAAGCTAGCTTGCAACGAATTCAAAAGACTCCTCAAGTAGCAGCTTGCCAAAAACACATGCACAGAGCTCGCTGAAAGCTTGCTCATCAACCCCTCAGCTTGATGGGGGGAGGAGCTCGACCACAAGCTCAGCTGCAGCAACTCGACAAAGAAGCTCAGCTCGCCGAGAAGTTGTAGCTCCACCAAACCCATAGCTTGCCTGAAGATCGTATCTCGACGACAAGTGCCATAGCTCGACCGAAACCAATAGCTCGACAACAAGATCCATAGTTCGACAATAAGAGCCATAGCTCGACCAATGCAGTAGCTTGACAACAAGAGCCATAGCTCTGCTCCCCAAAACCCATAGCTCGACGAAGATAGAGCACCAAAGCCGTAGCTCGACGAAGACCATAGCTCGCCAGAGATTATAGCACGACGAAGAAAGAGATGCTTGACCAAAGCCATAGCTCGCCTAATAGCTCTGATCACCGAAGAGGGTGTTCGCCAGTACCTCAGCTCGACGAAGGTGACGAGGTAGAGCTCCAATAATCTAGTTCGATCGAAAATGAGCACGTCGAAAACACTGGTTGCTGAAATGCCAAATTCTTGATCGCCCTGGACGTCTTGATCGCCCAAACGCGTAGGTCATGAAGCCCCAAAATTTAAGAAAAAATAGTAAAGCTCGACGAAATGGTCGGGCGAACTGAGGGCTCTCGCAGTCGTCGCTAACCGTCAGATCCCTCAGAAAAGTACGCATGCTCGAGATGGATGTGGGAGATCCCGCCACGTCATTGCCTCATCCCCTCTGCTCTGCTCTAAAACTCGTCGCTTAATCACTTCAAAACACGAGCCCATGTGAGATTGAAGCTCTGCATAATGCCATGTGCCCTTCATCACCGTAGTGCCATCATGGCCGTTGAATCCACTCAGGGGGCGAGCCAAGTGATGGACGCGTGCGATTGCTCCAAAATGCACGCACTATCTGATAAATGAATTAAAAATCCCAAAAAATCATTTAAAATTCAAAAATCTAATTGAAAATTCCAAAAAAAATTATTTTAATTCGGAAAATTAATTAAAATTTCTTTAAAATAATTTTAAAATGGAATAATTAATTTTAAAATTCGAAATTTTGATTTTAAATTAGGAAAAATCTTGAGAAAATCCGAAAATTATGAAAAATTCAGGAAAATATTCGTCGCCTCCAGAAGCTTCTAATCAGTTCCAGATACCTCTAATCGTCCCTGAAAGCTAAAATTGTACTCCAGAATTCTAAACTAAGGCGAACTACTTACCGAAGGCCAAAAAAAATTATCTTTCGAAAGTGGGGGCTTCTGATAATGGTAAAATTTGCAGCAAATTAGGGTCATGATTCCAGCACAGATCCTAAAGCTTCAACAGACAGATTAATCTTAATGGGCTTCTTTAACAGGTCTGGACCTTTTTCAGACTCATCTGCAAGAACATGGGCCTCTTTCAATCCCATTAAAAGTGACAGATTATACCCACTAGAAGAGACACCAAGTCCATGAGGGCTGTGAGTCAAATCTCTTAAGGGGGAGAACTGACAGGAGATAAATGATTCATATCAATCTAATGGATCAATAACAATGTCCTAAACTGTTTCTCAGGCCTATACATATCCTCACCCTCCTCAGTCAGAAGGTAATCAATAAATTTATAATTTCTCTCTCAAACTCTCTCTCTCTCTTCGGTTCTGACTTGAGCATCGGAGGATCTGTCGTCGGGGCCACCCCGATATTTCAGGATTTTTGTAGGTCCATTGGCCGCGTCAGTAACCGTCGGATTCAGATCACGGTGTTCAATCAACGATCCAAATCCACACTCAGGAGCTCCAACCACTTTTTACAGCATTGATCAAATGTTAGATCTTTTGTAGTTTTCTTCAAATATAAACTCACTAACTATTTGCTCCCACACCAAAATAAGAAGCAACAAGGGGAAACGAAATGCACGAAGGCAAGTTACATATCCTAAAAAAAACTTTGCTCATAGGAAGAGATACGGGTGGAATCATTATGTTAAAATAGTCAAAACATAGAAAACTTCTTCAATGGTTAAGAAACAGTGTCAAATAAGAGAATTTGAAAACTGAAATAGCAAAAGATAAATCGGAAAAACCCATAATAGATGTTCAGTTTAAATCTTATGATGATATCATAAATGAAATAAGAAAGTAGAGAGGTATTGAAAGATATATACGAGCCAAATTGCTCGTATTAAAGAAAATTTTATTGTGCTCTCAAGATTCAAAAGTTCTTATCTTTTTTTGGTTTTTAGGACAGAGAATTAGTAGGGTTAAAAATACACTAGAGAATTATACGACTACTGTATAATAAAGTAATATTAGAAAAGGTAGTTGACGTATCCGATCATTCAAAGTAAAAGGACTGGATCTAGATGAATCAACGATTAATTAGGAGATACTATAATACGTTTAGGTAAAATGAAATGCATATATAAAAGAGGCAAGAAAATTACATCTCCTAGACATAAACTTTGGTACTCGGGATGAGTTGAGGGGGAATAATGAATTCTACAATTAGTAAAGGTAGACAAGACTTCTTATAAGGTTCAAGAAAAGTGTCCAAGTGAGAAATTTTTTTGAAAGGCAAACAGCAAAGGATGAATCGAAAAAGCCCATAAGAGATGTTAGGAAATGAAATAAGAAAGTAAAGAGGTCTTGAATGATAAGATACGTACGAGCTAAGTTGCTCGTGTTAAAGAAAAATTAAAGGGATTCTCGAGATTTAAGAGTTGGGCTACTTTTGATTTTTAAGATAGAGAATTAGAACAGTTTGAAATACACGAGACAATGGTAGGAATTTTGTGCAATAAAGCAATATTATATAAGCTAGTTGAAGTATCAGATTATTCAAAGCGAAATGAATCAAATGATTGGAAATGAATGATTTTTAAATCGGGACAGGTAGAGGAACCCTAGATCAACCTATGGTTGGTTCAACGATTAGCTGGGAGAATGATATAATACTTTCATGGAAAACAAAATGCATATCTGGAAAAGGTAAGGAAATTATATGTTCCAGACATAACTTTGGTACTCAAAACCAATAAAATATGTTAAGTTTATTACTTACGCTGATTTACGAAATGAAGTAAGACGATAGAGAGGTGATGACAGATATGTAAGGGCTAAGTTGCTCGTATTGCCAAAAAAATTCTTTAAATTCAAAGGTTTCAGGTACCCTTTTAGTTTTTAGGACGTAGTATTAGAAAGGTACAAAAATAGACAAGACAATGGTATGAATATTGTAGAAAAAGTACTATTAGGTAGGTTGGTACTTGGTTGAGTATCTGATCATTCACAGGAAAAAAGTTTAATCAAGTTGATATCACAATAAGCTAGCCGAATAATATAATAAATTTAGGGGAAACAAAATGTACGTAGCAAAAAGGCAAGTTAGATGTCCTACAAAACTTTGGCACAATGATGATGTTTAAAAATTAGTCAAAACATAGAGAACTTCTTCAATGGTTAGAAAAGAGTGTCAAACTGATAGAATTTTGAAAAATGGAAATCTTAGGATGATATCCGAATCAAACAAGAAAGTAGAGAGGTATTGAAAGATATATACGAGTTAAGTTGCTCGTATTAAAGAAAATTTACTGTGTTCTCAAGATTCAAGGGTTCGGGTTTTTTGTGTGTGGGTTTTATAGGCATACTAGATTTTCCCGTGGGCACGTGCCTACGACACGTCTTCGGAACGATACAGCATATGAAAAGCCTTGTAAACAGTAAAACAATAATTATGTAGCTCAAGTTTGAATAGTATGACAATAATTAGTTGTAAATAAAAGTCCATGTTTTCAATAGTATATGTTGAAAAATAATTATAAATGAGGGTATAAAATCCAACTTCGAACTTTGAGGGTGGAAAATGATGAAATTTAACTATTAAAGAGATATTTGTTATTTCAATGTAACATGAATAATTAAAAAAACATAAAAAATCTGAAAATTTACAAACCTGAAATCTGAAAATCTAAATTTCAGAGTAAATAGAGAGAAATGAGAGAGAGAGAGAAAGAGAGAAAGATAGAAATAATTAAATAAATAAATGAGTTTTTTTTTTTTGGGGGGGGGGGGGGGATTTGAATTTGAGTTCTGTGGTTTAAAATTTTGGGCGGAAAATGTGTTTTGTGAGGTTAGATTTGGGCCTTTGATTTTTGAGGGGATTGAAAAAGAGCCACTTAATAGTTTTCTTTGTGTTTTATTATACAGATTAGAATTAGTAGGATTAAAAATACACGAGAATGGTATGACTCATGTACAATAAAGTAATATTAGAAAAGGTAGTTGATGTATCTGATCATTCATAGGAAAAGGACTGGATCTAGTTCCATCAACGATTAATTAGTAGAATAATAGAATATGTTTAGGTAAAACGAAATGCATATATCAATGAGGCAAGGAAATTACACGTCGGGATGAGTTGGTGGTGGAATAATGAAGTTCTACAATTAGTTAAGGCAGACAAGACTTATAAGATTCGATAAAAGTGTCAAAGTGAGATTTTTTTTTGAAAAGGCAACTAGCACAGGGTGAATCGGACGAACACATAAGAGACATTCGATGATATCCGAATGAAATAAGAATGTAAAGAGGTATTGAATGATGTATACGAGCTAAGTTGCTCGTATTACAGAAAAAATTTACGGAATTCTCAAGTTTCAGGTACTTTTTTGGTCTTTAGGTTATATAGAATTAGAAGGGTTCGAAATATGCAAGACAATGGTATGAATCTTGTACAATAAATCAATATTAGATGAGCTAGTTGAAGTGTGTGATCATTCAAAGTGAAAAGATTGGATATGGTTTATAGCTGGGAGAATGATATAATACTTTTAAGGGAAAACAAAATGCAAATCTGAAAAAGGCAAGGAAAGTACATTTTTCCAAAAATAAACTTTTGGTACTCAGGAAGAGTGGGTGGTGGTACAAAAAATATTCATAAAATTCAAAGGTTTTAGGGTACCTTTTTAGTTTTTAGGACACAAAATTAGAAAGGGTATAAAAATAGCCAAGATAATGGCATGAATCTTGTAGAAAAAGTAATATTAGATAAGTTAGTTTGAGTATCTGATCATTCATAGGAAAAAGATTTGATCAAGTTGATACCACGATTAGTTCGGCGAATAATTTAATATGTACATGTCAAAAAGCAAAAAGGCAAGTTAGATGTCCGAGAAAAACTTTGGCACAGAGGAAGAGTTGGTGGTGGAATGATGATGTTAAACAATTAGTCAAAACATAGAGAACTTCTACTATGGTCAGAAAAGAGTATCCAAATGAGGGAATTTTGAAAAATGAAAATGGCAAAGGGTAAATCAAAAAAACCCACAATAGATGTTAAGTTTATATCTTAGGATGATATCTGAATGGAATAAGAAAGTAGAAAGGTGTTGAAAGATATATATGAGCAATGTTGCTTGTATTAAAGAAAAAATAATTGTGTTATCCAGATTAAAGAGTGCAGGTATTTTTTTGTTTTTTGGTTTTAGGACATAGAATTAGCAGGTTTAAAAATACACGAGAGAATGTATGAATCTTGTACATTACAGTAATATTCGAAAAGGTAGCTGACGTATCTGATCATTCATAGGAAAAGGACTGGATCTAGTTGAATCAACGATTAATTGGGAAAATAATATAATACGTTTAGGTAAAACAAAATGCATATACTAAAGGTGAGGAAATTACATGTCCTAGACAAACTCTAGTACTCGGAATAAGTTGGTGGTGGAATGATGAAGTTCTAAAATAAGTTAAAGCAAACAAGACTTCTTATAAGGTTCAAGAAAAGTGTCCAAGTGAGAATTTGTTTTAAAAAGACAAATAGCAAATGATGAAACAAAAAAGCCCATAAGTGATCTTAGGATGATATCCGAATGAAATAAGAAAGTAAAAAGGTATTGAATGATATATGCTAGCTAAGTTGCTCGTATTAAAGAAAACTTTACAGAATTCTCAAGATTCAAGAGTTTGGGTACTTTTTTTTTTATTTTTAGAACATAGAATTAGAAGGGTTTGAAATATGAGAGACAAATGTATGAATCTTGTACAATAAAGTAATATGAGATAAGCTGGTTGAAATATCCTATCATTCAAAGTGAAAAGATTGGATATGGTTGGTTGAACGATTAGCTGGGAGAATGATATAATACTTTTAGGGAAAAAGAAATTCATATTAGGAAAAGGTAAGGAAATTACATGTCTCAGCCATAAACTTTGATACTCGGGAGTCGGGATGAGTTGGTGGTGGAATGATGAAGTTCTAAACTTAGTTAAAACAAACATGACATATTATATAGTTCGAGAAATGTTTTTAAAAATGCAAATTGCAAAGGATGAATCTAAAAAGACAATCGGATATGTTAACTTTAATTCTTAGGTTGATTTACGAATGAAGTATGAAGGAAGAGAGGTAATGAAATAGATATAAGAGTTAAGTTGCTCATAATACAAAAATATTCATAAAATTCAAAGGTTTTTAGGACATAGAATTAGAAGGGTATAAAAATAGCCAAGATAATGGCATGAATCTTAATAATATTAGATAAGTTAGTTTGAGCATCTGATCATTCACCGGAAAAAGGTTTGATCAAGTTGATACCACGATTAGTTGGGTGAATGATATAATATGTTTTAGGGGAAATGAAATGTACATGTCAAAAAGACAAGTTAAATATCCTAGAAAAACTTTGGCACAGAGCAAGTGTTGGTGGTGGAAAGATGATGTTCAAAAATTAGTCAAAACATAGAGAACTTCTAAGGTTAGAAAAGAGCGTCGAGCTGAGAGAATTTTGAAAATTGGAAATAGCAAAGGGTAAATCACAAAAACACATAACAGATGTTATGTTTAGGACGATATCCAAATGAAAGAGATCCCATTCTACTATGAGTTTGAAAGCAATCTCCTATCGAAGCATTGGGAACAAAATACACTCATATTACTTGATTCAATCTGCTAAACTGGATGGAAAGGACTAGCAGTTGTGAAAGTCTCCGGTTAAGGAGCTCACAGCCGAGAATCAGACAAATATTAGTAATCAGTCTCCGGTATTAGAGCAGACACTAAAGCAATAAGGGCACTTTAAGAAAGTAGAGAGGTATTGAAAGATATATACGAGCTAAGTTGCTCGTTGATGCTGCTTTTTTTTTTTTTGTGTGGGGGCAACAGGTGTGAGTTCTTGTAATTTGTGAAGCGGAAGGCACGACACCAACGTTAGTCTGATCCCCGGTTGTAGGACCGGCTCAGGAGTAGCAGGAGATAGGTTGAGACTTGTAGCTCGGCTCGGATGTTGGGAGCTCGGCTCGGATCTTCGGACCTGCACAATGCCTAGAGACCCTGGGAGAGTTCCGGAGAGGCCCTCCAACGATCTAGTTAGTCATTGAGAAAGCAACAGTAGTTAGGGTTCAGATGGAGAAAGATTGATTACCTTTGAAAGTGAGGAGGGGGTCTGGTATTTTTAGGCAAGGGCAAACATGTCTGAGATCCTAACGGGCCGAGTTGGACCCGTTTGCCCATGGGCCTGAGCTGGTTGAAGCCCGTTGGGTTTGTTTGACCTGATGATCACAGGAGAGCAGAATTTAAGGAGATCTGAGGGCCCAGATGGGGCCATGTGTTTTATACCATATCACTCGTATTAAAGAAAATTTTACTTTGTTATCAAGATTCAAGAGTTCGGGTATTTTTTGGGCTTTTAGGGCATAAAGAATTAGCGGTGTTAAAAATACACGAGAGAATGGTATGAATGTTGTACAATACAGTAATATTAGAAAAAGTAGTTGACGTATCCGAATTGGATCTAGTTGAATCAACGATTAACTGGGAGAATAATATAATACGTTTAGGTAAAACAAAATGCATATATCCAACGGGCAAGAAAATTACATGTCCTAGACATTTTTGTACTCGGGATGAGTTGGTGGTGAAATGATGAAGTTCTAAAATAAATTAAAGCAAACAACACTACTTATAAGGTTCAAGAAAAGTGTTCTAGTGAGAAACTTTTTTGAAAAGGCAAATAACAAAGGATGAATCGAAAAAGCACATAAGATATCTTAGGATAATATCCGAATGAAATAGAAAAGTAAAGAGGTATTGAATGAAGTATACAAGCTAAGTTGCTCGTATTAAAGAAAATTGACGGTACTATCAAGATTCAAGAGTTCGGTACTTTTTTTGTTTTTGTTTTTAGGACATATAGAATTAGAAGGGTTTGAAATACACAAGACAAAGGTATCCACCTGAAATTTCTCCACCAAACAACAATTAAAATTGAGTTTCCTTCATAAGCTTGTTCCCAAAAGGAAAACTACAATGTGAATTTAACAGTAGTCCTCTCTCTAAGATATGACTTTTTTGCCTCACTATACCACTTTTTGAAAAATTTTGCGATTATGGGCCAGTTTCAAAACTATTAGCGCTCGTGAGCTACTTGGTGCCACGTCAGCAGCGGTCGCTATTCTCATAGCAACTTCATATGTGCTTTGGTCGCTAATAGGAATAGCGACAGTAAACAAAAATTTCAAAAATTTTAAAACAGAGACTGTTATTCCCATTAGCAACCTCTAAATGGAACATGCCGCTAATGAGGATAGCGGAGTTGCTGACATAGCACCAAGTAGCCCATAAGTGCTAATAGTTTCGAAATTGGCCCCATAATTGTAAATATTTTCAAAAAGTGGCCTAGTACGGCAAAAAATTCCTAAGCAACCACATCATTTATAATTTATTATTCAATCTAAAAAGCCTTATCCTGAAATATTTATCAACCTTCGTAGACTCTTCTCCAAATCTGTAGCCTTCAGATAACCAAAAAATACAGCAACCACACAACAATCTAAATCAATCAAAATTTACATAATTAACCCTTTAAGACACAAATTTGCATCTTAAGAGGATAAGTTAGCACTTTAGAATCATATATGTCCCTAACGCAGACTTGGTGTGATAGAAGCAGTGACTTAATCGAAATTATTATCCAAACAAGCACAGAATTTTTTAGTTACCAGATAAAAAGATACTTACAGACAGCCGCAGCCACATTCTGCAATCATAAACTTAGAACTTAAACCGTAAGATCGGAATAATAGATATAAAAAGATTGTACCTTTAAACCATTACAAAGGTTGAAAAATCGCGCTACCCCTTTTTGCCTGTACCTTCTGCTGCACTCTAGGCCCCCACCATTGGGACCACCTTTAGAATTTGAATCTGAATATGAATCTTGTCAGGAACTCAGTGATGAACGGCCATGGAGATAGAGCTGAAGCCATGAAGAAGCTTTGAGTATAAAGATAGTGAAGGATAGTATGAAGATAGTGAAGAATAATCTCAGTTGCAATCGGTATCAGTGAGTATCAGCTCAGGATGCTACAGTAAATGGAGTGTATCTGTTCAGATTGCTACAGTGTTTGTATCGGTTGCTGCTGAGAGTTTCTATTTGTTTGTTGCTCTGTCTAATTGTTTGTTGCTCTGTTTTTCTTACGTGCTATACGCACATTTTCTGTATGAGAATTGGGCGGGAACATTGAGAGAGATGAAAATATCTCAATGGATCTCTAACGGCCTATAAAAGGGAGCCTGTATGGATTCAATGAATATGAATAAAATTGTTCTAGTTCTTTCTCAGATCTACTTTTTCCCTCTTCTTCTTCTTCTTCTTTTTCTTCTTCTTCTTCTTCTTCTTCATCTTCATCATCCATTACTCTTCTCCAATCTGTAACAATGGCACGGTTAAGAAGTCAGAGGAATCCCATTCCTGACAATGTGGTATCAGAGCCAGCGCATCTCGATGATGAAATACGAGATGATGGGGGCGCGCTGTGGGAAGGAGTAGTCGCCGATTTGAGAAGCCAAATGATGGAGGGCCAAATACAAACCAACTACCTCAACGAAAGGATAGAAGCTGTGGCTGCTAGCGTTGGAGATCGATTTTCGGCGATTGAGACTAGGCTGGAGACGATGATGTCCATGATGCAGCAGACTCAAGCTAGGCAGCAGAATCCACCTCCCTCCAATCCACCTCTACTTCCAAATCCGCCTCCCTCCAATCCACCCCTAATCCCAAATCCACCTCCCACCAATCCACCTCTATTTCCAAGTCCACCTCTACAACCTAACCCACCACCACCACCATTTCAAAGAGAGGTAATTGCATCCAACTCAAACTTCATTCCATCTTCAGTTAATAGCGAAGGGGGGCCTGTGGTTAGAGCACCGTTTAAAATTGAATTTCCAATATTCCACGAAGGGGATCCTACGGAGTGGATCTGTGGTATTGAACAGTTCTTGGATTTTTATGAAGTCCCTGAGCACCAAAGGTTGAAGTATGCTATGCTTAACCTCAGAGGGAGAGCCGCTCAATGGTTCCGACGCCACTTGAAGCCCAGAATTCATGAAATAACTTGGCCGGTGTTCCTTGAGGAGCTTATACCAAGGTTTGGGCCAACGGAGTTCCAAGATTTTGAAGGAATTTTATCTAAACTCCAACAGAAAGGAGACCTTGAAATCTATGTCCAAGAATTTGATAGGATCTCCAACTTTGTAGAAGGATGGTCGGAGTCGCATTATCTCAGCACATTCATAAGCGGATTGAGAGACGAGATCCGATGGGATGTGAAAGCAAAACGTCCAAAGAATGTTAATGAAGCTATTGGTCTGGCTAGAGAATATGAGGAGAAGCTATCGTGCTTGAGGAAAAGCTTTAGAGCACCCTTCCCTGTTAGAAGTGCTGTACCACCACCGAAACCCCCTCCAACAACCAGTACTCACTCCAACCCCCAATCAGTATCACATAACTCCCCTCTCCATCAGAACACTCCTAGTTCACACCAATCTACCACTCCTGCGGTTTCCCATTTTGTTCCTAAGAGATTGAGTATCCAGGAAATGTGTGATCGAAGAGCCAGGGGTCTTTGTTTCAATTGTGACGAGAAGTATACGCAGGGTCATATTTGCAAGACGCAAAAATTTTATTACTTAGAAGGGCTTGAAGAGGAAGATGAAGTTGTCACAGATGTAGTAGGTGTCGTGGAAGGGGATAACAATCCTACAGCTGAACCAACTTATCTTACAAGCACTTTACACCCTGAAATTTCTTTCCATGCATTAGTCGGTAATCAGGCATACCCTCAGACGATGCGTGTCAAGGGAAGAATAGGAGGCAGTGAAGTAAACATTCTGATCGACTCCGGCTCCACTCACAATTATCTTGATCCCCAAACAGCTCTCAGGGCCAATTTAGCCATATTACAAGAACCCAAGTACAAAGTAACCGTCGCCAATGGGCAGAGTATGTTTAGTGAAGGGAAGGTACAATGTGTTAATTTCGTGGTGCAAGGAGTGGAATTACAAGCGGAGTTGTTACTCTTATCTCTAGGACCGGCTCAGATGGTGCTAGGAGCACACTGGTTGAGATCTCTTGGTCCAGTGACCATGGATTTCTCGAAGATGACCATGGAGTTTGTTGTAGCAGGGCATCGAAGAACGTTGCAAGGGCTTCTTAACTCCCAGATGCAATTGGTGAATGCCCAAGAAATGCTGAAGATGAACCACCACATTTGCCAAGCGTTTATGATACAAGTTCAAGAAGCTGAGTGGGAGGGAAGCCATGAGCTGCTTCAAATGCAGTCAGTACCTGAGGATTTGCAACATATATTACTTAGCTTTCCTGAAGTCTTCTCCGAACATCTCACCCTCCCCCCACAGAGGTCTATCGATCACACTATTCCACTGGTTGAAGGATCCAAACCGGTGTGCTTGAGACCATACCGACACCCCCATTACCACAAAGGAGAAATCGAAAAGCAAGTTGAAGAAATGCTCCAATCGGGATTCATAAGACCCAGCCAAAGCCCCTTTGCTTCTCCAGTTATTTTAGTCAAGAAATCTGATGGTAGTTGGCGGTTATGTGTCGATTATAGAGCACTCAACAACCAGACTATCAAAGCTAAATTTCCTATTCCCCTCATAGATGATCTCCTCGATGAGTTAAATGGAGCAACATTCTTCTCCAAGATCGACTTAAGATCTGGGTATCATCAGATAAGGGTACAGTCTAGTGACATTTCCAAAATCGCCTTCTGCACTCACCATGGCCGTTTTGAGTTCGTAGTCATGCCCTTCGGCCTCACAAATGCCCCCGCAACCTTCCAATGCCTCATGAATGATATTTTCAAAGAACATTTACGCAAATTTGTATTAGTGTTCTTTGATGACATACTTGTCTACAGCCCCTGTTGGGAGAGCCATCTTCAACATGTTTCGACAGCCCTATCGGTTTTGAGTAAGCATCGACTTGTAGCCAAAGCAAGTAAGTGTACGTTTGGTCAGAGAGAAGTGAGTTTTTTGGGGCACATCATCAGCAAGGAAGGAATTGCAGTTGATCAAACAAAGATCCAAGCAGTGGTTGAATGGCCTGAGCCAAGAACAATCAAAGAACTGCGAGGGTTCCTTGGGCTTACAGGGTACTATCGACGGTTTGTGAAGAATTATGGGGGAATCGCCGCACCTCTAACTCAGCTGCCTAAAAAGAATTCTTTCAGCTGGAGTGTTGCTGCCGCCCAATCCTTCCAAGAGCTCAAAAGTGCGATGACTACAACTCCTGTTTTGAGATTTCCAGATTTCACAAAACCCTTTGTTCTTGAAACAGATGCTTCGCAGAATGGGGTCGGTGCTGTATTGATGCAAGAGCTGTAACCAATTGCCTACATGAGTAAAGGATTGAAGGGGAGGTTACTGGTGCTGTCGACTTATGAAAAGGAGGTGTTCGCCATATTGCAAGCAGTGAAACAATGGAGGCAATACCTTCTAGGGAGTACATTTGTGATAAGAACAGATCAAAAGAGTATCAAATACATCTTAGATCAACGAATCAACACAGAGATGCAGGAGAAATGGTTGTGGAAGCTGCTGGGCTACACATTCACGGTGGAGTACAAGAAGGGGATTGAGAATACAGTTGCCGATGGATTATCTAGAAAAGATGGGGGAAGTGGAACTTGTTGCGAGGTTACTTTCATTGTTCCCGAATGGTTAGAAGGTGTTAAGAAGATGGTTCTTGAAGATTCTTACTTCCAAGACTTTCAAGAGAAGATCCAATCCAAACCCGACACACAGAATTACTTTAAGCTACTGGGAGGAGTTTGGTATTATAAGGGGAAGGTTTTGATCAGTCCACAGGCAGAGGTGAGGCACTTAATCTTCTTTGATTTGCACTCTTCGAGTATGGGAGGCCATTCTGGGTTCGCAAAAACATTGCAACGCATAAAAAGAGACTTTAAGTGGGAAGGAATGAGCAAGGAAATCAAATTGTGGGTGAGAAACTGTTTGGTCTGTCAGAGGAACAAGAGTGAGACATTGCACCCTGCAGGTTTGTTAAACCCACTCCCAATCCCTGATCGTGTTTGGGAAGATATTTCAATGGATTTTATTGAAGGTCTACCTAAAAGTAATGGCAAAAGTGTAGTGATGGTTGTGGTTGATCGTCTCTCCAAATATTCCCACTTTATAGGAGTTTCCCACCCTTATACTGCCCAAACCATAGCCCAAGCTTTCATTGATAACATCTACAAGCTACATGGTATGCCTAGGAGCATTCTTAGTGATCGGGACCCTGTTTTTATTAGCCAATTTTGGAGAGAATTCTTCAAATTGCAAAATTGCAAACTCAATCATACAACCGCTTATCATCCTCAAGGAGATGGCCAAACGGAGGTCGTAAATAAGGCTTTGGAGCTATATTTACGCTGTTTTTGCTGCCAAAAACCGACCGATTGGGTTAAGTGGTTGGCGTGGGCGGAATTCTGGTTCAACACTAATTGGCACACTACTACAGGAATTACTCCTTTCGAAGGTGTCTATGGGAGAGTACCACCTTCCCTAACCAAGTATGTAAGGGGAACGGCTTCAATGCCAGCCATAGAGGAAGAATTCATGTCCAGGGATGCGATATTAAAATTGTTGAAGGACAATATGACTCAAGCACAGCAGCGGATGAAGTTGTACGCTGATAAGAAGCGAACTGAGAGAAAATTCAATGTGGGGGACCTAGTTCTTCTGAAGATCCAACCGTATAGGCAGCAGTCAATCAGGAATCACACTCCTCAGAAGCTATCGTCTAAGTTTTTTGGTCCGTATAAGGTGCTGGAGAAGATCGGATCAGTAGCATACCGCCTTCAGTTGCCAGAAGGTACAGTAATTCACCCCGTATTTCATGTTTCCAAGCTCAAGAAATGCTATGGCGATCATTTACCCAGTGTCTCTTCCGATATTCCTTCTTGGTGGGTTGAAGAGGACCATTCGGCGAAACCAGAATTCGTCTTGGATAGGAGAGTGTACAAGAAGAACAACCAGATGGGTATTGACCTGTTAATCAAATGGAAAACTTCTGGGGTAGAAGAGGCTTCGTGGGTGGATATCAACACATTCAGAAGGAGATTCCCTGACTTCGAACTTGGGGCAAGTTCGTTCTTGAGCGGGGAGGAGTTGTCAGGAACTCAGTGATGAACGGCCATGGAGATAGAGCTGAAGCCATGAAGAAACTTTGAGTATAAAGATAGTGAAGGATAGTATGAAGATAGTGAAGAATAATCTCAGTTGCAATCGGTATCAGTGAGTATCAGCTCAGGATGCTACAGTAAATGGAGTGTATCTGTTCAGATTGCTATAGTATTTGTATCGGTTGCTGCTGAGAGTTTCTACTTGTTTGTTGCTCTGTCTATTTGTTTGTTGCTCTGTTTTTCTTACGTGCTATACGCACATTTTCTGTATGAGAATTGGGCGGGAACATTGAGAGAGATGAAAATATCTCAATGGATCTCTAACGGCCTATAAAAGGGAACTTGTATGGATTCAATGAATATGAATAAAATTGTTCTAGTTCTTTCTCAGATCTACTTTTTCCCTCTTCTTCTTCTTCTTCTTTTTCTTCTTCTTCTTCTTCTTCTTCATCTTCATCATCCATTACTCTTCTTCAATCTGTAACAATGGCACGGTTAAGAAGTCAGAGGAATCCCATTCCTGACAAATCTGAACCATAATCTGACTCTGAACTGATTGTACTGTCTTGACCTACGTTCTATGTGTCTGTCCCTTGCAAAACCCTAGAACAAATCACAAAAATTAAACGTCTCTCCATATAAAAAGAAAGTAGGAAGTTAATCCTAGAACAAATCACATCAAACTTACATTAAGTTAGGGCCTTCAAGGAATCAGAGATTGTAGTGACAGAGAGAGATACGGAATTGCCAAAATGGGATCGGGTTTTGGATATTGAAAGGATTTGGGTTTTGTCTGAAACCCTAATGAACAGTAACTCTGTATCTCTAATCTCTAATATATATAATATATAATACAATAATAATATATAATATAATATTATTATATTATATAAAAACTGTAATATAATAAAGTAATGTGAGCCTCATAGTTGTATAAGGAAAATTTCCTCGTACAAAGTGATTATACTCACTTGGTATGGTCATTATGGAAGATCCACTTCTGTCCATCATGTTTATCATGTTAATAGATATAAGTATACAAAAAATCAAGTTGTTTGGAGGTCATTTACTCATGCATCATGTGAGTCTAATTTGTGGTTCGATCTATATTACTGTTGAAATCGTTCATTTTTCAATCACATGATGCATGGGTGAATGACCTCCAAACAACTTGATTTTTTCTACACCTACATCTATTAGCATGATAAACATGATGGACGGAGTGGATCTTCCATAATGACCCCACCAAGTGAGTATAATCACTTTGCAAAAGGAAAATTTTCTCATACTCTATATGAGGCTCACTTTTCTCATAATAATATTATATTACTATTATTATACGCCCCTCGTCGCGGTGTCGCTCCTCGACCGCGAGCGTCGCCACCCTCACCACTGTCGCCCACCGTCGGAGCCCCGTTGTCTTCTTCTTCCTCTGGGTTATCATCGAACCCATCGAAGCAGAGCTCTGTCGCCATCAACCCCATCGCCGTCATCATTCTTCGTCAACCCCCTCGATGTCGCTGCGTCTTGCCGCCCACAGTCGTCGCCACAAGCCGCCATAGTTGCCAGAGTCCCACGCTCTCCCTCTCTCTATCGCTGAAGAAGGAAGGAGGGTGAAAGGGGTGTTCAAATCTCAGCCCTTAGATCTCCTCCGATCTGATCAAGATCGTGATCATCCATCAGATCTGATCTGGGCCATTAGATCTCCTTGCGATTTGGTCCATCATCTGATCTTGATCTCTCGATTTGGGCCCTCTAATCTAATCAAGATCCGAGCCATCAACATCTCCATCAACATCTTCATCATCATCAACATCATCACCAGATCTGATCATCACCATCGCCAACAGATCCCAGTCGTTCGATCCGATTGTGATCATCTTCATCAGATCAGATCAGATCCGATCGGAGCCATCCATTGGTCTGATCTTGATCGCCATCAAGATCCGTGTCAAGATCCGTTCCCGTTATTCCTCTGTCGGATTCATCGTCTACACCCCAAGGCAAGTATCTTCTTGTATATTTCGTTTTCTAGTACAAGCTTTTCCTTGAAAATACTACAAGGAAAAGCTTTTGTGTAATCTTGAATTCGGGGCGTTATAGTTTTTATATTAGAATTGTTGTCAAGGATCAAGTATCAATATTAGAATTGTTGTCAAGTCTAATTTATTATTAAAAAATACTGTAACGCCCCGAATTTCAAATAACCGAATTCGAGATTTCACAAGATCTTTACTTCACGTCGTACAATTTTACAAGAAAATCAAAACTTTTCAATGACACATTAGAGTTCATTACATTTTTGTTTACACAACGGAAGAATACAACGATGAAATAAAATATAACTTGTACAACTATAACAATGTAAATCATCAACTGCGTCATAACTTCTTTACTTCTTCATGGAAAAGTCTATTACCTGCATATCAAGCTATGAGCACGTTAGTCACTTACAACTGACAAAAATGTTATACTCGGCCATCCTCTCTATGCCGTACATATAACGATATCATTACTTTAACAAATCACAAATATTGAATGAACAATAAAGTGTTAAATTGTGACTACGTTAAAGATATAAGTGTATGTCATGCCTTAATGCCTAATGCACACATTTCGTTATTCCTCCTACCAGACTTTCTCAACAAATACGAGATAGCTCCAGGGCCATATCTCAAATATATCTCAAATCTTTTCAATTCAATGGTGCCGGTACTCGAGGTCTTACTAACTCTAAATCACAACTTTAATTATCATGTACAAGAAAATCCATGGGTACACATACCCTTTAATAAACATGTCTTAAACTCCAATTATTCTTATCTTTAACTTATTCACAAAAGATCAATATCTTAGCCACAAAGCAATATTTTCTTAGTCTTGACACTAGTCATGATCTAGTTATTCATAGCAAATAATAATTCATATCAAGCACACAATTTCATCACATGAAATTTTGTTCACAATTTCAAGCCCTTATGATGTCTCAATTCACTTATTAAACAAAATTAAAAGTGTACTCTTTTTCAAGACAAATCACTTCACAAATTAATACTTTGCTTTTCTTCACTACAAAATTATATTCTCAAAATTTTCATTTCTTTTTATACTTAAAAATATACAAGAAAACTTTATACTATCTCTTAATATTTCATTTTATATCAATAATTGTTGTCAAGGATCAAGTATCAATATTAGAATTGTTGTCAAGTCTAATTTATTATTAAAAAATACTGTAACGCCCCGAATTTCAAATAACCGAATTCGAGATTTCACAAGATCTTTACTTCACGTCGTACAATTTTACAAGAAAATTAAAACTTTTCAATGACACATTAGAGTTCATTACATTTTTGTTTACACAACGGAAGAATACAACGATGAAATAAAATATAACTTGTACAACTATAACAATGTAAATCATCAACTGCGTCATAACTTCTTTACTTCTTCATGGAAAAGTCTATTACCTGCATATCAAGCTATGAGCACGTTAGTCACTTACAACTGACAAAAATGTTATACTCGGCTATCCTCTCTATGCCGTACATATAACGATATCATTACTTTAACAAATCACAAATATTGAATGAACAATAAAGTGTTAAATTGTGACTACGTTAAAGATATAAGTGTATGTCATGCCTTAATGCCTAATGCACACATTTCGTTATTCCTCCTACCGGACTTTCTCAACAAATACGAGATAGCTCCAGGGCCATATCTCAAATATATCTCAAATCTTTTCAATTCAATGGTGCCGGTACTCGAGGTCTTACTAACTCTAAATCACAACTTTAATTATCATGTACAAGAAAATCCATGGGTACACATACCCTTTAATAAACATGTCTTAAACTCCAATTATTCTTATCTTTAACTTATTCACAAAAGATCAATATCTTAGCCACAAAGCAATATTTTCTTAGTCTTGACACTAGTCATGATCTAGTTATTCATAGCAAATAATAATTCATATCAAGCACACAATTTCATCACATGAAATTTTGTTCACAATTTCAAGCCCTTATGATGTCTCAATTCACTTATTAAACAAAATTAAAAGTGTACTCTTTTTCAAGACAAATCACTTCACAAATTAATACTTTGCTTTTCTTCACTACAAAATTATATTCTCAAAATTTTCATTTCTTTTTATACTTAAAAATATACAAGAAAACTTTATACTATCTCTTAACATTTCATTTTATATCAATAATAAAGTTTATTACTCAAATTTCCTTCACATCAAAAACTTGATTATATGAAAAAGGACTCCAAAAAAAACAAAAGGTGGCTATAGGTTTTGAACCCATGACCTGCCGAACCACACAGCCAACACCCTAATCCAATCACACTAGCCAGTAAGTCCAATGGACTCTGGCATCAAATTCACATGCCGAAATGGTCATATACTGACACTCACTTTCGGGATTTTTCTAAAAGAATTAAAAATAACTGTGACTATCAAGTTTCGAACTCAAGATCTCTTACAAAGAGTGCTCTGTATTGCACTGGATAACCAATAAGTCCAAGTGTATTTTCTATTTAGAAATTGTATTAGTATACTTTTGTTTAAATTGTTCAGAAAGTGGTTCTTTTTCACACAAACTTGTTTATCCAAAGATCCAATCTTTTTAAGATTTTGAATAAATTTTCTCTTGACTGAGATTGAATTTTAAAAATAGTAAACAACAATTTTAAATTCATTAAAATCCTATTTCCATTTTCTTAGACCATGATTCTTCTCATTTTACACATAGGCTTGCATTACTCAAAACTTGAATTTAATAAAATAGTCTTCATGAAAACTAGTTTATGTTCCTACTTATGCAAATTAAAATTTTATAGCACACCAATAAGTCTTTCAATCAGAATTTCACACACAAAAATCTCTTTCATGAAAAATTATTATTTTCAAATGCAATAAAGGCAAAATATACATATATCAACACTTTTCATGGTACTAACTAAATTCATTTTATTTTCTTTCTTCTTTCTTAGTCATCATAAATCTAAGGCATGATTTGAATACGACATTCTTCAACAATTTTCCATATACCCAACATGTACAAAAAAATTGCAAACATACTAACATGATTCATAGCATAAAATAATTATCATTTAGCATGGTATCTATTTTTACTCAATCACAACAAAACTATCCTCATTCGTAGCAGATTACACTAGCATGAATTTTATCTATATTTTTCACATCAACATTAACTTATACTACTCATTTATAGTGTTTAGCATGCATATTCTACAACTATAAAATATGAAACCACCAACTTCAATTGAAGATTGAACAAAGTGGAAGCACAACTCCTAGCAAGAACTTCTCCTCCCAGCAATTTCTCCTCTTCTAGCAAGAACTCCTCCAAGCACAAGAACTCTCTTACTCTGTTTCTTTTTCTTTCACTTATTTTGATTTTGTTTTTGGTGCAAAAGAGAAGTAGGAATAAGGTGCTATTTATAGGATATTGTTAGGGTCTAAAGTGTAAAATTCTCAACCTAATAACTCATTCCTTAATTTCGTTCATTTTTTTAACTCCTAAACTCCTAACTCTTCATGTTTCCACCTCTTCAAAAACCTAACCCCCACCTCTTCATGACAAAACAAGCCAACTCCCACCCCTTCATCTTACACGTGCACGTATTGTGCACTAGTGCACACACATACACAAAATAAATACAACTCCTATAGTTTAAAAATGTATATTAAAAGTTGTACCATGTTATGTAGTAGTCCATGCACAACTTAAAAATATGATTTTATTAATGGGCTTGTCCCATGGGCTTTTATTTTAATTAACTAACTTAATTATATTAGTGGGCTCTCCTTTTAATTAATCTAATGGGCTAGAATCTAACTTATGGTCCATGGGTTTAAGAAAATGCTATTAAAAATAAAAATAAAAGACTCATGCATGCTAACATAATAAACGAGAGTAAGAAAAATAAAGATGGAAAAATTAAAAGCTTAATAATCTAGTCCTCTTTCTTTATATAATGGGCCTTTTGGATAATTCTCATTATAGTTTATTTCCCTGTATAATGTTATAATATTTGTATACTTTGACATATAAATATCCTTCTCAAGTAAACTTAGATTTGGTTTCATGAGTTCATTTAATAAAATCAGTTATTATTTTGTCATTCGATCTTGGAATACCCGGGTTGAAATTGAACTATTATTCATGCTACTGCAATATTTGTTCAAGATTAATTACTTGAAAATTTTAAATCTCTACTATTTTAATGGGAGAGTTGGGTTTGTAAACAAACAAATCTTAATTTTGTAACTGAGCAAACCCGTATAATATACGTCCAAATTAAATTCAATTAATAGAAACATTTATTGACATCTCTATCTACTATTTTCTACTATTTTAATGGGAGAGTTGGGTTTGTAAACAAACAAACCCTAATTTTGTAACTGAGCAAACCCGTGCAATATACGTCCAAATTAAATTCAATTAATAGAAACATTTGTAGACAAACAAATTCGTGTATTCCCCGTGCATATCTAATCTAATATAAAGGAAGTATTAGATTTAAGACTAGACTACATTGAAATTTTTACTATTAATAAAAATATATTTATTAAGGCTTTGCATCGCACGTGGAAGATCCATAGTTTGACAATATGATTTAATTAAATGATAGTCCAATGCATGTATTTAGGAGCACCACTTGTACGCTAGTTATGTTTGTACACTCGGACACATCATTTAATCACAACATAGCTCACTCACTCTTTTCTTATTCTAATGTTGATAATTATTCAATCCGTTCCAAAATATAAGTCATTCTAGCATTTTTTATTTTATTCATAATATAAGCTACTTTAAATTTTTTAAGAGATGTCTTGTCATTTTTAAATATTCATGAATTAATTTTTAATGAAATTTTTAGTTTACCTTTGTCCTTTTTTCATAAGAGAAGTAATAAAAAATTATAGAGGAGGGCAAATATGATATTGTACAAATAACAGCTCATTTAAGAGCTTTAAAAATCAAAACTATGAAGTATTTTTACTTAATCCTAGTTTGTTTCTTAATAGTCGTGTAAAAATCTAAAATGACTTATACTTTGAACGGATGGGGTATTTAAAAAAATCCTAATGATAAGTTATTTATTTACTAGTAATTTACATGTGCGATGCACGTTTTAATAATTTCAAAAAATAAAAATAAAAACTCTGACGTAGGAAGGATTTGAACCGGAAACATCATTTACATTAGTTATATACGTGTGTTGCACATGTTGGTAGAATGACAAATGACACTAAGGTCTTCTCCCATTATAATACTAAAGATATATATAATATATAATGTAATAATATAATGGGAGAAAGCCTTAGTGTCATTTGTAAATGTTTTGTCAATCTACCAGCCTGTGCAATACACATACAATTAAAACCCTCAATGTAACTCATCTAATCCGTAAACCGCACGTGCATTCAAAAAAACCCAAAATCTGAAATACACGTCTATTCCTCTCCCTCTCTCTCAAAATCAACCTCACCGCTGTCTCCCAGCCGTTCCTCCGCCTTCTGCCCTCTCCCTCTCTCTCAAAATCAACCCCACCGCCGATGTTGAGCCGTTCCTCCGCCCTCTGCCGTCGCTTAACTCTGTGCGACGATCCCCCGCTCACCAAACTTCGTCCAGTTCTTGCTTCGCCGCCAGCTACCGCTCCGTACCGTCCTCTCTTTGCTAGCAGCCTTCGCTTCATCAGTCGCCGAAATCAACCCCACCGCAGTCGCTTCGCCCGCCGTCACCGCTTCGCCCGCCGTCGCCGCTTCACTCGCCGCCGTCGCCAATATGTCACTACTTCGTTATTAGGGTAAGTGGCCAAGAACTCCAAATCATGGTGTTCGTCAATATAAACTCTTCCATCCCATTAACAACACGTACATCCAAAAAAAACCCCAAAAACTTAACCGCGCGTCTGTTCCTCTTCCTCTCCCTCAAAATCAAAAACCCGCTGCCTACATCCTCTATCTGCCATCGTTGCGTCGTACCTCCGCCATCTTCCGTTGCTCAACACCGTGCCGTTCATCCTCCACCCACCCCGCTTCCTCCAGTTGTTGCTCCGCCGCCCGCAACCGCTCCGTAGCGCCGTCGCTTTGCCAGTCACCGTCGCTTCGCCAGTCGCCGTCGCCATTCTTTTGCCCTATCGCCATCCGCCGCGTCGCGCCATTCTTTCGCCCTATCACCACCTACCACGTCGCGTCATTCTTTCACCCCATTGCCACCCGCCGCGATGCTTCTTTAACATTATCGTCGCTTCTTCGGTATTAGGGTGAGTGGCCAAGAAAGTATGCACATCTATTGCAGATCCATTAACTCTTTCATTGCTCCTTTAGATATTTAGATATATAGATTAATTAATTATCTATTTGCTTAGGCAAGCTTTAATTTTAGGGGTATTAATTTTTGTGATTTAATTGATGTTAAATATTCTTGGTTCTTGATTAGTGATGATATATGGAGATACGTTTTGATGATATATGAGATTACAGAAAAGAGATATAGAGAGAACTACTGTTTTTTTTTAATAATTATTTTTCCTTTCGCCTATGGTGATTTTCATTGTTGAAATTAGACATTATGGATGAAGATATTAATTTTTGCATTTTATAAGTTCTATTTATAACCCTCATTCAGGTGTTCATTTCTATTTTTTCATTTCTTAAATATACTGATTAGTTGCTATGCCCATGGTGATCTTCATTGTTGAAATTTGGTATTAGAGAATACCAATTAGATTAGAGATTACATATTAGAGATTACATATGTGTTCATTTTTAGCCCCCTGTTCTCAATGCTACTGATCATTTACTATGTCCATGGTAATTTTTTACATTCTATAAGTTTTATTCATACCAACATATGGTTTTTTCCGTTCAATAATAAAGCTAACTTTTAAGTTCACATTGTTTCTGTCAAGAAAAATGGACAGATTGATTGGCATAACAATAGTAAACGAAGGAGACTTGCAATATAATCGAAAAATTCAACCATCAACTGAAATACCTCAAATATCAGAAACTCAACAAATTGATGAATGCAGAGAGAGATGTAGAAAATATGAAATAATTAGAAGAGCCAACATGATTGCAATACAATTGGAAGAGTTAAGACGAAGACATCGAGAATATGCTAGAAATCGACGATTATCGATGTCTGAAGATCAAATAGCTGAACAAAGACAAAGACATAGACAATATCAAAGAATCCGACGCTCCAATATGAATGTCCAACAATTGGCTGATGAAAGATTGAGAAATCAACAAAATATGCAGAGTCGAGTATCAATAATGAACGAACAACAAATAGCTGAACGTAGAGAGGCATATATACAAGGATGTATTGATGAAATGTCATGGAACTTCAAATTAAATGGTAAAATAATACGACTGTCTATTGAGTATGTCAGTAAGGCTATTCTTGCATTATTTAATCACATCATTAATGAATGATTTCTTCATATGGACACAATGGTGATACTCGAGTTTCATGCAGCTTGGATGTTTCTTCATATGGACACATTCCTTCAGTCTCATAAAGAGCGATAGTAAAGTGTATCAGAAGAACATCATCTCAATGTAGATGAGTGATAGTAAAGTGATTTAGATATTGAAACTTTTATCTTATGAATGAAATGTCCTTAGAAATTGAACCCTTCTATTGCAGGTAGCTGAAAAATATTATGGAGCCTCAACGACAGTATCAAGAATAAAGGTCAAAACTCTTTATGGTTTCGAGTTAAAGATTCAAGATTAGAGATTAGAGATTAAATTTACTTTCTCTCCCTTCCTTTCATTGATTATTTAAACAATTGTGGCTCATTAGATAGTTATTTATATAGTTGAACAAAGTAAAGGAAATTTAAGAGAAGCTCATTTGCAACATACCTGTTCTTAAGAGATGGCTGATGATGTAAACAGTGCTCTCTTCTTTCATTTATTAGAGAGTATTAATGATGGCTGATAATAGGCAAGAAGTTGCCTATTATGGCAATGCCTGTTCTCAAGGAAATTTAAGAGATGACCGATGAAGTGTTCCGTCAAGCTGGTGAGGCTGGCACAATTTGCACTATAACTTATCCTCTTCCAAATGAAAAGCTTGAACTTTATTACTTAACACTTTAGTAGAGAGTATTTATATGGTTAGTTCCCAACTAGGTGACATTATTTACTTTTTAACATTTGGCACTATTGCTTATGGTTTTGGTGAAGTGAAACCCCCATGCTTTCGTATTTTTTTGTATATTTGGCTATGAGATTATCATGCAGGTGGTTTCTCTATGTCCTGTAGTTCTCTCTAATTATTGGACTATATACTACAAGAAGTAATGCACCATAGGTGCATTATAAGAGATAGTCAATACATAATCGTATGCTCATTTAGCAAACATATAAAATGATGTCTTTCGTTAACAATAACTTAAAAACTCTCTTTTATGTCCTGCATTAGGCTAAATTTGTATATGAAACTACTGTTCAATTATTTATGTGCACTGAAAATACAATCACATTTATTACTCAAAAAGTCTTGAACTCACTACCTCATTAAGATTGAATCTTAATTTAGCAGTTCCATGACATCAAGTCTTGAACTCACAAATATTTATTAATTTTTTATGGATGCTCTTATCTTTTTTATTAGTTATAAAATTTATATTGAGAGGCTTTCCTTACACAGGTTACCTGGGTTGAACATGCGGAAGTGGCTGATAGTGGAGTGCATCAGGTATTTGATCAGCTCATTAGTAGCGGCATTACTTTTGGAGCGACGCGGTGGCTCTCAATCCTGCAATTGCAGTGTGAGCGGCTTGCTAGCTTCATGTTGACAAAGACTTTTAACCTTGGAGGTATCTAATCTTTATGGAACAATTATATCAGTGTGAAATAATGGATTTTAGTATCAACTGAGTTTTTGTTCTTAGAAAAAAGGAAACTGAGTCTTTGTTTAAATATTGTTCTGAAACATAAATACTGTGATTAAGATTTTTTTGAGTTCTGGAAAGAAGAATAGATTTTTATCTAAAACTTTGAGGGATTACTTTTCCAATATTATAAATTGATCTCCTGCATGAAGTGTGGTGGGACACATGAGAAAAACCGTAGTTCTGTAGAAGTTTTTTCAATAAACTTTCGTGATTTTTGCTGATATTTATCAAATACCTAATCAAGAATAGAACTATTTTATAGTTACGAAATCGCATTTCCTGTCATGAGGGGGAGTGAATCCCTCTTTTCCTTTCAAAATATGTTTAAGCGATCCTATAAATTGCTTAGTTGAATATTTGTGTTATCATACTTCCCATTCATTTTTGTGGTTCAGTTCATTCCTCTGTATAGGCAAGAAAGAATATGATGAACCTATCACAAAGAATGGTTAAAACCTTGTGTGCTAACATTAGTTCCTCGAGTAACCAACTGTGGACTGCACTCCCCGATTCCTCCGATGGTACGATGCAGGTAAAATCTCGGAAGAATCTGGAACCCAGACAGCACAATGGGGTTATATTGACAGCAGTTTCGACAACGTGGCTTCCATTCTCTCATCTTTAGGTGTTTGAACTTTTGACTGTTGAAGACCAGAGATCTCAGGTATTATCTGATGTTATTAAATGTTTAAATTGATGTTTATTTAAATATTCTGAGTTTAGTGTTGCGTTCCTTTGTGATTGGTACTGTAGCTTGCCTTCTTTCCAATGGGAGCTCATTGAAGGAGGTATCTCACATTGCGAATGGCTCACATCAGGGGAACTACATTTCTCTTCTGCGGATAAATGTGTTTTATTTTTCTTCTACTTAGAGTTTAGAGTTTGTATGTATATATTTATTTTGGCCCCCTTACATTTGATCTTTAGAGTAACAGTCATCCTCTGATCGTATCATGCTAGATAGTCATACATTTTAACATCCAACTATCTAAGTACGTAAAGTAGAAAGCAAGCAAACACATATTTTCCTTTCCTTAATTATTTGATCCTTTTACAATGTTTAGTTGGTGCCTATGCAGTAAAGATAATTTAAACACCTAATTTAGAGGAAAAATTGAGAAGGTTTGTATTTGTGCATCGCACGTGCTTTATACTAATTATGATTTATATCATCACCTCTGATTTATGTTCCTAAAAGTTGTTGTTTAGTTTGAAGTAGCTTAAGAATTCAAGGACAAACATTAGGGTATGTGTGTCTACATATTGTCTGCGTGTTTGTACATGTCTATATAGTTTATAAAATGTATCGCAAAATCTATCGCTGCATGTTAGTGAGCCAAACTAGCTGTGACTGCGGAATGTATAGATGTAGGGTTTTATATGAAATCCTAGTTTGGAACCGTTGAATGATATATAGGATTGCAAGGTTTGTCATCAATGTTTCAGAAATAGTTGGGTCTTATTTTGTTCGTTAAATAATCCTATTGGACTTTCAAAGTCAAAATGATGATGAGATTATTAAGGAATGTTTTTTATTTGGACCATATAGTCACAAAATTAAGAAGGTTGATTTACTATATCTTTTTTTATGAGCATTTTATTTAATTTAATGACTATATATTTTTTGCACGTGCATGATACTATATATATATATATATATATATATATATATATATATATATATATAGGGAAAAAGGGGTATGAGCAACTTGCTGATTTGGTAAATAAGCAATTGATGATGTGGCATACATGTGATTGGAAAATCATTAAAAGGGTTAGTTGTCAAATGTATCACATGTATGCCACATCATCAATTGCTTATTTACTAAATGTGCAAGTTGCTCATACCCCTTTTTCCCTATATATATATATATACATACATATATATATATATATATATATATAAAGAGAGAGAGAGAGAGAGTAATGCTATTAAGAGCTGGGAAGCTGAATGCCTTATCGGGAGCTGGGAAGCTCAGCCATCCGATCGATCTTGATCGCGATCGGACGGCTGAGATCCCCCTCCGCTTTTCTTCAGATTGGGTGAGGGGTAAAAGGGGTATACTCAATCGATTGAGTATACCCCTTATCTCTAATCTTCCTTATCGATTTAGCCTTCCTCTCTTCTCTCCCGCCCTCTCTCGTTCCAAACCCTAATCGCCTCTCCCGCGATCTCTCCCGCTCTCGAAGATCAAAGACGCTCTCTTTGGATTCCTCTCTTCTTTTCTCACCCTATCTGAAGAGAGCGGCATCTTCGAAACCCTAATCGAAGATCTCTTCGAAACCCTAATCGATAAGGAAGTGAAGTCGAGCGCTCTTCTCTCCCGCTCTCTTTCTTCCTCACCTATGTAAACCCCTATCTCTACCATCGACTGGATCTAGACTTCGCTTATCTTCAGATCTGTCGAGGGGTAAAAGTGGTATACGCGATCGATTTCTCGGCTGCCGATTTGGATTTCTCGGCTCATTGGGTTGTTCCTCTCTATACTCCGGAGGGAAGTGTTTGACTCTCATAAATGCTTTAATGATATCTGTTTAATTTATTGCATTTTCTTTCGGTTTTGTTTGTAGGCAATTATGAGATTGATTTTGATATTAGTTGGTTACAAAATTTTGGGGCATTGAAATTATTGTTTTGAATGGTATTTGATTGTGTGCCATGATAATTATTCAAAGTTGAATACACATCTGGGGTATGAGCGGGAGAGTAGATGGTGAAGAAATGAAAGTACGGTGTTTGAATGTCCAATGCCCTCAACACTAACTTTACATTTATGAGTTTTGAGACTAGCTCAATTCACCAAAATTTTTGGCACCGATGACTCACAATGGTTTAGGCAGTGATGCTAAACACTTTATGATCTGAATAATTATTTCAATCATGTTTTAAGTATTCTTGATTATATATCTATCATATCCTAGTTGGCGCGGCATTCCAATGCAGCCCTACTTATCATTAGTGTTTTCTGAGCCTATTGGTTTTCTTTAGTCTATATATATTCATGAGTAAGTCTATTATGTGAGCTTGGCCGATTGATTGTGAGAAGATAAGAGATAGGGGTATTTGATTTTACCCCTTTTACCCCCAAACATTCTGAAGATAAGCAGTATCAAATATGAGTCGTTCCATCGCAATCAATCGCGAAGGAATGGCTTAAACCTCCCCGCTCCCGATAAGACATTCAGTTCCCAAGATCTTAATAGACTTACTCTATATATATAACACAGTTGATGATAAGCTGCATCCAACACAGACAGAACATGAAGTATCAAATTTTGTCAGCCCAGAACAAACACAAACAGATCATGAAGTATACAAAAAAACTGTATATTAGGCAGTGATGCTAAACTCTTTATGATCTGAATAATTATTTCAATTTGTTGTATTTATTCTTGATTATATATCTATCATATCCTAGTTGGCACGGCACCCCAATGCAGCCCTAGTTATGGATAGTGTGTTCTGAGCCTATTGTTTTTTTATTTGTTTCTGAAAGACAGTTGATAATAAGTTCAAAACTGCAGAAACAGAGCATGAAGTATGCAAAATTTGTAAGCTCCAAACAACAGAAAACTAGATTTTATAGTAACTGACGGTGGATGTGTATGTGTTGGGTACTCATCTAAGCCTTTTGGTCTTTGAGTCTCTCAAATGCTTTGTTGGTGTAGGCCGTGATGCAAAACAGTTTATGATCTGAATATTTACTTCAAGATTGTTGTATTTATTCTTGATTATATATCTATCATATCATAGTTGGCACGACACCCCAATGCAGCCCTAGGTATGAATAGTGTGTTCTGAGCCTACTAGTTTTATTTAAACCACATGTTCAGTTTCTGTTGTTCTGACACTATACCAAATTTGAAACTTCATGGCAAGCTTCTGTTAGTCTTGAGCACACAAATTTTGATACTTCGTGTCCATGTTCAAAGAGTTCATTTTATGTTTGTTCTGAGTGAACAAAATTTGATACTTCATCAATATGTTTCTGTTTGTTCTGGGCTTACTTCAAGTTGACAAAATTGGATACTTCATGATCTGCACTCGAAAAACTTGGATACTTCAAGTTCTGTTTTTGTTTGTTCTAAGATTACAAATTTTGTCATATTTCATGCTCTGTCTGTGTTGTTTCTGAGCATACAAATTTTGCATACTACATGCTCTGCATGTGTTGGTTCTCAGCTTACAAATTTTGCATACTTCATGATCTGCCTGTGTTTGTTCTGGGCTGATAAAATTTTTATACTTCATGCTCTATTTGTGTTTGAACTGGACTGGCAAAAATTGACACTTCATGTTCTCTCTGTGTTGGTTATGATCTTACAAATTTTGCATACTACATGCTCTGTCTGTGTTGCTTCTCAGCTTACAAATTTTGCATACTTCATGATCTGTCTGTGTCAGTTCTGGGCACCCCAAAATTTTTATACTTCATGCTCTCTTTGTGTTTACTCTGGACCAGCAAAAAATTGATACTTCATATTCTGTTTGTGTTGTTTCTGTGGTGGCAAATTTTGATAGTTCATGCTTTTTTGGTGTTGGTTCTGATCGAGGGAAAAATTTAACACTTCATGAATTTTGAACTTCATGTTCAGCCTCTGTTTTCCTGAGCCTACCATATTTACTTGAAGATTTTTTGCGTTCTGAACCAACTATCTGTTTTGATTTATTTTGTCTTTTCCAGGTTCAATAATTTCAGTTTACTTTTTATTTCAGGTTGATTTCAGCATGAAGTGCATTTTGGAGCCATTGAAGACTGCAGTACGGGAAAATTTGATATTTGGAGCAAATTATCTAAATTTTTTCATGTACTTGAAATTTATTAAACAATGTACTATGCTGTAAAATATTATTTATGTTTCAGTTCTTTGTATAGTGTCAGATGTCAAGTACATTTCTTATGCTGTAAAGTTTTTGTGAACTATTACTTTGCAATTCTATGAAGATCCAATTTTTTCCAAATATTCAGTTCATTATTGTCTTCATGTAATGATTGAAATTCTGTGTATTTTTTGGGCTTATTACGCAGCATGGCGTATCCAATTGATTTTAATGCTCAGAAGTACCACATACCGAGCATCATGTACCAAAATTTTGTAAGCTCTGAACTAAGACAGACAGAGCATGAAGTAACAAATTTTGTAAAGCTCAGTACAAACACAGGCAGATCATGAAGTATGCAAAATTTGTAAGCTGAGAAGCAACACAGACATAGCATGTAGTATGCAAAATTTGTAAGATCATAACCAACACAGAGAGAACATGAAGTGTCAATTTTTGCAAATCCAGATCAAACACAAATAGAGCATGAAGTCTAAAAATTTTATCAGCCCAGAACAAAAACAGGCAGATCATGAAGTATGCAAAATTTGTAAGTTGAGTAGCAACACAGACAAAGCATGTAGTATGCAAAATTTGTATGCTCAGAACCAACACAGAGAGAACATGAAGTGTCAATTTTTGCATACTTCCAGATCAAACACAAATAGAGCATGAAGTCTAAAAATTTTATCAGCCCAAACAAAAACAGGCAGATCATGAAGTATGCAAAATTTGTAAGCTGAGTAGCAACACAGACAGAGCATGTAGTATGCAAAATTTGTATGCTCAGAACCAACACAGAGAGAACATGAAGTGTCAATTTTTGCTAGTCCAGATCAAACACAAATAGAGCATGAAGTCTAAAAATTTTACCAGCCCAGTACAAACACAGACAGATCATGAAGTAAGCAAAACTTGTAAGCTGGGAACCAACACAGACAGAGCATGTAGTATGCAAAATTTGTAAGATCATAACCAACACAGACATAACATGAAGTATCAATTTTTTTCCAGCCCATAGCTAACACAGACAGAGCATGAAGTATAAAAATTTTACCAGACCAGAACAAACACAGACATATCATGAAGTGAACAAAATTTGTAAGCTCAGAACCAACACAGTCAGAGCATGTAGTATGAAAAATTTGTAAGCTGAGAACCAACACAGACATAACATGAAGTATCAATTTTTTTCCAGCCCAGAGCTAACACAAACAGAGCATGAAGTATACAAATTATCTTAGCTCACAACAATCATATACAGATCATGAAGTATCAAATTGTGTAATCTCTAAACAAACTCAAACAGAACTTGAAGAATCAAATCTTGTCGAGTGCAGATCATGAAGTATCCAATTTTTGTCAGCTTGGAGTAAGCCCAAAACAAACAGCTTGGAGTAAGCCCAAAACAAACAGAAATAAAACATGAAGTATCTCCGGTTCGTCGCTAACGAACATCTCGTTCTTTCTCTTCGATTCCTGCACCAAATGATTCATCAAATAGAAGAAAATTCAAGTACGTATGTGGCATGTTCCTGGAGAGTGTATGTTGAACATGGTTAAAACTTGTAGGCTCAGAACAAGTGCAACAGAAAATATTATGTCTTTCACTCGGAATAAAAAAATCATGTCGGCTCAGAAAAACACCACCATCAACTTTAATATCCGGTAAAACCATTGTTACAGATGCATTTTCAAAATGAAAATGAAAATTTGTAAGCTCAGAACCAACACAAACAGAGCATGAAGTGGCAAATAATTTCAGCTTCCCGACTCAAAACAAACCCAAAAATGAACATGAAGTTGAACACCATCCAATAATCATGAAGTATGAAATCATGCATAAACTTTTCATCACTGCCGCATATTAAATCAAGTATAAATGAGTCAAATTTGAAATTTTGAATTTGTCACTAGGGCCGCTTTATTAAGGCACACCGGCTAGTGCCCAAGAACAAAATTCAAGTTGCATATACTTTTCATCATTGCCTACTAAAAGTGGAAATATAAACTATAAACCCAAATTTTTTTACCAACTTTTCAGGAACTAAATTGCTTATCGAGCATCAATTTTTTTCCATCAATAATTTACCTGCAAACAAACAAGACAAAGCGTTAAGTTAACAAATGTGTTATAATGTATTAAACTAATATAACGATAGATATGTATGACACTTACCTTGCAAAAGGCACAGAAATAAATCAACAGAGTTCATGCTAATTCGGAGCATCCTCTGTTATAGGTTGCATTGTTGAAACTGTAGTAGAAGCTTGTAACTCATTTATAGTAGAGCTACACGATTAATGTTCACAAAATGAAATTAAGATTATACTATATACAAAGAAAATAAAGTATAAACTTTGTATTTAATTACTAACCTTTCCTTTAATGCCTTATCGGGAGCGGGGAGGTTTAAGCCATTCCTTCGCGATTGATTGCGATGGAACGACTCATATTTGATACTGCTTATCTTCAGAATGTTTGGGGGTAAAAGGGGTAAAATCAAATACCCCTATCTCTTATCTTCTCACAATCAATCGGCCAAGCTCACATAATAGACTTACTCATGAATATATATAGACTAAAGAAAACCAATAGGCTCAGAAAACACTAATGATAAGTAGGGCTGCATTGGAGTGCCGCGCCAACTAGGATATGATAGATATATAATCAAGAATACTTAAAACATGATTGAAATAATTATTCAGATCATAAAGTGTTTAGCATCACTGCCTAAACCATTGTGAGTCATCGGTGCCAAAAATTTTGGTAAATTGAGCTAGTCTCAAAACTCATAAATGTAAAGTTAGTGTTGAGGGCATTGGACATTCAAACACCATACTTTCATTTCTTCACCATCTACTCTCCTGCTCATACCCCAGATGTGTATTCAACTTTGAATAATTATCATGGCACACAATCAAATACCCTTCAAAACAATAATTTCAATGCCCCCAAATTTTGTAACCAACTAATATCAAAATCAATCTCATCGTTGCCTACAAACAAAACCGAAAGAAAATGCAAGAAATTAAACAGATATCATTAAAGCATTTATGAGAGTCAAACACTTCCCTCCGGAATATGAGAGAGGAACAACCCAATGAGCCGAGAAATCCAAACTGGCAGCCGAGAAATCGATCGCGTATACCACTTTTACCCCTCGACAGATCTGAAGATAAGCGAGTCTAGATCCGATCGATGGTAGAGATAGGGGTTTACACAGGTGAGGAAGAAAGAGAGCGGGAGAGAAGAGCGCCCGACTTCACTTCCTTATCGATTAGGGTTTCGAAGAGATCTTCGATTAGGGTTTCGAAGATGCCGCTCTCTTCAGATAGGGTGAGAAGAGAAGAGAGGAATCCAAAGAGAGCGTCTTTGATCTTCGAGAGCGGAAGAGATCGCGGGAGAGGCGATTAGGGTTTGGAACGAGAGAGAGCGGGAGAGAAGAGAGGAAGGCTAAATCGATAAGGAAGATTAGAGATAAGGGGTATACTCAATCGAATGAGTATACCCCTTTTACCCCTCACCCAACCTGAAGAAAGGTGGAGAGGGATCTCAGCTGTTCGATCACGATCAAGATCGATCGGATGGCTGAGCTTCCCAGCTCCCGATAAGGCATTCAGCTTCCCAGCTCTTAATAGCATTACTCATATAGAGTAATATATATATATATATATCCCAAATTGTGTTCGCTTAAAAACTAAGCATAAGTGCATAACTAACTACGCTAATTAATGCCGCCCAAACGACGCGGATTAAACGCGAGTAATCATTATTTTTTTACCGAACACGGGTTACACACGGATAAAATACGGTTATTGATAATTGGGCCTGCGATAATTAAGAATTAGCCTAGTCACCTTATGTTGTTTTTTGTATTTTGTATTTTGGTTGCCTTTAGGCGAGTTGATGTAACCCACCACCCAGGGTTTTGTTGGGGGTTATGTTTTTATTTCCTGCATTGTACTTTTATTTCCCCGGAGCTTCGGGTTTGTTTATTAATTACTTATTAATGAAACAGGGTGGCATTATTCCACCTTTTCCTAAAAAAAAAAAAAAAAAAGAATTAGCCTAGTCTGGAAACATTACTTTATACACGTGATTGTTTAGTAGGCCCCATGAACTGTAAAATTTGCAGCTGGGCTGAGCTGCGTCTGAGACTCTGAATTCAAGATGTTGGGCTTCAATATGGTTTCTGAGTGAGACTGAAACAGCAGCAACAAATACTCAGTTTACAAATAAATAAATAAAATGCAAAATGCAGCTCCTGTATATAAAACCATGCAATCGGATCAACAGATCCAACAAAAAAAAATGCATCACAACTATTGGACTAAAACATTTCCCTCAAAAAAAAACTATTGGACTAAAACATTCCTTATATGCATATCTGTACCTACAAAATTTTGTGATACATAACCTTCACGTATGTCTTGAAGAAAAAATAATTCCTTTGTACAGAGTCAACATATGATCAAAAATGCCATCATGGTATCAAGAAATAAATTGTAGAAGTTCACGCTTTAGTTGGTCAACAATGCATGGTAAGAAAATAACCTTGCCCCAAGCCAATTTCCAAATATGAAGTATCAAATCCAGGGCCAGCTCCATGGAGAGGGGATAAAGACGGCCAGCCCCAATTTTTTGTCATTTTTAGGGCCCCAAATTTATATATATATATATATAGTTTCCTTCGGTTGCACACTACTTTTGGTGAGCACTCCGTGAGCACTCACGAACTAGAGACCTTATGAAAAATCCAAACCGCTATTGTTCTATATGCCTTAGATAGCCTAACAATAAAAAAGTAAGTAATTTGAAGTTCATTTGCCCATCCATCAAAGCTGTTAGAATTTTCAGCCATACAATTTTGTGACGATGTAAATCATGGGCAAATGAACTTCAAATTACTTGAATTTTTATTGTTAGGCTATCTAAGGCATATAGAACGATATGAGCGGTTCGGATTTTTCATAGGGTCTCTAGTTCGTGAGTGCTCACCAAACTAGTGTGCAACCGAAGATTTCTCTCTCTCTCTCTCTCTCTCTCTCTCTCTCTCTCTCTCTCTCTCTCTATATATATATATATATATATATATATATATATATTCTTTTTTTTAAGAATTGTAGTGATAATGCACATTTAATATATATCAACATGAATATTTATAACTAACATAAAAAAGAAAAAATTCGGCCTTACACACAGTCCTGAAGCTCAGAACACAGTTTAAATAAACACAATCTTTAAAAAAAATTATGTTGGCCCCCTTCATTTTCCTCCTTCGCTTTACCTTCGTCGAGAATTAAGCAAAAACAAAACAAAACAAAACCCTAACCTTAACCCTACGAACTATTCACCCCTTTTCATATATGTTATCGCTAAATCTGGTGTGGGGGCAAACAGATAGTATTTATGGATTCTTGGAAAACTTGAATAGCAAACCTGAAACCTGTTCCACCGGAGTTTGACCGTTGACTCTCGTTATTTACCTGCAAAAAGTGCGAGACACCGGGGTTGATCTCGGCGACGCATTCTCCGACGCTCAAGTCAGTAATCAGGAATGATTATGAAAGAGCGCAAATTGGCAAAAGATTGATTACCTCTTAATGGTGGTGGATGGGGGTATTAATAGTCGCCTTTGGGATCAGATTAGGAATGTAATCACTGTGATCAGATTAGGAATGTAATCCCTAATTTCCAGTGAAAGGATAGATGTGAATCAGGGTCATTGATTAGTATTAATCAGAAACTCTAATTCTATCCTGCTGGACTGGATTCGCTACGGGTTGGAACCCGCACCCAGTTGAGACAGATCCGTTTATGGGTTATTGGGCTTTGAATAAAGTCTCAGTTCCCTTTTCAGACCCATTTGTAGGTGAAATTACCATTTTACCCTTAGGCTTTGAGATCCGTGCCCGATTTGGACGATCCCGATTTAACCCAATTTTTAGCCATATCACGAGCCCCCCACTCCCGAAGACTGAGCTTGATCAGCCTTTGAGGAGTAGTTTTACTGTTTCCATGGCTTGCGGGGTTGTATCGGAGTCCAACGGGGAGTTTCGAATCTTTGTATGAGGCAGTATGGTGATTTTCCGGGTTAGTTGCATTCTCTAAGCTGTTTTAGAGCTCCTCCGGTCTGCTGGCATTTTACCTTAATTTTTACCTATCCATCGAATTACTTATTTAATTTTGCGAAGTATTGATTCGTCGTTCGGGGGTCTTAATCAACCCTTCTAGGCAATAATTACTTATTTCAGGGGCTCAAAATATTTTCCCGAATTTATAATTATTTCTAAAATTTGTAACTAATTTTCCCAAATTTTTAATCATTTTTTCGCAATTTTTAAATGAATAAAACGATTTTAATAAATAAAAATTAATTTATAATACCGAATTATGACGTGGCGCGATCTGGACCCTTTATCGTCGCCGAGCGTGATTTTCTAGGGGATCGGACGATTTGTATGGGTCGGCTGGTATTTTCTCCGTATGTGGGGGTCGGTGCCTCGGCACCTCGGCTCGACTCCTCGGCAGCTCGGCTCAGAGCGCTGGGATCTGCCGAGCTACGTGGCACGATCTTGAGCATTCATTTCGGTGCGAATCACGAGGACGAGGTTCAGATCACGAGAAAACGTTATTTTGTCGTTTTGTAGGCGTGGCGCGATCTGAGCCATCCATCAAATTTTGACATGAATTTTGGAACAATCCGACGGTGAATCTGGCTCGACAGAATTTTTCTCCATATGTGGAGGTCGGTACCTCGGCACCTCGGTTCGGTTAGAATGGCGGTTCGGTGGTAGGTCGAGGCGTTGACTGCCGAGGGATGGAGTTAAGCATTTTGACGAGTTCTTGTCTTGAACCGTCGCCACCCTCCGACCCAGTAGCTCGGTTGCTTAGCCAAGCTGTTTGGTAGCTCGGCCATGCACTCCGGTGGCCGGCAGCTCGGAAGGAACGCGTGGCTAGATCTGGAGCGTTCATCATGATGTGAATCACGAGGACAGGGTTCAGATCACGAGAAAACGTTATCTTGTTGCTTTACGGGCGTGTCGCTATCTGAACCATCTATCAAGTTTCGACACGAATTTTGGAACGATCCGATGGTGATTCTGACTCGGCAGAATTTTTCTCCATGTGTGGAGGTCGGTACCTCGTCCACTCGGCTCGGTGACTCGGTAGTTTCACCTTTGCCCATAGTAGCTTGGTAGCTTGGTGTGCTTAAGGAAGCGGAGTCGAGCCAAGTGTTGGACCCCAAACTCGTCGTTAAAGTTATTCAACGGTTGTGGGAGCAATTCCGAATGGCGAACTAGTTCTGGCTCGCTTGAGAGTGAGCTTACAAAGCAGGGTCGAGCCAAGTGTTGGACTCCGAACTCGTCGTTAGGGTTATTTAACGGTTGTGGGAGCAATTCCGAATGGCGAACTGCTTCTAGCTCGCTTAAGGACGAGCTTGCGAAGCAGAGTCGAGCCAAGTGTTGGACTCCGAACTCGTCGTCAGAGTTGTTCAACAGTTGTGGGAGCAATTTCGAATGGCGAACCGCTTCTAGCTCGCTTAAGGGCAAGCTTGCGAAGCAGAGTCGAGCCAAGTGTTGGACTCCGAACTCGTCGTTAGAGTTGTTCAACGGTTGTAGGAGCAATTCCGAATGGCGAACCGCTTCTAGCTCGCTTAAGAGCGATCTTGTGAAGCAAAGTTGAGCCAAGTGTTGGACTCCGAACTCGTCGTTAGAGTTGTTCAACAGTTGTGGGAGCAATTCCTAATGGCGAACCACTTCTAGCTCACTTAAGAGCGAGCTTGCGAAGCAGAGTCAAGCCAAGTGTTGGACTTCGAACTCGTCGTTAGGGTGAAGAGTAAAAGCAGAGAGATACAAGCAATTTTACAAGTAAAATATGAAAAAACATTCTTTATTTACAACTAATAGTTGGCTGCTTCTAAGTTGCGAATCGTTATTACATAGGAAAAATAAAGGAAAAAAATACAAGTAAAAGGAGAGGAACGGTTTGACATCCCAGAATACTTAGAGAGGCGTTAAAGCGCTCTCTTGGTATTTCAAAAGATGGTCGGCATTCCAAGTTCTGGGGATCTCTCTGCCTTCGAGGTCTTCTAGGCGATATGTCCCGGACCGAACCACTTTGGTGATCTTATAGGGTCCCTCCCAATTTGGAGCTAGTTTACTCTTCTGACTAGGAAAAGAGATTGCTAACTTTCTGAGGACCAAGTCCCCTTCTTCGAGGTCGGTGGGACGGACTTTCTTATTGTACGCCAACTCGATCCTCCTCCGATAGCTCTGTTGGCGGATTGACGCTCTTTCTCATAGCTCGTCGATCAGCTCTAAGTTTGCCCGAAGTTCTCTGGCATTCTGTTCTTCTTCGTAGGCAACAAGGCGAGGGGAAGGTATGCTGACTTCCAATGGGATCACAGCCTTGGACCCATACGTGAGGTTGAATGGCGGCTCTCCTGTGGGGGTCCGTTTCGTGGTGTGGTAGTTCCACAGCACGTTAGGGAGCTGATCGACCCATAAGTCTTTAGAGCACTTATTCAGCCTCTTCTTAATACCGGAGAGGATCTGTTGGTCAGCATTCTCCACTTGACCATTCGACTGTGGATGGGAGACGGAGGAGAAATGTTGTTGGATGGCGAGGTCTTCACATAGAGCTCGGAAGGCAGCCCCGGTAAATTGGGTTCTGTTGTCTGTTATGAGGACTCGAGGGACACCGAATCGGCAGATAACGTTCTTCCAGAAGAACTGAAGTACTTTTTTCTTAGTGATTGTGGCCAAAGGCTCGGCCTCTATCCACTTCGAGAAGTAGTCGATTGCCACGGCTAAGAATTTGAGCTGGCCGGAAGCCGGTGGGAATGGCCCTAGTAAATCCATCACCCACATTGCGAAAGGGATAGGACTTGATAGGGAGGTGAGTTGAGCTTGTGGGAGGCGACGGACGTTGGAGTACTTCTGACAAGAGCTGCATTGCCGAACGTGCAGTTCGGCATCTTGTAGGAGAGTGGGCCAAAAATATCCATAATTCAACACCTTCCGGGCTAGGGATCTGGACCCTGAATGTGCCCTGCTGATGCCTTCGTGGAGCTCTTGCAGGGCGTAATCGGCTTGTTCTGGGGAGAGGCATCTCAAATAAGGTCTGCCGTCTACTTGTGTGAATGAGCGCTTGTATAGGATGCCCTCGATAAGCGTGTACCGCTTTGCTCGGGTTCTCATTCGGCGAGCATCTTTAGGGTCTTCGGGGAGGAGCCCATCCCTTAGGAATTCTACCAGGGGTTTCATCCAATTATCTTGAAGCAGGACAGGTAGCGACTCCATCGAGTCGGAAGTTTCATCTTCTATACTTGGCTTCAGGAGCACCTCGATCAAGACGGTTTGCTCGAGACCTTGGAGGGAGGAGGAGGCTAGCTTGGAGAGGGCATCGGCTTGGAAATTCTCTTCTCGGGGGATTCGCTGGATGAGAGCTTCTTCAGATATGTAACGCCCTGAATCCCAAATACAACTAAATTCGAGAGTTCTACAGGATCTTTCCACTTCATTTAGTACAATTTTACAAGGAAATTTGAACTTTTCACTTTACATCAGAGTTACATGAAAAACATTACACTTTACATTGCACAGCGGAAGTAAATTTACAACAATTAAACAACATTGAACAATCTTTAAGTATCTGTTCCTCTTTAACCTTTATCATGTCATTTACCCTGCATACAAAACTGTGGGTACGTCAGTTTATTCAACCGACGAACATTATTCACGGGCATCCTCTCTATGCCGGAAATAGTATAACTCATTTTCCATATTTAACAAACACAAACTTGTCACATATCAAACTAAAGGGAATACCCTAATGATGTCGTGTTGTGATTGTGCACTTAGTCCTTAATGCAATTATTTATATTATAAGACACTAATGCGCACTTGTTCGGATTCTATGCATCCCATACTACATAGGTCCGAGGGCAAGCCTCTTAATCGTTCTTCATCTTTGTAAGGTTCAATCCCTCATCATGACTTAATCTACTACTGTAACTACGGCGAGTATCCTTGATGATCTATGAGTACAAGCACGTGTACCGGACCCTGGAGGGGAATCCCACGCCATGTCTTGACTCATCAAGTATGCATTCTGTGGCAATTCAGCCTCCTCCCTGAACACGATCCTCTTGCAGTCACCAAACATCCCACAAGTGTTGCTAAAGTCCGATCATTACTGAGTTGTGCCCACGCCATGTCTTGACTCATCAAGCATGCATTCTGTGGCTCACACACCTGCACCGTAAACTCTAACTCTCATACTTGTGTTTTTCTCTCACTTTCATCACGTCTCCACTATGTACTAATCCTTAGTTTTTATTAGAATCATGAACAAAATCAAAGCTCTAGAGTTAGCCTCTCCACTAAACCGGACTTATTCATTCATTCAAACATGACCAACCTTGGTCTTTCATTTCAAATTTCATTTCATTTCTTTCCAATTGCCGGGGGAGACTTAGCTACTCTTTTGTTTCAATTCCAATTCACAATTTCCAACATTGAGCATTTCCAACTCATAAGTTCATTTTCATAATCATAACAGATTTTCTTTTTCAATAGCATGATCTCTAATTTATTCATAAGTCCATAGCCATACATGGAATTCAATTATTCCCCATGTATTTCATCAATATAATCACAACACTATTGAATATTCACATTGCGTATTTTCACATTATTCTCCAATGAGAATAATTCACATCACATCACATAATATAATTTCTATCTTTATTTCACTTCTTTGCTAACATTTTATTTCAAGTCTTTTTGCAAGGTGCAACTTTCATAACATACAAGTGTATAACTATAATTCTAAATTATACATTTTATTTTCAAAACATACTTCATTTAATGCAAATAATCCTCAAATTATTTTTCACAAGTTCCACAATATTTTAGGATAATAACCATAATTTTTTCATATTTTTTCAATCATCAAAATCCCCAAAAAAAATGTTTTTCCCCCCAAATTAAATACCAACCGAAGCCACGGATCGAACCCGCAACCACAGGGAAAACAACCAAGGGCACCGACAACTAGGCCGAACGCTGCACGCGTTAGAAGAAGGCGTTGAGAGCATCTAATGCTCTCGGCTGTAGTTCTTATATTTTTAAAAAAATGAAACAAAAGTATGGTGACTAGGGGATTCGAACCAGCAACCTGAGACCTGAAAACCCACTGTAGCGAACTAGGGTCATCCCAACCACTTGAGCTATGCGCTCGGGTTGTCACTAGTGCAACTCGAAGTCTATTTAAAACAATTCTCTCTGTTATTTAAAACATTTCGATATTCAACAAGTCCTCATTTCATTTTGCTTTTATAAAAATTTCTGTAAATTTCCAGATTGACTAATACCATCATAAATTATACTCCAGTATATAGAAAATAATTTTTCTCAATAATTAATACATGTTTTTCATGCAATTAATTCGAATTCTAAATTATCACTACCACATTTCTTCTTTTTCGACATTTCTTAACAATTAATATTACTAATCTCTTTATTAGCAAACTTCATATTAATTTCCTGTTTTTAATCATTTACCAAACATACAAATCTATATTTTAATTCATTCATTTCAATAAAACACAAAGATTCATTTAAACACATAAAGTAGCATTGTTAATCTACTAACTTTTGTATATAATTCTTGATGTAGATAATGAGATTTTCCGCAAGCAATCCATGGCCATATTCTATTCACACAAAATTTAGACTTTACTAATGGAACCACATACAATTTCATATCAACATTTCAACAAATCAATAGATCATTTTTCCAATTAAATGTGTACTCATTCTTAATCTTTTTCATGCATCATTCTTCCCATTCAAATCTAGCATGCATTCAGAAACATGGAAAATTTACCCACCTTAGTTGGAGAGAAATACAACTAGCAACCTCCTAAACGAATGTCCTTGCAAACGAACGATCCTCCTCCTAGAAGCGCACACCCGAGCCTCAAGCACACCAAAAACCGAGCACTCCCCTTGATGAAAAAAACCGGCCTCTCCTCTTGATTGATGCAAGCACAATTCTCCCACACACTCTCAATCTTTTACTCACTTACTAACTACTAGATAATTGTATTTTGAACTATAGGTTTGGAGAAATTAATTAGCACAAGAATACTAGCCAAAGGGGGGGGGGGGTATTTATACTAGAAAAATAGGAGAATGGATGGCTAAGATTGAAGTAGGAGTTAGGAACAGATGGCTATGATTTAAGGAGGAGTTACACTAACCACCCATGATCAAGTAACCACCACCACCATGATCCCAATTGAAATTTTCATTTCCCTCCAAGATCACAACCGGCCTAGCATTGTGCATATTGCACGTGTACGTGTAGTGCACGTGTATGCAACTTGGTCTCCAAAAATTTGTACATATAAAAAAAATCTTTAAATTGTGATCTACATTACAAGTTGTATGTAAAAAAACAAAATAGCTCATGGGCTTTAGTTTATGGGCCAAAATAATAATTATAAAAAAGATAATAAATTGAATTAAATTTGGGCTTTTAAAAAGAAAGGCTCATGTTTGTTTGAAAAAAAAGGCCTTTACTTAAAAATAATTAAAGAGCACATATATAAATATCTATACTCATCATAACGAAAATAATTACCAAAAATATTGCACGTGCACACTACGTGCAAAATAAAATAATTTTCATTAAATGAAAATCGGGGCATTACAACACTCCCTCCTTAGAATAGTTCCATCCTCGGAACTACAGTCAAGAGCGAGAAAACAAACACTTACAACAAAAACAAAAATATACAAAGATACAATCAAGCAAAAAGCTCAGGATAATCCTTCAACATCCTCTCCTCAGACTCCCAAGTAGCCTCTTCAAACAAATGGTTTCTCCAGACTACCTTGATCATCGGTATCGTCTTATTCCTCAAGACTTTCTCTCGACGATCAACAATCTCGACAGGATACTCGATGTAATTCAGATCCAACTGCAAACCTTCCGGCACTTTGTAACTCCCTGTTCCAGTAGTACGTATTTTACTACGTGAATTTTTGTACTTCAATTTTCAGATCAGTTTTATTTTTCTCTTTGGACTCTTTATCTAAAGCTAGAATATTTTTCTGATCAATTCCATAATTTTGTGATTGTTCGACCGGAGTTTAAATACAAATTTTAAACCCTGATTAATCCTAATCCTAATCCTAATCCTAATCCTAATCCTAATCCTGCCTAATTCTACGCCTAACTCCTACTCCTGACTTCTCCTCCTTATTCCTATTTTCTAACCTAATCCCCACTAACCCCTCATTTTCTCCTTCTACGCCTAACTTCTCATTTTTTTCCACACATATGTTTGATTTTTCTACACCCCTCCTATCCTTTCCTTTCTATATATACACACACATACACATGCAGAACCTCCTACCTCTTTCTCTTCTCTTATCTACATCCCATTCTTCATTTTCCCTTCTTCTCTTCCTTTGCCTTCTTCACACCCGAGAGCCCTTCTCCTTCTCTTCCTCTGCCTTCTTCACACCCGAGAGCTCAAGCAAAACCTGAGCTCCACCTTACCTTCCACCTTCGAGCCAACGACTCCGCTTCTACGATCCCGTGAACCCCGAAGAACAAACCGAACTCACTCCGTCTCCTCTCGCCGTGCCACCTTGTTGTTGTTGTCACTCACCGTTGCTACCTCACTGCCGTCTTGTTGCCATTCTTACCGCCATTGTACCGCCGTCGTTACCGACGTCACTTCTTCTTTCCGTGGTTAACACCACCACTGAAATCGTCACGTTATGAAGCAAGTACCTTGTACACTCTTTTTGTTCTCGTACAAGTATTTTCCTTTAACTCGTGGCAAATAGTCCAGTTATCATCATATTTTATTGTCAAACTCTGTTCTAGTCACTTGTTCCATGCTATATCAACTGAAGAGTGAACCGTTAACACATTTCGAATCGTGTTATCGAATATCGAATATTCAACCTTACTATCTCTAAAATTTCTTGACCTTGCACTGAGAATTCGACCATGTTCCCAATACTGGATTGAAGATTTTCTACGTGGAAATCGTAGCCCATCGATTCCCGAATCTAGAACATCTGACGGTTTCTCAATCGGATGTATAGATTGTGAGATATCGCGATTTTAGTACTGTCATATTGTGAATTTCTGAACCTGCACGGGATCACTAACCGGTCTCTCGTACTGAGAATTTGACCATGTTCCCGACACTGGATCGAAAAACTTTCTACATAAAAATCGTAGCCCTTCGAGTCTAGTTATCCGAAACATCTTACAGTTTCTCAATCCGATGTATAGATTGTGAGATATCACAGTTTTAGTATTGTGACTCCGAATTTTCAGAATGCGCGCGAAACATCGAAACCAGCGAAGAATGAATTTGTACGCATCGCTACTGTCTTTAGAATGTATCGTGTGAATATGCGTTGGAACCGAAAGAGATTCTACTTTCTAGAATCTCTGACGGAATCATATTTGCTTTTCTGTAATAACGGAAAAGTGAATTTGAATGCAGATATGTCAAGTTGTCTAAAAATTCATCTCTACGGTTTTGGATATAAACCCATTACTTTTCATATTTAATGAACTGAGTGTATTATTGTTCTTGTAATAATAACTGGCATAGATATAATAGGTTGATAGAATGCATTTTATACCACTTGATAATTTATAATAACTACTCTCGATATATGTACTCGTTTTACGTCTCATGTCCATGATTACTGCCCTTGATATTTTCCTTGACTAAACTATTTGATTATACCGTTTTACTAGTCGTACCAACTGCATGTTCATAATTAATTATAAAAGAATAATAAGCCGGGGTTATAAGGGTACGGCTTAATAATGGACAATATAGGGGAGTATACTCGGAAGGGGGCCCGTGTTTTCCGAAATAGTGATTCTTGATTCTTGATTCTTGATTACACAATTCTTGATTACATAATTCTCGATTACATGATTCATGATTACATGTCTTGATACTATCACTGGAAAACCCGAGTACATAATCCTATAGAATTCACTACTTAAGTCTAAACGTCACATGATTGATATGCACCGAACTTGTGGTATGAGACACAGGATTACGTGCATTAGATAAGTTAATAAAACAGATAAACTTGAGATCTTCACTAAGCATGATTCTTGATTACATGACTCTTCGTTACATGACTCTTGATTCTTGATTACATAATTCTTGATTACATGACTCTCGATCCTTGATTACATGATTATCAATTAACTGAGCCTAGGTTATCAATTGCTTTTATCTCGAAGTCTAGAATACACTAGTTACAGTTATTACTTACATGATCATATTGTCCCAGTTCTTTGCTTACTTCCATATTGTATTTGTACTTCTACTTCTTATTTCTCCCATGTTATATCTTATTATATTACCCCTTTTACTGCTTGTTGCTACTTGCTGCCCGAAACTTGCTCTAACGGGAACTTTTCTATTTTTCTTTGAGTTAATAATTATACAGGTACTGATGCACCCGACGAGCAGACTCTCTAGACGATCGTTACTACTTCATGTTATTTTTTTTTAGTCGCTATTTTATCTAGTTGTTATAGCGAACTGCTTATCATATTATTTTAATTTTGGCACCTTGTACTCCCGGGCATCTTGACCCGATGTTGATGTATTATCCAAATAATGGTTATTCTATTTTCAGCTCATGTGATTATTATATTTGCCTGCGTGATTGTGTTATAAAGATCTTGTTGAGCTTATAATTGTACAGCTTATGGATAATGTATATCATTCGCTGGGCCTCAGTTGCGTGCCTGTATTTCCGTATAGTGGGAAGCGGGACGTGACACACTTCAGGTAAATGATGACTCGGATCTGGAATATTACCTCTTAGCATAGACACATGAAAGACATTGTGTACCTGAGACAACTTTTCCGGTAATTCAAGCCGGTAAGCAGTTTTTCCGATCCTTTTCAATATCTTGTACGAGCCTATAAACCTCGGGGCTAACTTCCCGCCTTTGCCAAATCAAATCACACCTTTACTGGGCGATACTTTCAAAAAGACGAAGTCACCTTCCTCAAACTCAAGGTCCCTTCTCCGGTTATCTGCATAGCTTTTCTGCCTGCTCTGAGCTTCTACCAACCTCTTCCTGATCAGATCAATCTTTTCAGAAGTTTGCTGTACAAGCTCAGGACCAAACAACTGACGCTCCCCAACTTCAAACCAACAAACAGGTGTTCTGCACTTCCTGCCATACAAAGCTTCGTACGGCGCCATCCGATACTAGTCTGAAAACTGTTATTGTAGGCGAACTCTACCAAAGGTAAATGCCTTTCCCAATTGCCTCCAAAGTCTAGTACACAACATCGAAGCATATCCTCAAGAATACGGTTGACTTTCTCGGTCTGTCCATCAGTTTGCGGATGAAAAGCAGTGCTGAAATCTGTCTTGGTACCCAAAGCTGTCTGAAGACTCCTCCAGAAATGTGAAGTAAACCGCGCATCTCGATCAGACACAATAGTTGACGGAACACCTTGAAGCCGGACGATCTCGCCAACATACAACTCAGCTAACTTGTCCATCGAAGCAGTGAGTTTCATCGCCAAAAAGTGAGCGGACTTGGTTAGTCGATCGACTATAACCCAAATCACATCATTGCCTTTAGGACTCTTAGGCAATCTCGTAATGAAATCCATACTGATGTTATCCCACTTCCATTCCGGAATAGGTAACGGCTGTAATAGACTTCCGGGTCTCTGATTTTCGGCTTTGACTTGCTGACAAACCTCACACTTCGCCACAAATTCAGCCACATCCCGCTTCAAACCTGACCACCAGAAATACTGTTTGATGTCCTTATACATCTTAGTACTCCCAGGATGTACCGACAAAAGAGTAGCATGCGCCTCCTGAAAAATACTTTCTTTCAGGTCCGCCTGGTTCGGAACACATAGCCTCATTCCAAACCACAACATTCCATTCCTGATTTGAAATCCGGGCAATTTGCCAGCACCAACCTGCTCCTTCATCTCCAAAATATCAACATCAACCTCCTGACTTGCAATGATCCTTCCATTCACAGTAGGCTAAAGCCTCAACTGAGTTAAAGATGCTCCCAATCATTGCAAGACAACTTCAATACCTGCTCGATCCAATTCCTCAATCAGATGCTTCTGAGTTGTAATCAAACTGGATAAACTGCTCTTGCGACTAAGTGCATCAGCAACAACATTAGCTTTCCCAGGATGATACTTGATCTCAGGTCACATGTCCTCGAGCACTTTCAACCATCTTCGCTGCCTCAAATTCAGTTCCTTCTGCTGATATATGTACTTCAAACTCTTGTGGTCCGTGTACATGGTCAATTTCTCACCGTACACATAGTGTCTCCATTGCTTTAGGGCAAAGATAATCGCAGCCAACTCCAGATCATGAGTCGGGTAATTCTTCTCATGCGGTCGTAGTTGTCTAGACCCATAAGCGATTACTCTTCCTTCTTGCATTAAGACACAACCAAGTCCACGATGTGAAGCATTGCTGTAAACATCATACTCAACACCTGCTCTAGGCAAAGCCAAAATAGGTGCAGTAGTCAGTTTCTCTTTCAACTCCTGAAAGCTTGCCTCACATTGCTCAGTCCACTTGAAGTTCATATTCTTCTTGGTTAGACCAGTAAGAGGCACGGCTATCTGAACATAACCTCGAATGAATCTCCTGTAGTATCCAGTCATTCCAAGGAAACTTCTGACTTCCTTCACTGTAGTAGGCCTATCCCAATCTCTCACTGCCTCTATCTTCTGAGGATCAGTTGTCACTCCCGCCTTAGAAAGGATGTGACCTAGGAATGCCACTTCAGATTTCCAAAAATCACACTTGGATAGCTTGACATACAACTCCTGCTCTTCCAGCTTCTTCAAAACTGCTGCCAAATGCTCAGTGTGCTTCTTTTCTGACTTAGAGTACACGAGAATATCTTCGATAAACACCATGACGAAAGAATCAATGAATGGCCTCAGAACTCTGATCATCAAATTCATGAAGATTGCGGGTGCATTCGTTACTCCAAATGGCATAACTAAGAATTCGTAATGCCCATGTCGAGTTCTAAATGCAGTTTTGTGCACATCTTCAGCTTTCACTTAAACTTGGTGATATCCTGATCGAAGATCTATTTTGGAGAAAACAGATGCTCCTTGTAGACGATCGAACAAGTCATCAATTTGAGGAATAGGATACTTATTCTGAACAGTGACCTTATTCAGCTCTCGGTAATCGATACACATTCTCATCGATCCATCCTTCTTCTTTACCAAAAGCACTGGTGCTCCCCAAGGTGACGCACTAGGTTGAATAAAGCCTTTCTCCAACAGTTCCTCAATCTGCCGTTTCACCTCATCCTGTTCCACTAGAGCCATCTTATACGGTGCCTTAGAAATGGGTGCACTTCCTGGTTGAACAGTGATGCTGAACTCTACATCACGATGCGGGGGTAAGCCAGGAAAATCATCTAAGAACACAGCCGGATAGTCCCGAAACACAGGAATTCCTTGCACTTCTACATGAATTTCTTCCTTGCAGATAGCTGCCACCAGCCTAGAACACTTCTTCTTTCCTTGGAAAATGACTTCAGGTCCACCTGGAGCCTTCACTGTTACTGTCTTGGTCTTGCACTCGATGCTTGCACTGTACACCGACATCCAATCAATGCCAATGATAACATCGATTCCCAAGATAGTCATCTCGATCAGATCAATACCAAAGATTCTATCCCCAATCACAATCTCGCAATCTGCATAATACCGATCAGTGGTTAAAGTTTTTCCTGATGGAGTAACTACTGCTAAGATCTTGCCTGGAAAAATCTTCGGTTCAACTCCCAACACTTTAGCAAATTTAGGAGACACAAAAGTATGAGAGGATCCAGTATCGAACAACACAAAAGCTTTCATTCCATTAAGATAAAGTTCTCCTGTTACATAATACACACTCATTACGTAACAGTTCACCAAATAGACGGGAAAAAGAAATAACAAACCTCTAAACATCTGCCCTCGTACCAGTGATGACATGATCTACTTCATCAGCATCAGCTTCCGTCAAGGCAAAAACTCGCCCTGGTTAGTACAGTCTCTTCCCAGTCTGTTGTGTTGGTACATTGCGATTCTCCTTCTGTGGCTTGAGACATTGAGATTGGTAATGTCCCGTTTCACCATAGTTGAAGCAAGTTACCGCAGGAGGTCTCACCACATTGTTCCCAGGTCCTCCAGCCACACTAATAACGTTCGCCCCTGTCGGTTTGAACCTTTGTGCAGATAGCTGTCCCTTGAAATTCCCAGAATTGGCGGGCCTCTTTCCAGACTTCCATTTGTTCCTCCGATTCTGAACAACATGAAACTGCTCCATGTCTGCTTCCGTCGCTGCTACTCTCTTGACCAGCTTGTCAAATCTTCTGATACCAAGAGGTATCATCCGGGACCTCAAGCTCGGCCTCAATCCATGCTCGAACTTACGAGCCTTCTTTGCCTCATCCATCACTAATTCCGGAGCATACCTAGAGAGTTGAGTAAATTTGGTCTCGTACTCCCTAACTGACATGCTACCTTGCTGTAGTGATAGAAACTCCATAGCCTTCTTTTCTTGGACGTCGGAGGGGAAATAGTGACTACGGAATTCTTCCAGAAATTCCTCCCAGCCGAGAACTATGCCTCCCATTGTCCTCTTCATCGACTGCCACCACACAGCCGCATCCTTCTCAAGTTGCAGAGTCGCCAACTTCACCTTACTGCCTTCAGGGGTCTCCTGCACTTCAAAGATCGTCTCTACCTGACGAATCAAGTTTTCAGCCGCATCAGGGTCCGACTTCCCTTCGAACACAGGTGGTTTCATTCGTTTGAACGATTCCACTAGTTTGATCGCTTCGGGCACCGGATTCGCAGGTCCCCTTCCTTGGTTCTGATTCATGGCCACGGCATTGAGCATCTGATAGACCCTCGCAAGTTCCGTTTCCAGATCTAGACCTTCCCCGTTTCTAGCTCCTCTTCTAGATATATTCTGATGCAAAAGATCCATTAAATTCGAAGTATAAGACATCAACTTGCATTTCATTGAATTCCAAACTTTATACATTCGAATTGAAAAAATATTTCTTGACATCAGAATGAAAATAGTAGAAGCTACAACAGTCTAACTCCTACGGTTCCTCTTCGCTTCTCGAAGTTCTCCCCATAGTTCATCAACTTCGTCCTTCAGCACATCGGTCAGATTCTTCCTCTTCTCGAGTTCCCATACACGATGACTGAGAACAGAAAAGACATCCTCGCGCTTAGCCAACTGAGCCTCCAATAATCCGACTCTCTCTCGCAGTGTTTCTACCTACCTCTGAAGAGATATCACAAGACTATTTGGAACTGGTTCTTCTTCTTCATCAGAAGAGTCATCAGACGAATCCGGAGGTAGGGTGATCTCTCGGGATTCCGGCCATTCTTCTCCGTCAGAATCTGCTTGCCCTAGGTAGTACTCTTCCTCGGAATTTGCTTGTCCAGGATGGTACTCTTCCTCGATGATATGCCAGTCGTCGTCTCCAGCAGGGTCGAAATGATCAGCCATCTTAGAAATAGTGAGGAAGAAGCATAAGTCATAGAGCAACACAAATGTAAGTCACTTACATTTAAATCTCTAGACTCAAACACACACTCTAATGTCCACTACTAGGGTGTCGTTCCTTATAAATTTGTTTAAGTGTGAAACGTGGCTCTGATACCACTCTGTAACGCCCCGAATCCCAAATACAACTGAATTCGAGAGTTCTACAGGATCTTTCCACTTCATTTAGTATAATTTTACAAGGAAATTTGAATTTTTCACTTTACATCAGAGTCACATGAAAAACATTATACTTTACATTGCACACCGAAAGTAAATTTACAACATTTAAACAACATTGAACAATCTTTAAGCATCTGTTCCTCTTTAACCTTTATCATGTCATTTACCCTGCATACAAAACTGTGGGTACGTCAGTTTATTCAACCGACGAACATTATACATGGCCATCCTCACTATGTCGGAAATAGTATAACTCATTTTCTATATTTAACAAACACAAACTTGTCACATATCAAACTAAAGGGAATACCCTAATGATGTCGTGTTGTGATTGTGCACTTAGTCCTTAATGCAATTATTTATATTATATGATACTAATGCGCACTTGTTCGGATTCTATGTATCCCATACTACATAGGTCCGAGGGCAAGCCTCTTAATCGTTCTTCATCTTTGTAGGGTTCAATCCCTCGTCATGACTTAATCTACTACTGTAACTACGGTGAGTATCCTAGATGATCTATGAGTACAAACACGTGTACCGGACCCTGGAGGGGAATCCTACGCCATGTCTTGACTTATCAAGCATGCATTCTGTGGCAATTCAGCCTCCTCCCTGAACACGATCCTCTTGCAGTCACCAAACATCCCACAAGCATTGCTAAAGTCCGATCATTACTGAGTTGTGCCCATGTCATGTCTTGACTCATCAAGCATGCATTCTGTGGCTCACACACCCGCACCGTAAACTCTAACTCTCATACTTGTGTTTTTCTTTCACTTTCATCACGTCTCCACTATGTACTAATCCTTAGTTTTTATTAGAATCATGAACAAAATCAAAGCTCTAGAGTTTGCCTCTCCACTAAACCGGACTTATTCATTCATTCAAACATGACCAACCTTGGTCTTTCATTTCAAATTTCATTTCATTTCTTTCCAATTGCCGGGGGAGACTTAGCTACTCTTTTGTTTCAATCCCAATTCAAAATTTCCAACATTGAGCGTTTCCAACTCATAAGTTCATTTTCATAATCATAACAGATTTTCTTTTTCAATAGCATGATCTCTAATTTATTCATAAGTCCATAGCCATACATGGAATTCAAATATTCCCCATGTATTTCATCAATATAATCACAACACTATTGAATATTCACATTGCGTATTTTCACATTATTCTCTAATGAGAATAATTCACATCACATCACATAATATAATTTCTATCTTTATTTCACTTCTTTGCTAACATTTTATTTCAAGTCTTTTTGCAAGGTGCAACTTTCATAACATACAAGTGTATAACTATAATTCTAAATTATACATTTCATTTTCAAAACATACTTCATTTAATGCAAATAATCCTCAAATTATTTTTCGCAAGTTCCACAAAATTTTAGGATAATAACCATATTTTTTTCATATTTTTTCAATCATCAAAATCCCCAAAAAAAATATTTTTCCCCCCAAATTAAATACCAACCAAAGCCACGGATCGAACCCGCAACCACAGGGAAAACAACCAAGGGCACCGACCACTAGGCCGAACGCTGCACGCGTTAGAAGAAGGCGCTGAGAGCATCTAATGCTCTCGGCTGTAGTTCTTATATTTTTAAAAAAATGAAACAAAAGTATGGTGACCAGGGGATTCGAACCAGCAATCTGAGACCCGAAAACCCACTGTAGCGAACTAGGGTCATCCCAACCACTTGAGCTATGTGTTCGGGTTGTCACTAGTGCAACTCGAAGTCTATTTAAAACAATTCTCTCTGTTATTTAAAACATTTCGATATTCAACAAGTCCTCATTTCATTTTGCTTTTTTTAAAATTTCTGTAAATTTTCAGATTGACTAATACCATCATAAATTATACTCCATTATATCGAAAATAATTTTTCTCAATAATTAATACATTTTTTTCATGCAATTAATTCGAATTCTAAATTATCACTACCACATTTCTTCTTTTTCGACATTTCTTAACAATTAATATCACTAATCTCTTTATTAGCAAACTTCATATTAATTTCCTGTTTTTAATCATTTACCAAACATACAAATCTATATTTTAATTCATTCATTTCAATAAAACACAAAGATTCATTTAAATACATAAAGTAGCATTGTTAATCTACTAACTTTTGGATATAATTCTTGATGTAGATAATGAGATTTTCCGCAAGCAATCCATGGCCATATTCTATTCACACAAAATTTAGACTTTACTAATGGAATCACATACAATTTCATATCAACAATTCAACAAATCAATAGATCATTTTTCCAATTAAATGTGTACTCATTCTTAATCTTTTTCATGCATCATTCTTCCCATTCAAATTAGCATGCATTCCTAATTAGAAACATGGAAAATTTACCCACCTTAGTTGGAGAGAAATACAACTAGCAACCTCCTAAATGAATGTCCTTGCAAACGAACGATCCTCCTCCTAGAAGCGCGCACCCGAGCCTCAAGCACACCAAAAACCGAACACTCCCCTTGATGAAAAAAACCGGCCTCTCCTCTTGATTGATGCAAGCACAATTCTCCCACACACTCTCAATCTTTTACACACTTACTAACTACTAGATAATTGTATTTTGAACTATAGGTTTGGAGGAATTAATTAGCAGAAGAATACTAGCCAAAGGGGGGGGGGTATTTATACTAAAAAAATAGGAGAATGGATGGCTAAGATTGAAGTAGGAGTTAGGAACAAATGGCTAAGATTTAAGGAGGAGTTACACTAACCACCCATGATCAAGTAACCACCACCACCATGATCCCAATTGAAATTTTCATTTCCCTCCAAGATCACAACTGGCCTAGCATTGTGCATATTGCACGTGTACGTGTAGTGCACGTGTATGCAACTTGGTCTCCAAAAATTTGTACATATGAAAAAAATCTTTAAATTGTATTCTACATTACAAGTTGTATTTAAAAAAACAAAATAGCTCATGGGCTTTAGTTTATGGGCCAAAATAATAATTATAAAAAAGATAATAAATTGAATTAAATTTGGGCTTTTAAAAAGAAAGGCTCATGTTTGTTTGAAAAAAAGGCCTTTACTTAAAAATAATTAAAGAGCACATATATAAATATCTATACTCATCATAATGAAAATAATTACCAAAAATATTGCACGTGCATACTACGTGCAAAATAAAATAATTTTCATTAAATGAAAATCGGGGAATTACAAAATAGGGCCATGAGATTCCTGACCTTGGCTAGGTACTTAGCCATTCGGTCATTTCGTGCCTCGTACTCGCCTAGGACCTGATTTACGACCAGCTGAGAGTCACTAAAGATCCGGAGGTGCTGCGCCCCTACCTTGCGAGCCATTACGAGGTCGGCTATGAGTGCTTCATATTCTGCTTTATTGTTAGAGGCCTTGAAGTTGATGCGGAGGGAGTATTGGAGGATAAAATCATCTGGGCCGGCCAGAATGACCCCGGCTCCGCTTCCCTCATTACAAGAGGATCCATCTACGTAGGCCGACCAGACCGGCGGTCCCTTCATCACTTGGCTGACCTCGGGGCTGGTACTCTCGACGATGAATTCAGCTAAGGCCTGAGCCTTGATTGCGGTCCAAGGCTGGTACGATATGTCGTGTTGGCTCAGCTTGATAGGCCACTTCATGAGGTGACCTGAGGTCTCCGGCTTATGGAGGACTTGCTTCAGCGGTTGGTCGGTAAGAACGACCACCGAATGGGACTGGAAATGTGGGCGAAGCTTTCTTGTGGCCATGACTAAGGCGTATGCCATCTTCTCTATCCTCGGGTAGCGGAGCTCGGCATCTCGAAGTACCTTGCTTACGTAATAGATGGGCTTTTGAGTCTTATCTTCTTCCCTCACGAGGACGGCACTGAGGGTCTGCTCGGAGACGGCTAAGTAGAGGTAGAGGGCTTCCCTGGGAACATGTTTGCTGAGGAGAGGAGGATTGACTAGGTAAGCCTTCAGCTGGTCGAATGAGTCTTGTTGTTGCTGACCCCACTCGAAGCCTTTAGCCCCCCTGAGAGCTTTGAAGAAGGGAAGACACTTCTCCCCTGATTTGGAAAGGAAGCGCCCTATGGCTGCCAGGCGACCCGTTAGCTTCTGAACCTCTTTATCATTCTTCGGGGGAGGCATGTCTAATATGGCTTTGATCTTTTCGGGGTTGGCCTCGATTCCTCTTTGGCTGACCATGAAGCCTAGGAATTTTCCCAACGAGACTCCGAATGCACATTTGTTCGGATTAAGCCTCATATCATGCTTCCTGAGTACGTCGAACGCCTCTTGTAGATCGGCCACATGATCGGCCCCGTGGATGCTCTTCACAAGCATGTCGTCAACATATACCTCCATATTTCGGCCGATCTATGCTTGAAAAATCTTGTTGATGAGGCGTTGATAAGTGGCACCTGCATTCTTCAGACCGAAGGGCATTACCCTATAACAGTAGAGGCCCTGATCGGTTACAAAGGAGGTCTTCGGGATATCCGGGGGAAACATACGAATCTGATTGTAGCCTGAGAAGGTGTCCATGAAGCTGAGGAGTTCATGGCCCGAAGTGACGTCAATCAAAGTATCGATGCTTGGAAGAGGGAATGGATCTTTGGGGCATGCCTTGTTGAGGTCGGTAAAGTCGATGCAAATCTTCCAGATCCCATTGGACTTCTTTACCATTACTACATTCGAGAGCCATTCAGGATAATTGACATCTTGTATGAACCGAGCCTTCAAGAGCTTGTCCACCTCCTTTTTTATAGCTTGCTGGCGCTTGGGAGCGAACTTGCGCCTCTTCTGTTGGACCGGTTTGAACCCCGGAGCGACGTTGAGGTGGTGGACTAGAAGCTCTTCAAAAATTCTAGGCATGTCAATGGCCGACCAGGCAAAGAGGTCGTGGTTCTTTCTGATACATTGAACTATGTCCGAGCTTAGGGTGGATGGGAGGGTCTTGCTGATAAAGAACTTGCGGCTCTGATCTTGCTCAGAGAAGAGCACTTCCTCCAACTCATCCACCGGCTCGGACGTTGGCCGGACAACATCTTGGGGGATTTCAAGAGTTTCGAGGGAGAGGACTGGACCCATAGTAGAGGTCATATAGCATCTGCAGGCCGTTTCCTGACTGCCTCTTACTTCCCCTACTCCTCCCCAAGTGGGGAACTTCATCTTGAGGTGATAGGCGGAAGGGATGGCTTCGAGAGCAACTAAGCCGGGCCGACCCAAAATGACATTATAAGCTGTAGGAACATTCACGACTATAAAGTCCATCGACTCCGTTCGGGTAGTAGGAGTTTTGCCAGCGGTTACGTCGATGGTGATCACCCCTTCAATACTCACTGGCACTCTCGTGAACCCATGGAGTGTGTAGCCGACGGGTTTAAGTCTGTCTCGAGATAGTTTGCGGCCTTTGAAAGCAACGAGAAAGAGGATGTTAACGGAGCTACCATTGTCCACCAGGATCCTCTCCACTTTAAAGTTCGCCATATGGAGGTTGATGACAAGCGCATCACAATGGGGGGTTCGGACACCCTCAAGGTCTTCATCTGAGAATGTGACGGGTACTCCGAGACCTTTAAGAGGAGGAGGTGTGGCGCGAACCGAGTTAACTTCCCTTATAAATGCCTTTCGAGAGGAGTTAGAGGAGCCCCCCATTGGGCCCCCATGAATGAGGTGTAGGACACGCTCTTCTTCAAATTCGGGGGTTTCATCGCGTTCAGGATGCTTGTTAGCCCCCCGAGGTGGGGGAGGAAGATCGGCTCGGTCCTTTCTCACGAACTTGGTCAGCTGCCCCCTCTGGATGAGGGCTTCTATATCGTTCTTCAGGGCCCGATAATCATTGGTATCGTGGCCATGGTCCCGGTGATAGTGGCACCACTTCTCTTTGTCCCTCTTCTTGCCAGGGGTATTCATTTTTGGCGTAGGAGGTATCACCCCCTCCTTCTCGACTTCCATGAGAATTGTGGAAATGTTGGCATTAAGAGGAGTGAATTTTTCAAATCTGGGGGGAGGTCGGCGCTGACCGCCATTGTCTTTCTGAAGCTTCTTGACCCCTTCTTCTTCAGTTGCCTTTCTTTTTGTCCTAGAGGTAGACCCTCCGAAGTCCGGGAGATATTCGGCTTCTTTGGCCCGAATGTACTTCTCGCTCCTAAGAAGGAGGTTGGCAAAATTATGCGGAGGCTTCTTGGCGAGGGAGGAGCGAAGGTTAGAGTTGGGAACATTTGATTGGAAGACGGCTGCCGCAACTGACTAGTCGAGGGAGGAGATGGATCTTACCTCTGTAGTGAACCTCCTCACGTAGTCTCTCAACTTCTCTCCCTTCTCCTGGCGGAGCTAGAGTAAGGAGATGCTGGTCTTCTCCGTGCGTCTGCTACTCACAAAATGAGTGATGAAGAGGGTCTCAAACTGTTCGAAGGAGAATATGGAGGACGGGGCGAGGCAGGAGTACCATTCCAGAGCTGAACCTTTAAGAGTGGTGGGGAAGGTCTTGCACAGCAAGGCATCAAAAGCTTGGTGGATTAGCATAAGGGTTTTAAAGCTTTCGATGTGGTCCACGGGATCTGACTCCCCTGAGTAAGTTTCAAATTGCGTGGGTTTGAAACCTCTTGGGATAGAAGCCTCCATGATGGTTAGGGAGAAGGGAGGTCTGCTCGGGCGGATGGTTCTTCCTCTTAACTCCTCATCCTTGTCTATTCGGCCGATGCGCCTCTCCATCTCGTGGAGACGGTGGTAGAGAGCATCGTCCCTTCGACGGTAGTCAAACGAGCCCCTGGACTCGTCTTCATAGGAAGGGGAGCGGGAACTACGACGACGATAACCCTGGGAGCGGCGAGGACTAGGAATATGTTGTTGGTCGTTAGAAGCCGAAGGAGGAGTTATGGACCGATGGTGAGGACTTTGGATCCGTGGGGGATTAGGGACCCTTTGGGTATTATTGTTGTTGGGTCGGAGGTTGAGAGCTTGTAACACCGTTGCTTGGAATTGCTAGAACTTGGCACGGGTGATGGGTGCCTCATCGTCCCTCGGATGTTGCCGACCGGCAGGGGAATGGGGTCTTCTCCTGTGATGCTCGGGGGACTCTCTCCGCCTTCTTCGGATAGGGGACCTTCTGTAGTCTCGGCGGTGAGAAAATCGCTCATCCGGGCGTTGTTGGCGGGAGGCTCCTTCTCGGAGCTGCTTTTCATCCAGAAGGCGGCGAAGATCCTCATCCTTCTTTCGATTGAGGATGATATTGCAAAGGTCGGAAGCTCGGGGATTGTGGGAGGCCATAGAATCCGTAGAGGCATTGTGTATTGAGACGCGGTCCTAATGGAGAGGTTGTTTCTGCGGGTTGGGACGCGAGGCCCCTGCACCGGCATTTTGAGGACCGGGGGACCCTTAGGAGGTTGCTGATTCTAAAGAGGAGGCTGGTCCTGCTGGAGAGGGTCCTCAGCTTGTAGAGGAAGTTGCCCCTGCTGCTGAGCGGGTTGGATAGGGACTTCTTATTGCTGATCGACGGGGTTGGGTCCACGATTGGACCCTCTGGATCTTACTTTCCGAGGAGGCATGACTGGAGAAGGTCTGATCTTTGGGAAGAGGGGAGGCTGCTATTTGTTTATTCCCACAGATGGTGCCAATCTGTTACCGCTAAATCTGGTGTGGGGACAAACAGATAGTATTTGTGAATTCTTGGAAAACTTGAATAGCAAACCTGAAACCTGTTCTACCAAAGTTTGACCGTTGACTCCCGCCGTTTACCTGCAAAAAGTGCGAGACACCGGGGTTGATCCCGGTGTCGCACCCTCCGACGCTCAAGTCAGTAATCAGGAATGATTATGAAAGAGCACAAATTGGCAAAAGATTGATTACCTCTTAATGGTGGTGGATGGGGGGTATTTATAGTCGCCTTTGGGATCAGATTAGGAATGTAATCCCTGTGATCAGATTAGGAATGTAATCTCTGTGATCAGATTAGGAATGTAATCCCTAATTCTCAGTGAAAGGATAGATGTGAATCAGGACCGTTGATTAGTATTAATCAGAAACCCTAATTCTATCCCGCTGGACTGGGTTCGCTGCGGGTTGGAACCCGCACCCAGTTGAGACAGATCCGTTTATGGGTTATTGGGCTTTGAATAAAGTCCTAGTTCCCCTTTCAGACCCATTTGTAGGTGAAATTACCATTTTACCCCTAGGCTTTGAGATCCGTGCCCGATTTGGACGATCCCGATTTAACCCCATTTTTAGCCATATCAATATCAATATATATATATATATATATATATATATATATATATACACACACACACACACACTAGTATTTAACACGTGCGATGCATGTTTTAATAATATATAGTTTTTAAAGTAGGCATAATTAAAAAAAACGTCACAATAGTTTGGCGCTGTTTAAAAAAAGGTCACAAAACTTTGACTTTTTTAAAAAAACCGCACAAAGTTTAACTCTCAACTCACGGAGTTATCTAACCGTTAACTGGGTTATACATAATGTTTTAAAAAACATCACAAAACTATTGTTCTGTTTAAAAAAACAACACAGAACTATTATTCTGTTTAAAAAAACATCACAAAAGTTCCCATTTGTTTTAAAAAAACATCACATAACTATTATCCCAGTTAACGGTTGGATAACTCCGTGAGTTGAGAGTTAAACTTTGTGCGATTTTTTAAAAAAGTCAAAGTTTTGTGACGTTTTTTTAAACAGCGCCAAACTATTGTGACGTTTTTTTAAATTTTGCCTTTAAAGTAATATAATATAGCACGTATTAAGAAATATATATTTTTTAAAGTAATATAAAGAGTATATAATGGGAGAGTTTGAGTTGTATGTGTTGATATGGCTAAAAATGGGATTAAATCGGGACCATTCGAATCGGACACGAATCTTAAAGCTCAGGGGTAAAATGGTAATTTCACCTACAAACGGGTCTGAAATGGGAACTGGGTCTTTCTTCAAAGCCCAATAACCCATGAACGGATCTATCTTACTGGGTACGGGTCCCAACCCGTTACAAACCAGTTCAGAAGGATAAAAAAGAATTTAGGTTCATAATTATCCCTAAGAAGTGATCTTAACCACTTCTATCCATTCACATCGGGAAGTAGAGATATGTTCATATCTCGAAACGGATCCCTAAGGCGACTATAAATACCCCTCTCCCCCCACTGTTACCAGGTAATCAATACTTCTTCAATAAAAGCTCTTTCTTAATCATTCAGATTACTGACAAGAGCGTCGGAGGGTGCGTCGCCGGGATCCATCCCGGTGTCTCGCACCTTTTGCAGGTTCGCAGCAGCGGCGAGAGACCAGGTCAACACATCGGTGAAGGTCAACAGGTCAACAGGTTTGCTTTATTGTTTTCTCCAAGAATCCACAAATTCATCTGTTTGCTCCCACACCAAAATCAGCAGCCGCCGTCTGTGGGAACGAAAAAGCAACCCGACCTAACTTCATCAGCGAGACTAGTTTCAAGCCATGCATCCAAAAGAAGGTAGCGGTCTCCAGCCGAAGAACCACTTCTCTTCCTCCTCCCCCTCCTCCAGCTTAAGGTGCTCCTCCTCAACAGGCCCCTCCAGGGTCTCGGGGGGCTACCCAGGGGGGCTCTCGTCAGAGTCGTCCGAAGCAACATCCTCATCATGACCATGTCGCGGGTCCCAATCCTTCAGTTGAATCTATGGCTTCTCGAAGCCCTCCCGAGCGGGATCTTCGTCAAGTGATTGCCGACCGCCAAAAGGGGGTCGACCTCCGAACTCGCCTGAATGGATGGCGAGCCCTTCGGGGAGTCCATCAACTTGAGAACCCAGGGGCCTCAAGAGTCTGGACCCCCCGCCGACCGAGGACTAGAAGATCCCCTCTCCTGAGGAGGCAAAGAGAGTCCACTCAGCCTCATCAGCAGAGAACTCATTCTCCAGTAAGCCAAGCCACACATAGGGACCGCCAAGCTGGAGAGGCACCAGTCACAAGGGCAGATCTTCAAGACTTCCAAGCGACTGTCTTATGGGCCCTCAATATTGCCTCAAATAACGATCAGAGGCCACCTACTCATGAGCCAGCTAGGAGCCACCGCCTTCGCAATCCCTGTCCTCCTCCATCTCCAAGCTACCATCGCTGCAGCCCCAGCCCACCCTCGTATGAAGATGAGTTCCGGGGCTCGGTAAGATATGATCAAAGAGAAGACTCGGTCTACCGCCGTCTCCACAAGATGGAGAGGCACCTCGGCCGAATTAACAGGGAAGAAGAGAAACGGGCAATAAACCTCCGCCCGAGCAGACCTCCATTCTCCCGCGCAATCATGGAGGCCCCCATCCCAGAGAACTTCAAGCCGCCTCACTTCGAGTCATATACCGGGGAGTCGGACCTCGCAGATCACATAGAGAGTTTCAAAACTCTCATGATGATCCACCATGCTTCAGATGCTCTTCTCTACAAGATATTCCCTGCCACGCTGAAGGGACCTGCGAGAGAATGGTATTCTCGACTCGCCCCGGCCTCCATCTTCTCATTCGATCAGTTCGAAGGGCTCTTCCTTACTCATTTCGTGAGTAGTCGCCGGGCCGAGAAAACAAGTTATCTCTGGTGACCCTTAACCAAGAAAAGGGTGAACGCCTAAGGGATTACGTTCGACGCTTCACCTCCGAAGCCCGGTCCATTCCCTCCCTCAACCAATCAGTAGCCTCTGCCGCATTCGAGTGCAACGTCACTAATGCACGTCTCAAGGCGTCCCTTGCCAAGAAGCCTCCTCAGGACTTCTCAGAACTCCTACTCAGGGTGGAGAAGACATACGGGTGGAAGAGGCTCTCAACCCCCCTACTCTTGAAGAATCATTTTTCGGGAAAAAACAGAAGAATACGAGCGAAGATGGGTCCCAAAAATCCCAGAAGGACGGCAATGGCCAGTGCCGCCTGACTCCTCGTTTTGAGAAGTTCACCCCCCTCATTGCTAATATATCAGAAGTTCTTATGGAAGTGGACAAGGAAGGGCTACTCCGCGCTCCCCCTAGAATGAATACCCCTGGCAAGAAGAGGAACAAGGATAAGTGGTGCCGCTTTCACAGGGACCACGGTCACGACACGGATGATTGTCGGGCTCTTAAGGAGGAGATCGAAGAACTCATACAGCGGGATACCTGACCAAGTTCGTCCAAAAAGATGGGGCCGAGCTTCCCCCCTGAGGAGCCCACAAACGAACAGAGAGGCCCGCCGAGCTTCAAGACTCAGAACCTGGGGCCGTCTTCCACCTCATCCAAGGAGGTCCAATGGAGGGAGAACCCAGCTCCTCCCAAGTGGTCTTCACCTTATCGTAGAACTAGGATCTTGTTTTTCAATAAGGCCGATGCTTGTAACCCAGCCAATAGCATGTAATAATGGCTCGCCCTATTGAAGCGGCCACTTAGTTTATTTCAATAAAACTTTATATTTTTTCATTGAAAATTATTGCTCTTGCTTCATCTCTATCTCTCCGAGTCACGACTCGCTAAATGGTGAGTTCAGAGTCCAGCTTCTCCTACATGGCTGCTCTCGCAACTTACTAAGCTCAAAAAACGAGTTCGGAGTCCAACACTTGGCTCGATTTCGCTTCAAATTACATGCTCATAAGCGGGTAAGAAGTGGTTCGCCATTTGGAATTGCTCCTACAACTCATTAACCCCCTCCAAAAATGAGTTCGGAGTCCAACACTTGGCTCGATTCTGCTTCAAATGCTCGGTCATAAGCGGGTAAGAAGTGGTTCGCCATTCGAAATTGCTCCTATAACTCGTTAACCCACTCTAACAACAAGTTCGGAGTCCAACACTTGGCTCGATTCTGCTTCAAATTACTCGCTCATAAGCGGGTAAGAAGTGGTTCGCCATTCGGAACTACTCCCACAACCGTTGGATCTCTCTTAAACGAAGAGTTCGGAGCACAACTCTCTCCTGGAGCTGCTCCTCAAACTTATCTCCCAAATGGCTCTCTCATAGAGTCCAGCTCTTCGCTCCGCTCGCCTCTAAAGCGGACCTTTTCTCAACAAGTTCGGAGCTCACAACTCTCTCCTAGAGTTGCTCCTCAAACTTGTCTCCCAAATGGCTCTCTCTTAGAGTCAAGCACTTCGCTTCGCTGGCCTCCAAAGTGGACCTCTTCTCAATGAGTTCGGAGCTCACAACTCTCCCCTAGAGTTGCTCCTCAAACTTGTCTCCCAAATGGCTCTCTCCTAGAGACAAGCTCTTCGCTCCGCTCGCCTCCAAAGCAGACCTCTTCTCAACAAGTTCGGAGCTCACAACTCTCCCATACTCCTCAAACTTGTCTCCCAAATGGCTCTCTCCTAGAGCCAAGCTCTTCGCTCCGCTCTCCTCCAAAGCGAACCTCTTCTCAACGAGTTCGGAGCTCACAACTATCTCCTAGAGTTGCTCCTCAAACTTATCTCCCAAATGGCTCTCTCCTAGAGCCTTGTGATGTTCTTCACTCCGCTCGCCTCATGAGTGCCCTTCCTCTCAAAGAGCTCCAAGCTAGAACTCTCCCCAAGAGTTTCTCTTTGCACTCACCTCCAAGAGTGGATCTTCCCATAGCTCTTACGAGGACCTTCCTAGCCCATCTTCTTCGCCCTGAGGAGTGGGGCTCCTCATCGAAGACTCTGAAGACCAAAACACTCCTCAACTTCACCAAGACAAGAATGTTGCGGGGCTATTTTGACCATGAAGAAGGGTGATCCTTCAGCCCACTCCTAAAGAGAAGTTGTGGCTCTTCAAGTTAGCTTTGAAACGAGGGGTCGCACGCCCCGATCGGACCTCTGTAGCACCGGAAAAGTGGATCAGAACACAGCTACGCCGAGCTACCGAGCTACAACGCCGAGCTACCGGGGCACCGACCTCCGTATTGGGGAAAAAACACCCCCGAGCTCCTTGGACCGTCAGATTGTCCAGATATTCGCACCATGGCTGATGGATGACTCAGATTTTGCCACATCTCCACAAAATGACAAGATCACGTTTTCTCGTGATCTGGGCCTCTTGCCTAGTGATTCACGCCATGATCGTGATCAACCGTCCAGATGGAGCCACGTAGCTCGGATATGAAATCCGAGATACCGAGCTACCGAATTGCAAAGTGGAAAAAAATGTACCTCAAAATTCGTGCTCGGATTCGTCGAACAAGCAAGTAGCCCAAAAGCAAACAAGAAGAGGAGTCTTAGGGGTTAACGAGTCGGTTTGGGTCAGAACCCGTTCGGACCCAAAACCCAAACCGAATCAACCCCTCCCACGTCACCCTCTTTCTTCTTCTCCTCCTACTTTTGGTACCAAAAACCAAAAAGAACGAAACCCAACACTCCCAACTCTTCTCTTCTTCACTACGCCAAGACTCCTTCGCCACCTTCGAGCTCCTAAACCTCATCGCCAAAACACCGAGCTCACCTCCAAGCTGGCGTCGAACCCAGCTCTCATCCTCGACGAGTCACCGAAGAGCTACACCGAAGCTCCGAACTCCAACTTCCTCGCCGAGCATCACCATGGCTTTGCCACCTCGCCGAGCTCCTCACTACGAGCTCTGCCAACTCCAATGAAGAGCTCAAAGCTTTTGCCTCCCTCCTCGCGAAGCTTCGTCGAGCTCTTCCCCCCCAAACAATACGTCGAGTCGGCGGAGCTTCGACACCGAGCTCACCCCCCATTCGCGAGCTCCCCTCGCACCTCCGAGCTTGAGCTCCTCCCTCGCCAAGCCATCGAAGAGCTCAAAGCTCCACCTCCACTGCCTCTGAGCTCGCCTCTTCCCCTCGCCGAGCTCACATGAGCAGTCGAAGCTCATCGTCAAAGCTCGGAGCTTCATCGAGCCCTTCCTAGGCGAACACCAATGCCTCCAAGCTCCACTATCGAGCTCCAATGCCGAGCTCGAACCCAACTTCTCGTCGCCAATTCGTTGAACTCCTCCGTCAGCGAGCTCTACCGAGCTCCACTCTCCTTTGCCGAGCCCCCGACCTCGACACCACCATACCGACATCGAGCTGAAGGAGAATTGAGGTGGCGCTAAAGGGGGGAGACGAAGGAGAGTTGAAGACG